>CM055828.1:24766205-25366205 GCA_029582265.1 Zoroaster sp. YZ-2022 | reverse complement strand
ATTACGCGGTGTATAGTGTGTCGGTGTTTGGCATCCTACATTCCGTTTGAATCAGGGCTTTCATTTTGGGCTCAGCTGCTGTTACAGGTGCAAAGTAGTTATCGTTTTATGCCATTATAATAAATTATGGTCTTCTAACGTTTTTGTTGTATTTTTTGTATTATTTTATATGTTTTATTTATTAATTTTGTTAAATATATTTGTTTGTTTGTTTGTTTTGGGGAGGAACCCTATTGGGCCTAAATAATACTTAAATGGACAATATCGCCACGATCAGAGCAGACTTTCAATAGGGCATGGAATCAGTGTCCTAGATGAACACAGTGACTGAAAATTAATAGCTCATTAATATGCAGCACCAGCAATGGTAATATGATATTATCATATGGGGTATTATTTTCAGTCACTGAATTATTCTAGCACTCCGATTCCATGCCCTGTTGATCGTGACGTATTATCACCACGCTACAATAAGGGAAAATATATTAATTTCATGGATGTATAACTTGGTAACATTATATTAGAGTTCTGGTGTTTCTAGATTTGATAATATAACCAGAAATGTATCATTCATAAGGTATGAAACAAGTCCTTTTAAGGTTATGATCTTATAAGAAAGTGTTCATAAATTGTGTATATAAACCTTGTGAATTCTTAGTGAGGGCAGAGAATGCCTCCACCATCCGACATGTATTAAACTGTATCATCACCGTAAACTCCGTCTCAACTCGTATCTTTGCTTATCGTCCACTGCATATAGTACACTGCATATAGCCTAACTGGTTATATTATCAAATCTAGAAACACCAGAACTCTAATATATTGTTACCAAGTTATACATCCATAAAATTAATATATTTTCCCTTATTGTAGCGTGGTGATAGTATTGTACCTTTAATGGTTTGCACGGTTAGAAGGTGATAATTAATCGGTACAATATCGGTAATTTTCAAATCATCAAATTAACGAATTATCATCAGTATACTTGGTGTAAAATTGCTACAAGTATCAATCATCATTCCCTCTGGAAAGCTTTCATCTTGAAAAAAAAAAAATTATCATAACAATTTGTCAAATTTACAAAAGGTTGCAGTTGACCATTTTTTTAAACATAAAAACATTTTTCAAACAACGTGAGCACCACATTGTGATGAAAACTTTCACACAAAGACCGAAACGAGGGCGGAACTAGGTCACCGAACTTACTTTACAGAACAATGTGACACATTAAAAACAAATAAATATAATAATAATAATTACTAGAGACACGAAGAATAAATGTATCAAATACTAATTACACACTAGATATAAAAGCACATTGTTCACATTTAAGGATAACACAAATTTAAAAAAAAATGCTATTAACAAATAATAAATAAACCATCACAAATACACCTTGTAGTTTTCATTAAATAATCGAGAAACTAATGTGTACATCAATTAGGTGATATTGAAACCAACAAACGAAACAACAAGATTTTGCATCGCAGCTGATGAAATTTCAACATAAACGGGCCGCCGTGTTTTGAACGTCTTTATTTGGCAGTCCTTGAAGGAGAGAGATACTGATTTTGACGGTTGCTCGATTACATCTTCCTCTTTTCATCATATTATGTGTGTGGGCGTCGATTCAAAGAAGTATTCTCTCTGGTCTTTTGGCTGTCAGATTTGATGTCTTGTTTGATACCTCAAGATGATATGTTCTCTTGCATCAGGGGAGAATGGCAAACACGCGTGCTATTCAGACTAACATTTGCCTGTGATTAACCGACTTGCTGGGAACACAATGGCGGTGTGCCCTCGCTTCCCGCCTATCCACTTCCAATCTTTAGAAATGCCAGAAGAATGATCACATTTGCCCATTTTCTCCGAGAAAAATGAGAAGGCGCGTGACTTGGATTTCCAACTATCACGTTTGCTAACGTCTTAGAGATTGAAGAAAACAGGAGGCTCAGATGGTGTTTGTTGGTTGGATAATATTAAGGGGCGGGTCTATGATTTTTGAGGTGGGGGTCCAGATGATTTGGAATAGTTGGAACATATCTTCCAAAGTACATATTAGATGCTTTATTAAAATGTCTTATAATCTGTCCAGGAAAATTGAGAAAATAAAAGAAACAACCAAACAGGGGTCACGATCACTGGAGCCCCCCCCCCCCCACCTGGATGGGCTCCTGTTATAATTGTAGATCGCAACATTACTATACTTGTTGAGCAAAGGTGCAATGCCACTAGAGTCCCCCCCCCCCCGATGCGCCCCAGTTATTAGATGTTTTAAAGTAATTTTCATAGATTGCAACATTACCACTTTTGGTGCAATGACACTAAACGTCTTGCTAAAAATCTCATTGTAAAATTGTTTTACTTTCTTTCTTTTGTATAATCTATGTGGATTTCATGGTTTATTGTAAAACGCATTGAGATTTCCTTCTGCGCTCTACATATATATAAGATTGGCTTTGCTTAAAATTGTCCTGTGAGCCTTTTCTTTCCCCGACCAAAACAAATAAATATAGACCTTGGCTAATAGATATGTTTTAGAATGTTGCGTTTATATAGTCATATGTTTTGGCCATACACTTTGATTGTCACATCTCAACCTTGTCTGCAGGATCTACCTCTGTCCCTGGGCAAAGTGATTTTAGGAAACGCTGATTGGTTATTGGGATATGTTTCACCACTTAACTGCAGTAGGCCTATATATACATTATTCTGATATATCAGATTGAGAAAATAGTCTCATCGCACCTACAGCTATGATATAAAAGATTCCTGGATATTTTAATTATAATAATACCAGGGTTCTTCTTCCTCGTGTCCGGCCATCTTCTATATCACGTCTTTCCAGTGGTTGGCACAGGCGAGCGCAGCAGCATTTGGTTCAGCCAGGTCATCTTCGGTACATTGTGGAGCTTGGCTACATCTCATGATGTGTTCCATGGTTTGGGATTCGCCACACACAAATGCGTCGGAAGGTGATACCAGGGTGATAGATCGGTTTCCACGTATAAATTCAGGGGCACCTCCGGGATCCGGACTTTGCATAGTTGTAATATAGTACGGTACCGGTAGTAGAACGCGGTAAAGACAAAGTCAAAATTTTCGTGCTGTTAGCCAAAGAAAAATATGATTAAACCGATCTTTAACTGAATATATGTCCGGTTATTAGGTAATGTACAACATTGCTTTTTGATCAAGTTTATGTTAATTCTCCAGTTTTCAAGAAATATATTATAAAATTAACCTGTGAAAAACTGTTGGTTTTTTATGTTTATGTTTCACCAAAAAGTTGTCGGACGGCAATTTTTGGTAAATCATATCAGGTGAAAGTTCTTCAGGCGAAATAATTTCTCAGGATGATTGATACATGAGTCACCTTTACAACAAGTAAGCTTTTAGGAAATAAATTGTGAATTTGATAATCTGGCAATTACGAATGTTGTACCTTCACTTGTTTGCTGTACACAATGGCTTTATCAGAAACGATCCTTTGTGTTCACTCAATCAATCACATGAAGATAAGATTTAACCAATTCCCCCTTTATTTGCTCAGTTTTATTCCATTTTGTATGATTTAATTAACATTTGGGAAGCAAGCGTATCAGTAATTCTCTAAATTTAAGCAAATGGATCGGTTGATATACCGCCCCCACGGCTGCAATCTACGGCTGTCATTGCAATTGTATCGGTATAAACCTACCGTTTACTTTGCGATTTCTACGGTTATTTCCTCATGGAGGATTGTCACGCACTCTTGAGAGTCCTAGTATTAATTTGAACAGGGAAGAGTGTCAGTTGAATATTTACATAGAGTCGCCTACGCGTAGTACCCCCGTATCCCCGCAGTTTTAGAGGAAAACAACATGTGATGATAGTGCGACATTTGAAAATTAATTGAGCAGTAGCTATATACGTTATACCTTTTGGGTAAATTTTTACTTCATCATAAACTATATCAATCCACAGCGTATACAAAATGAATATACGAAACATAACAGCATGCCGGCATTTTTACCCACCCCAGACTGGTGCCCAGGGCCCTCCAGTTCCCTGGTTGCCCAATTTAATAAAGGTAATATTTTACATTTTGTGTGTCATCTTTTAACTTGTGATGGCGACGACTGTTGGGTCCATGAAACATTTCATCATCCCGCCTTCCTCAGTAGCGTGTACGGAGGTTAAGGTACCAGAACTTTGATGGGGCTAGTGGCTTAGGTTCGAATCCTGGCATATACATTGTTATTCTTTGCACACGTGAAGTTCTATACAATAATACCAACCTTGGGACACGAACATCGCAGGGTTTGTAAAGAAACAATATATAATTCTATCTAAATGCCATTATTATGATGATCGGAAATTTGCACATAATTTTGAATAGGCATATTTATATGTAACGGGAGGACGCATCAACATTTACAATGTATTTGGCCACATGTATTTGAAACAAAATCGAACATTCCCCTCTCAACAATCTTCCCTTTGCTAATTATTGTTGAGTATTTGTTTGTCTTGCCGGAAGAATAATCAATTCATGTCAATGCCATGGAAACATGCAGCTATTACAGTGAAATATGCAGGTGTTTTAAGTGTGAAACTGTAAATGAATTTTCATCCGAGGTGTGAGAGCCCCGTTTGAGCTAAAACTCTCACACTTCGGTTTCTACCAGAGAACCTATAGCTAGGCTATATCTCGTACAAGTGTGACCTTTTACCAAAAGTATATTCGGGTATAATAATAGACTTACTTGATACCGCCGAGTTTAGTAATTATTTTAGACCCCGAATTAATTAAACAATAAAAATGTTTCTACCTACAGTATGAATTCTTTCTTATTTGATTTTTATTCTTCTTATTCTACTTCTTTTTACCAACGTTTTTAATTACATTTATTTGAGTGAATAAAGAAAACTTACTAGAGTAGGATTTGATCCTGCGATCTCCAGTTTAACCAACTGAACAATCTAACCCAGAGGTCGCAGGTTCTAATCCTACTCTAGTAAACGTTTCTGTGTTCACCCCTTACACTGTATATATGTACCTAGTCAGTTTCCTCGTAGTGTAACACGTGATGAACACTTTTGATTTATTGAATATTTCAGGTTTTTAAATCTTATAGATAAGTAAGACTGATTGCGGTGACACCATGTGGAATCTCAATTGAGTAGTAATTAGTTCTGAAAAGAACCGGTGGTACAACTCGAACGTTTCGATCAGTATGCTCTGATCGTCCTCAGGACGATCGAAACGTCGAGTTGTACCACCGGTTCTTTTCAGAACTAATTACTACTCAATTGAGATTCCACATGGTGTCACCGCAATCAGTCTTACTTATCATCCTCACCATGCAAAGCTACAAGTTTTACCAATCTTATAGATAGTTCACCGAAGCTAAACAATTTTGCTGAGGCCACCCTATAACAAATATCATAAATAAGTGGAATATTTAAGGGAAAAAACGGTCGGACAGTATACCTTGTGTATTTCAAAGTGATTTAAACAGCAGTACTATAGTATAACACTTCAGTAATAAGTCTCCTGGGTAATTAATATGAAACACCCATTCGACACTTATCCAGAAAACTCAGAAATATGTGATTTTCGGGCCAGATTTTGAAGTGTGAAGTGCTGGCGGCAGGTCGTTTTTAGAAAACGAAAAATTGTCACATCGTGTTCCATCCTTTGACAGAATCATTTATTATACCCGTCAAATGTTCCCACATGAGACAGAAAATAGAGAAACTGTGGCCTGTGACATTAAATGAGATTGCACAAAACTCAGTACACAGTGGCAGGTCCGTAGTTTGTGCAATGGGGGAGGGGGGGGGGGAACACAAAGTCTTGAAATGTGCATTGCCCTTAAATAAAATAATAAAAGTTCGTTGCGTGGTCTTTACTGCAGGTCGTGGCCACTGGCGATAAAGGACCGAGCCGAATGCAAAGACCCAACGTGGAACTCTTGTTCACTTATTCATAAATCCTCATCTTGATTTCGTTTTCAATAGTTTCAATATCCAGTGTCATTTGTATTGAAAAAGGGGCCGGAAAGAATCTGATTGGTTCATTCCCGTGCGGCGCATACTTGCATACCTGGTGCCATAATCCCACGTGTGATCACGTTTCGTCAAATCACATTGCCTTAAATGTATCGAGCATTTATGAACTATACAAGAATCTCTCATAATAGCCACTATACTTTGTATATGGGAAATTTGGTCCCCGCGTATACATGTATCACGTAAAAAAAAATTAAAACCGATTTTGAAGCCGATGACCAGAAACCGGAAACTTAATTTTTTTTTTGGCCTAATGGTGTTTTCGACATTTTCGTCTATCTGATGTACACGAAACAATTATTTGGTGTCAAGTTGATGATGATATCAGACAGTAATTCTGTTTGAGGTGCTATCGTAAAATACAACTAAACAGAAGGTACAGCTTTGGTTATCATATTAACGAATTATTATCTGAAACTGATTTGGTGTCATGCTGGTAGACGTATCAATCATCATAATAAATAATTTAATCTGAAAGTTCTTTCATCTTAAAGAAAAGGGAACCGTTTGATTCTTATAAAGGATTGAGTTTGCGTACATTTTACTAAAAGACAACTGGCTTTAAAGTGAGAAATGTTTTTTTATTTTTTTTTATCCAATGTTTTCTTAAGACAAAACCTAACATTGCAACTGTTATCTGATGTCTATCAGGAAGGACACACACTTGGAGACAACAAGAAGGAATTACCACAAATTAAGAGCATGCACGAAAACAAATTCTGTGCAGCATTATAGTCTGAAACCCAAGCCGCATAATTCATCCTTCAAATCCTTCCATCTTTTCGAGTAAATCGGATAATGAATGCACAATTTGTTCAGGGCAGTAACTGTATCTTCGTTCATTGACTTTTATGCTTCGCAAAATAACATTTCCTTGTCCGCACGTTGTTGTTTACATACAATCGGTTATTCAACTTCGTTTAGCGATAACTCCAGAACAGAAAATTGCCAAAAACATCCCATGAATGCTGCGGACAAGATACTCTAAACCTCCGGGCAAGGGTATCATTATAGGATTGTTGAATATTTCGTCCCTAATTTGCCATAGTGATCAATCCCGAATTAAATTGCCATAGTGACCAATGCGGTAATGGTCACTTTGCCAAATTACAAATATAGCCAGTTAGAGCATTCGTCATTTGAATGCATGCTCTATCTCCAAAACTATAAGGAATACATGCATGTTGATTAGATACAATGGTAGGTCTCTTGCTGAATGTACTAATGGGCGGGAAAACTTAAAATTGAAAAAAGTCGGATTGGTCACTATGGCAAATTAGGGACGATTTGTTTGTTTTGCCGCATCATGTACTTTCATGTTTTGTATGAATTCGTTTTTAAATTTAACCATGAATTTGTTATGTTTATGACCACTTTTGGTAATCTCGAAAAACATGGGCCTGTAACCAAAATCACAGTTTTACAAACTTACTTGGTGAAAAGCTGACGACTGAGAATTGAAATCTTTCCAACTGAAGTGATTTTATTTGAGTATAAATTAGTATAATTCTGTATGTATTTTCACCATGTTCTCATAAAAGACACATTGAAATAAGCTAAAGCTTTCACAGGTTGGTTTCCGTAGATGTTTCTTGATTCTTACAGAAGGCATTTACAGATATTCTACTAAAGGTCTAGATTGGCTTTGATAAGCCTAATGCAATGGGTGGATATCGGAGCTTCGAAATAGGTCCAACGTTATAGTGTAGCTGGCATGAGGCGTGTGGGAACGTTCCCCCTACTGCAGGAATGTGCCCCAGGTCCCCCACCCACTCCTCTGAAAATGAAAATGCCAAAACAACAAAACAATGTCATAACAGTGTCTCACCCTCCCCCAACTGAAGGGAACCATGTGGCTATTTGCCACTGAACCAAGGACCATAAATCCCCCGTGGGGCTTCACCCAGTTATTGTGTTAATTTGAGGCGTAAACCAAAAAAGTCTCTGGTTTCTGGTCTCCACGCGCGTCACCTCAGACCCGCGCGTCAGCATTTTTAATTTTCTTCTTATTATTTTGTTGCTATGAAACGATGTCCAATATCACGTATTTCCCTGTTGGCAACAAAAAAAGATGGCCAATTTTGAAGCCGACCGACGACCAGAAATCGGCCTAAGAGAAGTTAATCGTTGATTCGTTGACTTAAGTTAACTATTATAAACAACAAATTACTTCTTTAAAATCTAGTTAGGCTATTTCATTAGGCCAACAAAAAAAGTCTCCAGTTTCTGGTCATCGGTCGGCTTCAAATTCGCTGCGGTGACGCGTTTTTTTCCCGCCTTTTTTCCCCGCCTTTTTTTTCTTTTCTTTTTTTGCCAATATACGTGATATACGTGAAATACGTGATACATTGTATACGTGGGACCACATTTTCCATATACAAAGTATGGTTTAAAGCACAGCACGGCGGAATTCCAATCGATGCAGCAATTTTGGCTGCAATTGGACATCGTTTCATAACAACAACAAAAATTAAAAAACACAACTTAAAAATTTAAAATTTAAAATTTAAAATTTAAAATTTAAAATTTAAAATTTAAATTTTAAAATTTAAAATTTAAAATTTTAAATTAAAAATTAAAAATTAAAAATTAAAAATTAAAAATTAAAAATTAAAAATTAAAAATTAAAAATTAAAAATTAAAAATTAAACGCGCGAGACCAGTAACAGGAACCTTTTTGGCCTTAGATACCAACACAACCATAACTGTGTTTTGAATTTAGCCGATAAGTGCACTTGTGTACGGCCAATGCCAGTCTCATTTACCGCCGTAGTAATGTGCAGTGCCCCTGGGTTCAGTTCATCGAGCTGTAACTGGTTAGCATGAATTTTGTTATTATTTTTCACACCTACATTTCACTGACTGAATTAAAGCAAGATCGTATGTAAACGTCGTAGCGATACTCAATATTCGACAAATTTAGTATTCTGTCAAAGGTAATCTTTATTTAAACAAAGAACCAGTGAGGAAAGCCTCCTTTATCCTGTCCCTGATGGAGTGGGGCAAAAAGGATTTTCAAAAAACCTGTATAGGCTGATTTTGATCTGAAACTGTACATAAATGTCCGATCATTTTACTAGAAATGCGGGATCTGAACTCAACTTATACTGTCCACAGTTTGTATAAGCCTGTTATTACTGCTATCCTTCAGTCTCATTGTACATATTCAGTGGTGGCTTTCGAGCGCAAAACAAATCGGACGATTTGTAGAGAAGTACGCGGGTTTGCGGTCATAACGGTTTTGATTACATTGTTAAAAACCCATTTCACTTTTGGTAAACTTTGGTGAAATCCATGGCCTAGTTCATAAAGACAAATAAATATATGTATATTTATATAAACCAATCTGTGAAAATGAACTTATCTGCTCAATATTGGTTTGCAGGTTTCATAGAAAACTTGCGAACATGGAATAAATTGGTCAGATCAGTCAGCAGAGGGCACTGTTCGTTCCAATAACGGACTGCACTCCAACGAATCATGTTTATCATTTCAGTGGACACAAAATTTGTCCATCGTAATTTATTATTAAATTTCATTCGAATATTATATAATATATATAGTAAAGATATATCTCCCGTATTTTGGGCCGATTTAAAAATATTTAAATTTTGCTATTTTTCTGGGGTTACGGAAAAAATATGTCCACAATTAGTGACAGTTAATTAAAACTACAAATTAATAAAATGATGGGTCATCGTTTTAATCCTCAGCTTGCACAAGGGTGTGTGCGGTCTTCTGATTGACCAGCGCGGCTTTTATACAATTTCCGACATCCAATTTCTTTTTTTGTTCGTTTAATAACGATATTATCTTTCAAAATTCGTTCGCTTTTTAAATTCTATATTTGGGGGAATTTTGAGCCAAACACGGGAGCTATCTCAGGAATAAGAATTTCTCACTATATACGATTCCCTCACTAGCCTTTCACCAAGCTTTCAGGAAAATATGAACACACTTAACTTCGTTTAATAATAGGGTCTGTGAGATCTGGACGATAGAGACATTTCCCAAAATGAAGTGGTCGATTCAATATATCGGCTTTCCCAACGTCGTCGTCTTTGTATTGTAAGACAATCTCAACGCATGCACTCGACCTTCTTTTCCACAGGGCATTTACCTAGATTTCCTATTTGAGTGGGTGGCAAGTAAGAAGCCGTCACTTATGTGAATATAACTACATTTTGTATACCTATAGCCTATACAAGGGCTTTGTTTTAAATGCCATTGTCAAAATGAGGTACAAACCTTTTTAAACAGTGATTACAGAGATTTGGGTTTGTCGATTGTGTAACCCACTGCTCGAATTCTGTCTCAATTATGTCATGTTAATCTTTACTTATTTTCTTACAACAGGGGGCAATGGTAACGGAATCCCATTGGAGACAATCGCCATCCCAGTATCTCTGACGTCACTCATCCTCATCATCGCCTTCATCGCCGTGGTCTGCGCACGCAGGTTCAAAAACCGAGTTGCGCAGACTGAGACCTACACGATCCAAAGGAAGGTTTGCTACGAGGCTGATTCAGACTCAGAGAACGAGTGCGGGATGAGCCACTGTAAGGACGGCGCGATGAGCCCAGCGGCCCCAGATACCCCTAACACGTCTCCGGTCAAATTATTGCCCCGTCAGGCTACGGTCCCACTGCTACCACAGAGGGTACGGCAGGAAGCATTCAAAAGGCAACGGCAGCTTTCCTTGCAGCTCAACCTCGCCAATGTCGAATTTTCTGTCAAGAATGTCCACCGGAAAGAACAGCCCAAACTCGGCGCTCTCAGACCAGAGCTGTACCGGGATAGCTCCAAAGACCGCGGCAAGGACTCGGACAGGTGCGGTAAACTCTATTTCTCTCTCCAGTACGACCATCCTACGGAGTCCTTGAATGTCCACATCGACCGGGCCAGTGGTTTACCCGCGAAAGACTTCTCCGGAACTTCCGATCCTTATGTAAAGATTCACCTTTATCCGGCAGACCGAAAGAAAAAATACCAAACTAAAGTCCACCGAAAGAACTGCGATCCTGATTTCGATGAGAAATTCACCTATACGGTACCGTATAACGAACTGCAGGAAAAGACGCTGAAATTCACTGTGTACGATTTTGACCGGTTCTCGCGGCATGACTTGATAGGCGAAGTCACTATTACAAACTTGTTGGGGAATGACCGGGACCTTGTCAAAGGCGAACACTTTGAGGAAGATGTCGTCAAATGTTCCACTCAGGTAAGTTCTCGTTTACAAAATACGCAAGACTTAAAAATGTATTGCCCGCGTTTTTCAGCATACCTGTAATGCTATTACAGAGGGCGCTCTTCATTAATGCCATTTGTCACCCGCAGACACCTTACATAATATATAAATAATTATATGATGTCTGTGGTGTCACCACATTTAAGCCCTTTATACATATACACTATGGACACAAGACTAATCAGAGTTATTTTCATTTGTTATTCACAATTTTTCGGGTGAATTACCTATTTTATTCGAACACATTTTGAAAAGGTTAACCTCGTTCTACCCTAACAAACAACACAATGCTAATGGAGTTAATGCTAATGGAGTTTGATCAAGGGATCAAATCCATTATGAGCTTTGGGTGATGAAGTCAAGCGAGCTTGTAGCCTGAAGCCAGTATGTGTGGTGTCAGCGGCCTTGAACCTTAAGGTTTCTAGTTGCACTGAAATGTAATCTGAGGCATGTTAAGGTTAATAATAATAATAATGTGTGGATTTATATAGCGCACGTATCCACCAACTAAGTGGTGCTCAAGGCGCATTATATTATTATCCCTGCTCATAAGGCTCATAAATCATTCCTGAAACCATCTCAGCTCCCTGGGGAGTATACAGCTCAATTGCTGCCATTTCTAGCGCATATAGAGCAAACCAACTCTGCCTTCACAGGTACCCATTTAACCCCTGGGTGGAGAGAAGCAATTATGATTAAGTGTTTTGCTCAAGGACACAAGTGTCACGGCCGTGATTCGAACCCACATTCTGTTGCTAACACCAGAACTTGAATCCGGTAAGCTAGACCGCTCGGCCACGACACCTCATAGAAGTGATGCGGAAATATAGCATAATTTGTTTAACAATTAGGGCAATATTGGGGGGGGGGGTGATTGCATTGGTCACCCCGCTTAAATTAGTAGACAGGATATATCCCCCTGGATTTGGGACACTGTGTTTAATTAGAATTACCGTTGGGGTGTGACAACAATTAATGTATATCATGCAAGTGTTTTCTTATTGTTCCAAGTGTTTTCATATGCACACCATAAAATAAAATACCGCCAAATAAATCTTACTCAAATTTGATATTTTAAACGAATAATATCAATAAAAATGGAAGTTTTGCGTGATTCGTCACACAACAGTCCTTCCTAGAGGCGACTGCAACAAGCCCATGAAATGTTAATGTGTTAATAATGTTGAAGGGAAGGTACATCCTTGATTTTTTACAATATTATCAAATTAACGAATTATCTTATAAAAATTGGCTCAAGTTGGTACACGAATCAGTTATCCTCAGAAATTAGTCGACTGAAGTGCTTTCATCTTGAAAAATAAACTGCAATTGTTATGTCAAATTTACCAAAAGTTGCCGTTTAAACATAAAAACAGATAATACATGTAACAGTTAGTTACCAGTTATGAGCACCAGTTGGGATGAAACTTTCACAGATTAGTTTTTTTTTTTATGATCTTGAAAACTAGAGAGTTGAGATGAACGTAGGTTATTTAATACATAAGTTGTATTTTTCATTTAAGAAAACGCAAGATATCATCATCAGCACCACTGCGTTACTATCTTGGGGTCATCGACCGTGTATTGTCTCAGTGACTTTATTGTTACAAGGCCTCGATTGTTAAGACTAACATGAACTTAGATGGCAAAATCAATGTCCGGTGGTGGGGGGGGGGGGGGGTTCGGGAGTTAAAAATTCTGATATTATATTCTTCATCTCTTTCCATACACGAATGATTTCCTCGTCGCCATTGTCATCGTCATCGCCGCTGGTATATAACTATAGTCGTCGTCATCTTCATCCTTTCTTCTCATCCTCATCCTCATCCTCATCCTCATCCTCATCATGTCAACAACAATTTATTAATATTATTTGCATCATTGCTGAGGGGAGGGTTCGGCCCCTGCGCCGTAGCCTGTCTACGGACAAAAAACACTTTATGTGCAGGTCAGCTACTCACAGCCTTAAATGCCAACCTCCCCGCCGGGAAAACACCATAATTATGGTAGAGACTGCTCGTGTACAGTTTTCCTCACCATTATCTGTCCGAGGGAGATCAATGCTCTTGGCAAAAATCCCTTTTATCTCCTTCAGATTACATGGACGAGAGGTAGATGACCCTTGACTTCCGAGCAAAAAGGGATGAAATTGAGTCATGTCTTCTTATTCCTCCGGGTGTTCTCAAGCCATCTCAAGTGAAAAAAAAAAAAAAAACGCTGTGCTTGCGAGTCAACATCATTGGGCCTCTATTGCCTAAAAACCATACTCCGTTGTGCGTATTTACCAAGCTAGTTCGGGTTTTGGTTTTAAGAATATTAGCCAAAATGTGTTCAATATGTTGTACCTTGTGTGACATATTAAATCTGACAGGACTAGGGCACGTAATTATGTTTGTGGTTGGAAGAACACTCCATGTTATTTGAGGAACTATTTGGCGTTATTTGGGGCATGAAATACGACGATTACTGTGCATACTTCTTTAGTATATGCACGAACGAGTCTTGCTTGGATTATTATACTCCGGTCACCATTATTAATACGATCTATTTCTGTGATTTCACTTAATTTACTTAGAGGAAACAATACATGCTTATAATTGCTTTACAATCATCGTATAAAATCAGTGGCGTAGAGACACAAACTGTTGACAAAACTGTTTAGCATATCTTTCCTTGAATCAACATCTGTACGTTTCGGGTTAATTGGCACAATTGTGAAAAGCATTTGTTGTGTGTTTTCTCTGGAATGAAAACACTTAACACAAAATAATTTATCAGCGTGATTAATTGGTTACTTTATACCATATCAAGATATAGCCTCCATGTAATTGTGTAATCACGTAAGGGCTAACAACTTGAACACCCATTCCAGGAAGCGACTTCCGTACGTTCTTCAATGAATGATTAATTACCTGCACATTAGAACCAGAAAGGTCGAAGGTTAATACTTTTAAGATAAATCCCCATTACTGTTTTGTTACGTTTGTCAAAAAATTGGGAAAACTTAATTTACAGAGAAAAGTGTTCTACACATGGCTTGAGCATCACTTATGGCTTGAGCATCACTCCATATATTTAGCTGTATGCCTTTCTTCTCTTATTCGAACATTCTTGTCATTTCGTGAGCGGCTGAAATCTACAGCACACGATAACAAGATTTATATTCAAATTGTTCAGCTTTCACAAAATAAGTTTTAGCTGAAATTTGAGCGATTTCTGTAAGATAAAACTTGACGTGCGACGAGATTCGATGTGCCAAATCGCCTTTCATGATGACAGCCTGAAGCCATCCAGTCTTGTGTATTATACCGTGCATATTCGGAAACATCCATACATCTAACTCACTTCACCTCTTCAGATCAAGTAGAAAGCCATATGCCTAAAGCCTTGGTCAAGGCTAGCCTCTTCAACATATAGCGTAGCAGACAACCTCGTCCTCGGGACTTTCGAGTAGTTTCGGCATCCTCGTACCCACTGCTCTCTTCACCCCCCCCCCCCCCCCCCCGGAACGGGATGATTTCGTTACCATAAATATTCGATATTTAAATTAGGGGCTCGTAGTTTGTGGGTATTGCGGGGGGTAGTCTGATACTAATAATAACAGCGTGGGTTGCAGTAGGGACTAGGACATCCAAATTTCAAATCATATGCATCGATGGTAGATATTATTTTTCGATAAAATCAATTATACAAACGTTTAAAATGTTAAAAATGCATCTATAAGCATTGAATATAATAGGCATGATACATACATAAAATAAATCTTGAAGGGACAGTACCGTCACGATCAACAGGGCATGGAATCGGAGTGCTAGTTTCAATTTCAATTGACTCAAAATAATACCCCACATGATAAGGTATATAATATATTACCGTTGCTGCTGCATAGAGCCAGTAATTTTCAGTCACTGTGTTCATCTTAAACTAGGACACCGATTCCATGTCTCGTTGAAAGTCTGGCTACAATTGCGATAATATTGTCCCTTTAAAATAGATTTGTGTTGCAGAAATCATTTTTCCCACCAGGGTTTAGAAGTGAGCACGAGGTATTAAGCCCTGGGGACGAGGTTTATATATATATATATATATATATATATATATATACGCATCAGGTAATACGCATCAGGTAATATATATATATATATATATATATATATATATATATATATATCCTTGGTCAAGGCTATAACCTCTTCAGCATACCGTGTAGGGCGTGTATTAGAATAGTTGTTAACTGTTGGACTTGTTTTATCATCCTAACAGGAAAAGGCAGACCTTGGTGAGGTGATGTTTTCCCTGTGCTATCTACCAACTGCTTGTAGACTGACGCTCACTGTCATCAAAGCGAGAAACCTGAAGGCAATGGATATAACAGGCGCATCAGGTAATATACCGCATAATGTCATTGGTTTTGGTTGTACACATTTAAAACAACACTTTATCCATCAATTTGTTGCCATAGGTATGATGCCAAATTTGTTTAATTCATTTTTATAAAAAATGTGCGTTCATTGGGGCCTATTCATATTTTGAATTCAACAGCAATAATTCAGTGGTGGGTTAAGATTCAAAAAAGTGTGTGGGGCTGTCCCCAAAAAAATTCAAAGTGGTATTTTATTTCGATGTAGGATTTGAGGCTTTGCATGGTGGAGATAGATGTTATTGAGTTCTTTCGGGTACACCGTGTAATGATCTCTTTTTGGAAAAAGTGATGGCTCTGAGAACAGCCGGTTGGTTTGCTCTCGTATTTTATCTCCCAAAACAAAACAAAACGCGGTTCGTGATATCGTGCGAACTTTTCTCCTTTGTTTTCTTGTGGGTTTTTGCCTGTTTTGGAGGAGGGGACGTGCTCTTTCCAAGTTTCCAAGTTCAAGAATATGTGTCTTATACACTTAAAGAAAGGAAGTGCTAGATAAGTCACCAATTATGATAGGCCTATGTATGTCAGTGTTGTGACACGTGGTTACATTTGGTTTTACCGCATTTGGGCCATGTGACTATGGGGCGTGTCGTTGCTAGGCAAATGCAAGCCGTTGTGGAATCGGTGTATACTTTCTGTTCCATAACAACTTCTCTCTGTCAGTTTACTTCTATCTCAAATTCGTCCTTCTTCCCTCACCATCTCGTTTCACGTCTCCCCGTCCGCTGTCCACATTCCAATCCGTCGGTGTCATAATCCGGTATATTATTCTTCCTTGGATATCTCGTCTACATTTCTCCAATCCTCGAAGGCAACTTGAACAAACAGCGGGAATAACAAAAATGAACTTTGCATCCGTGATGTATTTTTTTTGCCCATCGTTAAAAGTCAAAGCACCGGGGAAGTAAAGCATACGGATGCCAATCAACACCGTCTTCACCCCGAGAAAACACTCCACGTTTATAAATTAAGCAATCACCGCGCGAACGGGAAGCCTGAGTTGACGGATGAAGTGCCGAGATGTCCGCTCGTGTACACCATCGACTGTTATTCTTGTGTATAATGTCTGAATTGCAAGAATTCAAAAATCGATACTAAAAAAAAAAAAAAAAAAAAAAAAAAAAAAAAACGAATCATTAATGGTCATATCAGGCACCGAGGGAACAACAGTCTTGGATTTCCAAGAGCTGCATTATTTGCAAGTAATATATTTTGTAAAGAAGGAGATATTAAAGTTATATTTTGACTACGGATTGGGCCCAGGTTCTTCCTTTTGCAAACTTCATTGAAATACAACGCAATACATAGGAGAACCATTGAGGACATTGCGGTATCAATTTTTTAAATGAAACATGATTCTCAAGATTTCCAATAATTTGTTTCTTAGATGCAGGGCTATGTGAGCGATAGGACATAACTAGAGTCTTGAAAAAGGGTGCGAATTTTTAGAACCGCCCCCATTTAGCTCATGGAATTTCATTAAACTTTGGTGGTTGTTCCAGAGGCACCATCTTACCAAACCTTTTTGAAGGGAAGGTATAACATTGGTAATTACCAGATTATTAAATTCACGGATTGTTATCTAAAAACTGACTTGGTGTAAAGTGGGAATACGTATCAGTCATTCTGGGTTTTTTCGTAATTTGCTGAGAAACGTGAGCACACTATTTGATGAAACTTTCACTAGGTTAATTATTATGATGTATTTATTGAAAACTGCAGTATTGAAATGAACGTTCATGACCAAACACCAATGTTGTACTTTCCCTTTTAATCAAAACAACGACCTCGTCAAACGCATGACGTTATTGGCCGGTGTGGATTGCTGTCATCTCGTTGACAACTACGGCCTACATGAATGCTATTAATATTATGCTCTGCGAGTCACTACCCTCTCGGACGAGCGAATTATAAAGTTTTACCCATTCCCTTGTGTCCAGCAAGAAATGCACTTTCTTATTGATGCGTTTTGACTATGTCTGGTTTATTTTATAATCCGGAATGAGCATTTCAAAATGTAAAAGATGTTCGAGGAGTACGTGAATCAAGCATTAATCAAGCATTCCTGGGTCAGTGCATTCAACTTCAACCACACATTATTGGCCGGTGTGGATTGCTGTCATCTCGTTGACAACTACGGACTACATGCATTGGCGGATCCAGGGGGGGGGGGGGGCTAAGGGGGCTGTAGCCCCCCCTAAAATCGTAAAAAAACAAAAAAACTAGAGGTATTGAGTTTGTTAAAAACAAACTCAGGGTGTTCGAGTGTGCATCATAAGTGATGACGTCATCACCTAAAGTTATTAAAAAACAAGCTTTAGTTCGGGAGATATGAGTTTTCATAATATATAATTAAAAAAACATACAATGTGCTATACTGAATACATTAACTTCCGGTTCATCCCATATAATTTTAAATTCTTCCAACCGTAAGTTCCGGTTCAATCATGTGACGTCATTCATACTTCACAAAATCTTTCCTCATAATATGGGTGTCAATTGTGCCAAATTTGGTAAAATTCCATCTAATATTTTCTTGAGATAGCACAAAGTGATTTTTTTAAGAGCAATGACGTCACCAAATATATTTTTGAAAAGAGCAGATCCCACTTAACATATATACCCAAAATGTTATTTCGAATACCCTTTCAGATTTGAGTCAATTTATAAAGAACGTGAACTTCCAGTTTGGACCGGAAGTAAGGTTCAATAAGGTCATGTCTTTGTATCAAATGTCGAGTCCTCCATGTTCTGTATGATTGTGAAGGAATCAAGATATTATCATTAGATGACCTCACCATGACGTCACAACGTTACCTGGAACTATATGTTAAGGTCTAACTATTTGTTGCTTTAAGGTTCTTTGAACTCAAGAACTATGTTTTGGCTGTATAAATACATTTACAGATTATTATACAGTCCATTTTCATAGTTTACAGAGCGCCTACGTTCGTTCAGAAAAGGTATAACAGTGAAATGTAATATGGTGAACATATTGCGATGTGTTAGATACTGTTGTGTACAGAGAAAGTAATACAGCTTATACAGTGTATTATACACTGTATGCCTCTTGTCTGGGCTGTGTGCTTATTATATAGTACATATACTTCTGAATGGTTGTTCACTTAAACTTCCGTGTTCGACCAGAAGGAGAGGTCAAATTGGGGTCATGTCTGTGTAAGAAATGTGACATAGTTCAAGGTCTTTAAGATGATGCAAAGATTGTGAAAATATCTTCTGTGGTTCATGAGATATGATTTTGTTTAAATATTCAACTTCCGGTTTCGACCTGAAGGAGAGGTCGGATTGGGGTCACGTCTGTGTACGAACAATCACATAATTAAAGATCTATAACATGGTGCAAAGATTGTGAAAATATCGTTTGTGGTTCATGAGATATGATTTTTTGAAAATATTAAACTGATTTTTGAAAAAAATATTAAACTTTGATTTAGTGTAATTCGATATCTGATGACCTCACTAAGACGTCACAACTTAAGGTACAACTACATGTTAAGGTCTAACTATGTGTTAAGTTTTAAGGTTCTGTGAACTCCGCAACTATGTTTTTGGCTCTGGAAATGTCTCAAGAAGAAGAAGAAGAAGAAGGAGAAGAAAAAGCACAAAAAAACGAACAATAACAAGAGGTGTTCGCGCTATAGCTCGAACACCTAAAAAAAGGAGAGAAAAAGAGAGAGGGGAGAACGCACTCTCATTTCCCCCTCACTGTGCTTTGTTTTTCTCTCCCTTTGATTATTTCATTGTAATTGTAATACTGAAAAATAATTGTTTTTGATTCTCAGCCCCCCCCCCCCTAAAAAATGTTCTGGATCCGCCCATGACATGAATGTTATTATGCTCTGCGAGTCACTACCCTCTCGGACGAGCGAATTATAAAGTTTTACCCATTCCCTTGTGGCCAGCAAGAAATGCACTTTCTTATTGATGCATTTGACTATGCCTAGTTTATTTTATAATCCGGAATGAGCATTTCAAAATGTAAAAGATGTTCAAGGAATCAAGCATTAATCAAGCATTCCTGGGTCAGTGCATTCAACTTCAACCACACATTATTGGCCGGTGTGGATTGCTGTCATCTCGTTGACAACTACGGCCTACATGAATGCTATTATGCTCTGCGAGTCACTACCCTCTCGGACGAGCGAATTGTACAGTTTTACCCATTCCCTTGTGGCCAGCAAGAAATGCACTTTCTTATTGATGCATTTTGACTATGTCTAGTTTATTTTATAATCCGGAATGAGCATTTCAAAATGTAAAAGATGTTCGAGGAGTACGTGAATCAAGCATTAATCAAGCATTCCTGGGTCAGTGCATTCAACTTCGAGAACTTTACGTTGTGCGTTGATATTGCTGGCAAAGTTTCTGCGAATTTGGCAGGTCGTAATTCGCAACTCAGTTGTTTCTCTAGCACTAGCAGCACAGTGTACGTGTCAGTGTGTAGGACCTACTGTATACTGTATGATTGTGAATTTCTCGCGCTATAGATCGGTACGGCATGGGGTTACGTACCCAGTAAGCGCACACTTCGACAACAGTCTTGGTCTAGGCTATATTTTAAGTTTGTATATTGAACCAAATGACCTAGCATAAGACCCCAAAACTCTGGTGTCGGACGTACATCATTTATGGAACTGTCCCCAAAACTGTTTTCACGATATAGTAGGGAATTTACAATGTTTACTTTCTGTGAATCAAGATATTGCGGCCTGTTGCATGGAAGTTTACGAGAACATTGGGGAAATGCATCTAAGAAATCAGTGATCGGAAAACACAAACTTCGTATTCATTTTAACATGGATTATCGATTCAGTTCGGTACCAACATTCAGACGTTTATGACTGAAATATTTGTGAAATTTGATACCATCATAACCTTCACACCAAGTAGATTTTAAACTGTGAATATGTATTTTTTTTAGTATATCTCTTTAAACAATTGCTTTGATATAAGATAAGTGTTTATGTATCAGAATTATACACTCACTGGCCATAAGTATTGCAACACACATCAAAGTTCAGTTTGGAGAACTGTGTTACAATAATTTATTTTCTTTTATTTACACTACTTAAGACTTCTTGAAAGTGCCTGTGTTTTGAAGTCAATGTTCTTTTTTACTGTTCTTGCTCGGAAATTATGTAATACACGATCGATGAAATCAGATTAAATGATCATCTCACCTGTTACTGTTGTAAAGTGCTATTTTGAGCATGTTGCAATACTTTTGGCCAGTGAGTGTATGTCAGATGGTGATAACCGTCTATATTTCTGTGTTTTGATTTGCTCACTGATATTGAGATAATATCGCTTAGGTAAAGAGAAACATAGTCTTATGAGACTGCATTATCTTATATTAGCATCAGGTAAATTACGATGGAAACGGTTGCCCTAGTGATTAGAAAGGAAGCCAAAATGTTGTTCTTAGAAAATAAATTGAAATTTCGGTGGGAGCACCTGTGGAGACACAGTCTTTCTTCGGGAGCCACGGGCCCCCAGCCCTCAGCCCCACCCCTTCCCCTTTCGAGTATGATGAACTCAAGAAACATAACTCTGAAATTCTTTCTTCGGGAGCCACGGGCCCCCCAGCCCTCAGCCCCACCCTTCCCCTTTCGAGTATGATGAACTCAAGAAACATAACTCAATTTCATGTTAATTTAATCGTCTACACTTTAATGTTGGCAAAACTACTTCTGTGTACAACAATATTTAATGTACAGTATATTCATACCAGAGCTGGCATGTGGATTGGGATTTCAGTACCTACCGGGGTACCTAATCGTATCAAGGCGCAACCACTGGGGGGGGGTCGGGGGTCACGACCCCCCCTACTTTTATGTGGACCTCCCCAACTTCTGGAACATTTTGGTATTTTATGTATACATGATCCTAGTAATGTCATTCATGACATCACAATTATGCAACACTTCCATCAACACGCTGAAATACGTGATATTGAACCAAGACCCCAGCTGCTAGTGGCGTGCTCGCTTCGCTCGCCCGCAGATCACGTTGCTATTGGCTGCTTGGGACCCCCCCAACTTTCAACACGTGGTTGCGCCCTTGAATCGTATGGGGTTTCCCCAAAACCCACTGATAAATACCCATGGTAAACAGTACCGGTATACATTAAAGAAATGAAGACAAAAATAAGCAATTAACATACATTAATCAATCAGCTTATTTTCGTTTTAAAGTTTGTTCATGAATTATTTTATTATATTCTTTTCTCTGAAATGAAAACGTTTCACACAAATTAATTTCTCATGATAATTAGGATAATCTTTTCATCATATTACTAATACTGCTTCATACCTTTAAAGATAAAGTATAGAATTAGTAATTAAAAATAATCAAATAGTCAAATATTTATTTGTAAAACTTTCTTGGCGTTAAGCTCTTAATGGTATCAATCTTCGCTTAAAATAATTTATTTTTTAGAAAAGGTAAGTTATTGTGAATATAATCATGAATATATGATGCATAATTATATGTTCATTATGTTCTCGTTAACGGCACAGCGTTTTATAAGCCGAAACTAAATGTTTAATGTATATCTTGATTCAGTAACAATTCCAATTTGTACCCTCCCTTTAATAATTATAAATGAGTAAAAACCAATGTTCTTTTCTTCCTGCATATACCAGATCCGTATGTCAAAGTATCCATGGTCTGTCAGGGAAAACGAGTCAAGAAAAAGAAAACAACAGTAAAGAAAAACACCTTGAATCCCGTCTACAACGAAGCCATGGTGTTTGATATCATTCCAGAGAGTATGGACAACATTTTGTTTGTCGTAGCCGTAGTGGATTACGATTGGTAGGTTAAACAGGCATTTTGTTTGAAGATGTATATCTCCCGTGTTCTTGGCCATTCAAACAGCAATTTTCAGATTTCGTTTTCATAGGGATATTGCTATTGTATTTGTGGAAGGGAAAACTGCTTTAAAAAGACTCATTTCTCAAAGTAAACACGCATTCTGACGACTTAGCCATCAGAACACAAATCCGATGCACTAAACCGCTCGACCATGGCACTCCATCTAGACCATATATTGAATGTATCACCTCTTTAAATCCCAATACTACACTTAATATGGAACACTGCAAAAGTCAGGGTGTTAAAAACGACACCAATGATCATTTATATCGGGTAACACGCTCAGTATGAACCATGGAATAGTACAGTGGATACCACTTGTGTTTTTTAACGCCCCTAGTTTTTGCTGCTGGCTGGGTAAAAGGTTAAATGTAGGCATATGACCCAGAAAAACTCATTATAGAGAATAATGAATGATTTGTTCAACAGGGTTGTTTGTATAATTATATATGGAAGGCCCATGTGATTTGCTTGCTTGTTCTGTTTGGTATGCTCTATTTTAATCCATATTTGAGATCGGATGGACTTGGTTAGCGAACCAAGCGAAGTTGGTAGCAGAAACGACTCTTGTTTTCTTGCACTTGCTTTTTATGTTTCTTAGAAGGAGTTTACACTATTGGTAAATAAAACCCCAAAAGAAACTGGGAGGATTGCTATCTGAAACCTTATACTTCGTTTGAAAAAGTACAACACTGGTAATGTTTACACAAATACTTCTATGAGTACGCTTATACTTCCTTTGAATCAAGACTAACATTAAACAGCTACAACTAACCTCTGTACTATAGTAAAGCAGGAAGACGTGGGTTCGAATCCCGCTCGATTCGCCTGTGGGCGGGGGTCATTTCCGCATAGACTAACCTTTAAAATAATCACATAGGATCGGAATGAATACAAATAATCTAAATGCATTTCACTGTAGTTTCCCCATAACAATACAATGAACTTTCGCAGGTTGGCTTCTGTACATATCACTGAATTGGTTCATAAAAAATATGAATGCATTTGCATAATTTCACCAATAGTGTACACTGGTTACTTAAAGAAACAATATTTTCTTTTCTTGCGACGAATTAATTTGCTCATTAACTCTAAACGGGATTTTACGCAAGAATTTCTCATCATTGGTCAGATTTCTTTATGCTAAATATAACCATTAATGATTTTTTTAAATTTTGTTTGGTTATAATCAGGGTTGGTCACAGCGAGCTTATAGGTGTGTGCGAGGTGGGTCCTAATTCCGTTGGCCAGGGTAAGGACCACTGGGAAGAGATGTTGGGGTCACCGAGGAAGCAGATAGCCCACTGGTACCAGCTACAAGAGTCAACGCCTTCCCTCAGTGCAGCCTCCATTTCGTCAACGGTGAAAAGCTGTATGACACCCCAGCAGTCCGTAGAATGAAAGGCAGTCAATATAACGAGGTCCATGCATTGAGCCTTGGGGGACCTCGGCATAACACATTGTTCCATCCACAGCAGGAATATATCCAATGAAGAACGTTGTATGGGTATACCCTGCGTTTTCTCCAATGACGTGGTGATGAGTTCATTGTTGGAGAGAAACAAATATTGTGCTTCATGACGGCTGGAAAGACAGGCCGGACGCTCTTCCAAACGTCTGAACATGTTGACAGAGTAATCGGATAAGGGTTAACCCTGAATATGCGGTTTTTATACACTGCACAATACACAAGCAGCAGATTTGCACTACTTCATTATTTTGGTACATAGACCACAAACTTAAATTCTTGCCTTACATATATGAAACATCTTAATTTTGTTAGCTTTATAGTTTTTACTAAAGACAGTGCATATCATGTAGACGCAAACATAAATTTGCATATTTGTATTATATGAATTTGTTGTGTCTATTAAGTACTCACTATTCTTTCAATGGCTGTGTGTCACTTCACTACGAATACATTACATATAGCCATAACAGTGTCTTATTTTTACAGCAATGCCTAGTTGTTCATCAAGTGAGCTCATTAAAATTTAATAAATGCCATCCACTAATGAACAACTTCTGACACAGAAAAATGTTCCTATTTTCAAGGACGTTCGTCAAAAATCAACTGAGATGTAAAACACATCCATTAAGATAAATGAGCTTGTCTTTAAATTTATCACGACTGACTTCAATTGTAAGCCAGTTTTTTTCTTTAAATAGGGCTAATCAGCGCTTAAACATAGCCCTAGAATAGACCACAAATACTTGTATTGATCAACTTAACTAGGAAGTTGAATTCATTAAGTTAGTTCAGTTTATATCTGTAAACTATATTGTTTGTTAGAAATGTTTACGAAACCAAAATTTACTTAACTTTACACCACAATGTACCAATACTAGCCACATATAGGTTTAATGGTGCTACGTGAGGTACTGATATAGTATTACACTATTATATATAAGTATATATATATACTTTTATGAAATCACAAAGCGAACATATTAAAGCTGTTTATGAAATCGCCTTGATTTGTGTACAAATAAGCTTGTAATCACGTTGGGAGAGACCTCCATGTGAAATAATTATATATAAATGTACATTATTTGTATTAGAGATGATAATCACGTAATACAAACAGGCATATCTATAACATAAGTAATCTATAAATATTGAAATTGGGACATGACACAATGGTCACGAATAGGGCACTGCTCTATACGACTTAAAGGGAAGGTACAAAATTGGTCTTTAGTATTGTGTTCATTTCAACCCTGTAGTTATTAAGGAATATATCATAAATACAACTGCGAAAGTTTCATCACTAATTGTGGTCACGTTATTGAGGAAATGACGAAAAAAATTATGTTTTACAAAAAGTTGTCGGGGGTCAACCATTTCTGTCTGCATTAAGACGAAAGCACTTCAGACGAAATCCTTTCTCTTCATGATGATAATTATGTGTACCAAATTTACACCCCAAAAAAGTGTCCGGTTTCTGGTCTCCGCGCGCGTCGCCTCAGACCCGCGCGTCAGCATTTTTAATTTTCTTTTTTAAGTAAGACTAATTGCGGTGACACCATGTGGAATCTCAATTGAGTAGTAATTAGTTCTGAAAAGAACTGGTGGTACAACTCGACGTTTCGATCAGTATGCTCTGATCGTCCTCAGGAGAAGTTTTACCTAATTTTATTTTTTGTTTTGCTATGAAACGATGTCCAGTTGCAGCCAAAATTGCTGGATCGATTGGAATTCTGCCGTGCTGTGTTTTAAACGACTTTTTCACATAGGGGTATGAACGTTTGCCCTATTTGTGAGGCCTCTCTTAGCCACCATACTTTATGTATGGGGAATTTGGTTTGGTCCAATAACCGCGTATACATGTAGGCCTATCACGTATTTCACTGGTTGGCAAAAAACGACTACCAAAAAATTTTTAAAAAAATATTTAAAAAATTCGAAGCCGACCTATGACCAAAAACCGGAGACCTTTTTTTGCTTTAATTTGAAATTATGATAATTAACTACAGTTGAGATACACGTTGTCCGATAAGGTTGTTTTCAGAACCTGTACCTCACTTGGCCATAGTTGAGATAAACACATGGTGTTACCGCAAAACGAAACGATATCAATACTCCACCATGCAAAGCCTTGAATCTTGATAATTACCAATGGTGTGCCATCCCTTTAATATTTAAATGGTAATGAATATATCGAGATCGCTGAAGTTGGGATATGATACATAGGGTGTTGCAATGCGAGTCATTGTGGGTATAAATGAACGCTACACTTAGGGAGGATAAAGATGTATTCATGTCAATGGCTTTCATCATAAAGTCTTCTATTTTGATAATTTCTGCCCAATTTTTGTATAGGCACATTTTATAACAAATCCAATTCATTGTTGTTAATGTGAACAAGATGTTATATGGATGACTATAAAGTATACAGGAACAGATATGATCCTTGCCTACTAACACATACAGACGATACATGAATAGAGAGAGAGAGAATGCTTCAAATATACACCAGTGGTGTCCACAATGGACGATTCGTCCAATTTAAACACCAAATTTCACAACACTGCGTGTTTTCCTTCCTCCATGTTTTAACACCATGTTTTTGCAGGATTACATCTGTTTGGTGTGCACTTTCTCTAACACTATATAATTCCCTGACAGAGATGTCTGGGGTAATTTGCGACTACTAAAATCATGTGATGTAAAAGCAACAAAGTGCTCGTTAATCGGATGTGATGACAAAAGGTGATGGGTTCCGGTGTCCCATGAGACCCCCTCCTAGCGGCGCCCTTGGTCACATATCACATCTGCATCTCTCTTGCCTTTTCCATCATACATTAATTTAGCTGAACTCAGCGTGGGTGAGATATGAAAACTGTTGATGCATAGAGCATTAGTTTGATGGGTCCATTAAGGTGACATTATCGTAATGGCTCCATGCCAGTGAATGCCTTGGTTGGCACGTCTTTCTTAATCCCCATATTTACTATCGATCCCCCCCCCCCACCCAAATGTTGACTATAGCCAGTCTTGCATAGCCTATCTCCAGTCGTAACGCCACTGTTTTGTCTCGTGACAACCATACCAGTCCTGCGGCCGGTGACCCAGCCACAGGTCAACATATACAGGAGCAAACATATAAACTTTGTGTAATTCATAACTAATGATTAAGTGGACATTACACATCATTAAAATGGCTATCAGATGTACATGAGCGCTACAAATCTATTTTCTAGACACTAATGTTGGTTAATGGCATTGGATACAATCTTTTCCCTCCAAACATAGTGATGTTATCTTTGAGGACTTTGCATCACACTGTTAAAGCAACATCGGTGAAAAGACTAACGGGGCAAACTTAAATGCCATTTATAATGCAGTATATATGTAAATAAAATAAATAGAAACCAAGTATTTCAATTCTGCAAAGATATGAAATCTTAAAAAATACTCTGCAATATTCCACTTGTTAACGTAAAATATAAGTCTCCAACAAGACCAAATTATATGTAAAAAAGCAAATTATATATTGTAAATACATATATTATTTGTGAATA
Organism: Zoroaster sp. YZ-2022; assembly: GCA_029582265.1. NCBI lineage: Eukaryota > Metazoa > Echinodermata > Asteroidea > Forcipulatida > Zoroasteridae > Zoroaster > Zoroaster sp. YZ-2022. Next base: position 25,338,554 of record CM055828.1, on the reverse strand, counting down.
TAAATGTATTGTATAAATTGTAAGCTGCAGTGTCAGGGTAGCCTGAATTTTTGGATACACTGTAAGAGATTATTATATGTAATTTCTGTACCTTGAATAGACGTTTGTACCACATTATTTATACATCGATTTGTTTGTGCTAATTAAACAATACAAAGAAATGTGTAATTATGAATATAAAAATTTAATTGTTTCGAAAGCTTTGTTCCAAACAAGGATACAAGCCAAACTGTTAAGATATAATACAACATTGGTGATTTACCTGATCACGAAAGTAGCCTCTAGGTCAAAAAAAGCCTCTGGTTTCTGCTCTCCGCGCGCGTTGCCTCAGACCCGTGTGTAGGCATTTTTATTTATTTTATTTTTATTTGCTATGAAACGATTTCCAATTGCAGCCAAAAGTGCTTGATCGATTGCAATTCTGCTTTGCTATTTAACATAGGGATATGAACGTTTGCCCTGTTTGTGAGGTCGCTCTTAGCCACCATACTTTTTTACGAGGTGTCGTGGCCGAGCGGTCTAGCTTACCGGATTCAAGTTCTGGTGTTAGCAACAGAATGTGGGTTCGAATCACGGCCGTGACACTTGTGTCCTTGAGCAAGACACTTAATCATAATTGCTTCTCTCCACCCAGGGGTTAAATGGGTACCTGTGAAGGCAGAGTTGGTTTGCTCTATATGCGCTAGAAATGGCAGCAATTGAGCTGTATACTCCCCAGGGAGCTGAGATGGTTTCAGGAATGCCTTATGAGCACCTTGAGCACCTTGAGCACCACTTAGTTGGTGGATACGTGCGCTATATAAATCCACACATTACTATTATTATTATTATTATTTGTATACTGTATACTGAGACGCAATAGAATCTTGCCACTTTTTCGACCTTAAATTATCAGTAATCACAATGCACAAACGTAATATGTGCACTCGCGGTGAAGTGGATACAGATGGGATCGAGTACATTGGACAAAACGTGGACATTTCCTCAATAAAATGCCAACATTTCTAATCCAAATTGTTGTTGTCTTATTTTGAACCATTACAATTTTATGCTATTCCAAAACAAGTGGTTGCATCTCAGTATATATGGGAAATTTGGTCACTGCCTATACATGCATCACTGGTTGGCAAAGGAAAAAAAACACGTCACCACACCGATTTTGAAGCCAACTTATGACCAGAAATCGGAGACTTTTTTTGTTTGGACTTATCTGAGAGCTATGAAAAACTCGCAAAGTATGGAAGGGGTAACTGTGGCAACTTTCTTTGTCACTTGTTTCTGTAAAAAAAAAAATCATGAATGCCTTTTTATAAAATGTTTAATGACACACTGAGCTTACATCTTGATTGAATTAGAAAGAAAGCATACTCGTATAAATTCGCAGTGTTGCCAACATTACCAATGTTCTACCAAATGTTTGTCAAGTGAAAATCACTGTATGTAAACACAAGTTAAACGTTTAGTGTGTCCTTTGCACATTTCTGGGGGCAGGTATAGTCCACAAGTTAAAACAAACATTAGAATTATCAAAATGTGAAAATATCACGAGACCACTGATGTAATATTTTCTATGAAGACACTTGATGTTGTAATAACGATGCTATAATAAATTGCTAACATAATGAACAAACTCTGTTTCTGATTTATAATTTATAATTATGTATATTTAAAAGACATTGATCGCTATTCTCCAATCAACACATCGTATATGTCAGTTATAAATCTGAATTCAACCAGTATTCTGTCAAATTTAATGTTCTGCATGTATTTGTTTTCTCAATACCAAGCATTTTGAAGAGGGAATGCACAGTTGTGATGGGCTAGTGTTAGCTGGCAGTGGCACATGAGCGACAGGAAAGACAATAGCCAGCCATTATAATTAAGTGGAGAAAACAACAGTGACAACAAACACACTAAAAACACGAAATAATGGTACAGCACACACGGAGGAACTCTTATGAATAATTTTAATAAAGACAACAACCATTTATATATACATATATTTACAAAATGAAGGGGCAAAGGGTTTGTACAAATGAAGACACTTGATCCAATGTTAGAAGACGGTTCTCAAAAGAATAGTGGTGCAGCCGGGAACTGCGACTGAATGGGGTCCAACACACGCTGATAACTTCCCAATTTGCTTAAAGGGAAGTTATACAAACATTAGTATTTGGAAACATAACATACATTTCAACCCTCAAGTTTTCAAGAATTTTATCACAAAAATAACCTGTGAAAAGTTCATCACAATAGATGTTCACGTTTTTGAGTAATTAAACAACACGAAACTTGAATTGGATTTATTTCATCCATCTTGTGGCCAAAAGGCCAAATTGCATTAATGTTACAATGATTATCATTAAAACCTACATATATATATATATTTAAAAAAAAAACCACTTACACTAAAACTGGGCGACATCGATTTTTCCAATCCACGACACATCGGCAAACATCGTGTTTATTTCCCTCGACATCAAAGTTTCAAACTTTTAAGTGTTTTAAGGTTTTTTTTCAAAACAGCAATAATTTGACATAAAAATTCCTTTTTTTTCTTAAAGATGAAAGATTGTCAGTTGTACCAACTTTAAACAAAAGTATGCTTTTTAGATATTAATTCAATAATTTGATCATTATTTGGTCATTATTATCGATGTTCAACCTTCCTTTTAGCTTGCCAGATTAAGAATGCATACAAAAATAATGTTTGAAATTATTTTTTAATTGTTTTTAAAAAACAATTTAAGGACACAAAAACCTGAAGAAAAGTAAATTTTGTTGACCCTGACCTACATTAACAAATTCAAAATAAACAGTACAAAAGAAAGATAAATTAGAATTAATGTTTACATTAGAATTATAATTAATTACACACACAGGAGTATACTATGGTGTTCTATAATGGACACCTACGCGGCGACTTTTTTTTTTACGCGGCGACTTTTTTTTTTTGGACGGCGACTTTTTGTTTTTGGACGGCGACTTTTTGTTTTTGGACGGCCGCGGCGACTTTTTGTTTTTGGACGGCGACTTTTTTTTTTACGCGGCGACTTTTTGTTTTTGGGCGGCGACTTTTTTTTTTTGGACGGCGACTTTTTGTTTTTGGACGGCGACTTTTTGTTTTTGGACGGCGATTTTTTTTTTACGCGGCGACTTTTTGTTTTTGGACGGCGACTTTTTTTTTTACGCGGCGACTTTTTGTTTTTGGGCGGCGACTTTTTGTTTTTGGACGGCGACTTTTTTTTTTACGCGGTGACTTTTTGTTTTTGGACGGCGACTGCGGCGACTTTTTTTTTATGCGGCGACTTTTTGTTTTTGGACGGCGACTTTTTGTTTTTGGACGGCGACTTTTTTTTTACGCGGCGACTTTTTGTTTTTGGACAGCGACTTTTTGTTTTTGGACGGCGACTTTTTTTTTTACGCGGCGACTTTGTTTTTGGGCGGCGACTTGTTGTTTTTGGACGGCGACTTTTTGTTTTTGGACGGCGACTTTTTTTTACGCGGCGACTTTTTTTTTTTGGACGGCGACTTTTTTTTTTACGCGGCGACTTTTTTGGGGGGACGGCGACTTTTTGTTTTTGGGCGGCGACTTTTTGTTTTTTTTAAACAAAGTCCAAAAACAAAAAGTCGCCGCGTAAAAAAAAAAGTCGCCGCGTAGAAAAAAAAGGCGCCGCGTAGGTGTCCATTATAGAACACCATAGTATACTATCCAGTACAGAAAATTATATACATGTATTGATTTTTCTTTATATCTTTAGACAGATCCTACATTAATCCAATACTTTTTACAGCAAATTGTGCAGCAGATAATTACATCAGCATTTATTTCAGAAATAAAAACACTGTGCATCTTGAAAATATATTACAATCCAGGCACATCATCAAAGAGGTATATAAACATAGCTGTTAAGGAATTAAGGAAGGTACATCACAACAGGGCTGGGGTTTATCTAGACTTGGTTCCAAGTCTGTGATCGTGGGTTTTTTGTCTGCCTGAAGACAATACAGTATCGCATTAAATAGCGCCCTCTTGTGTATTAACCTGCGACATTAACCTTCGATCACAGACTTGGGAATGTTGTTCGTCGGTTTGTACACACCCTATTGCGAATTAGTCCAAAAGTGGACGGAACAATCTGATTGGTCGGAAAGCCTTCCATAACATGAATATTCAAATTAAACCTTCTACATGCAGTTGGAGGAGATGTACTCAACGATTCCATTTAAACTGTAGTGTAGGTAAGACATTTTTTGTAGAGAAGGAATTATGTATTTTATTTTGTGCTTTTTTACAACTCTAAGATCTCATTAAATTTACCTATCATTTCAAATACTATTTACGTACCAAGCACTATACAAATTTAATATCGAATGAATATTACAGAAAGAATTTTAAGCGAGTGTAACCTGTTAGTAATAATAGACGCGGCCTACAAGGTTTTTGTGGCCTCCTGATTGGCCATCTCTCTAGCATCCTTATTATTATGTAAATTTTAGCTATGAATACATGAATATCCCACAAACACAAGAGGGTCAAGTCTGAGATCGCGAGTTAGGGCTGTGATAGCCAGTAGGGGTAAACGGCGTTTTGCAAGGCTGATGCAGACAAAAAATAACCGCGATCTCAGACTTGAAATCAAGTCTAGGGTTTATCACCTATAGTACAACTCCAACTCCAACGAATTGGGGTATATCGCTAAGGGCTGGTGCACATGTGCATCATTAAAAGGCTGGTGTTTGTCACCAAAGGGTCGGGGTACATCACCAAAGGGTCGGGGTACATCACCAAAGGGTCGGGGTACATCACCAAAGGGTCGGGGTACATCACCAAAGGGTCGGGGTCATCACCAAAGGGTCGGGGTACATCACCACAGGGTCGGGGTACATCACCAAAGGGTCGGGGTTCATCACCAAAGAGTTGGGGTACATCATCAAGGGGTTGGGGTACATTGCCAGAGGGCTGGGGTACATCACCAAAGGGTTGGGGTACATCATTGGGGTACATCATCAAGGGGTTGGGGTACATTGCCAGAGGGCTGGAGTACATCACCAAAGGGCTGGAGTACACCCATAAAGGGATGGGTACATCACCAAAGGCACCTAGAGTGCAGCCCAAAGGGTTAGGGTAAAACAATATGGAATGAGTTCAATTATCCCTAAAGGGCTGGGGTACACATTCATTGAATGGTTGGTGTACATCACCAAGGGACAGGATAGATACAGCAATAGAGGACTGGGATCATGAATCATCAGGCAGCCCGGGTACATCACCAAAGGGCTGGGTACCATACATCATCAAAGGGCTGTTGTAAAAAAGGTTTGAGTATCATCAAAGGGATTGGGTACATCACCAATGGGCTAGCTGGGGTAAGGTACATGCTATTAAGGGGTCAGGGCTAGCTAATGCACACTTGTACATTACCAAAGGGCTGGGGGGTACAGCACTAAAGGAATGGGTTGAATCATCAAACACTGGGGTACAGCAGAATGGGGTCAGGGCTACAGCACAGTACTAAATGGTTTGAATCACCAATGGGCTGGGTACAGCAGAAAGGGGTCAGGGCTACGGCACAGTACTAAAATGGTTTGAATCACCAATAGGCTGGGTACAGCAGAATGGGGTCAGGGCTAGGGTACAGCACTATAAAAGGAATGGGTTAAATCACTAATGGGCTGGGGGTACAGCAGAATGGGGTAAGAGCTAGAGTACAGTACTAAACGAATGGGTTAAATCATAAATGGGCTGGGGTACAGCAGAATGGGGTAAGAGCTAGGGTACAGTACTAAACGAATGGGTCAAATCATAATGGGCTGGGGTACAGCAGAATCAGGTCAGGGCTAGGGTACAGTACTAGCAGAATGGGTTGAATCATCACAGAGATCGGGTATATCAACAAAGGGTTGGGTTTCATGGTCATCAAATGACTGTATGAATTTCAAAACAGGGTGATGTACATCTTTTAATTAGCTGGAGTACATCTCATCAAGTGCTTGAAGTCTATCCAAAACCAATAATGGTTCATCATACTGATGACTATGGATCATCATACTGATGACTATGGATCATCATACTGATGACTATGGATCATCATACTGATGACTATGGATCATCATACTGATGACTATGGATCATCATACTGATGACTATGGATCATCAGAATTATATTTCCAGTTTTCTTGGCATAAAATCACTGAAAACACTTCAATATCCCCTGGATGGGATGCTAGTCAATCGCAGATTACTAACCTTCAGTATTGCCTATATTTAACTCCTTGGTTAGGATTCAAAGTAACATTCTGAAAACTCAGAACTGTTCAAGTCCTATTAACCCTACACAAATTTGGTATTTTATCATTTGCAACCTGTTCACTTTGGTTATGTCTAATAAAATGTCCGTTCTCATGCAATCTACTGAATTATGGCTTGGCCCAAACTAACCCTGCAAGTAATCGCCGTCTTCACATCAGTTACACCTTTGGCTGGACATTCAACTCGAGTTCTCCAGTCACTTGAGAGAGTTGATCTGATTCGAAGATGACCACTAGAGTCCTCTTTCCAGCCTTCCAAGGAGTGACCTTTACTGTCTCGCTGACCACATCATTTGGTTTTATTGCTCTGTTTTAAAAGCAGCAGTAAGACAACAATTCTTAAGAAAAGTCAGATTGAAACATGGGTTTTATCTCAGAAGGAAAGATTAACAAGCCAACATACAGCATTTTTCATCTGTGATCATTGTTTGGCCTGTGGTACCTGTCCAGGTTTGTTTTGGTATAATATAGTTATAAATATAGCCTTGTGTAGAATTTGTGTGTATTCTGTGTATGTATTTGTGGGTAGGCACTGGCAAGGTTGTGGGGACTTATAACAAAAGGGATGGCAAGAACGCCGTATCTGTGGGGACATTTTCATGTCCCCACAATGTTTTCGGTCCCCACAACTGTGTCTAATAGCGAGTGTATGTCCCCACAACTACGGTGTGTGACTGTGTGTGTATTTGTGTGTAGGGCAAAATTAAATCAATTGTGTGTATTCTGTTGTTTTGATGGAAAATGTTCTTAATCAATTAATTTTAATTATAGTCTGGTGTGCAACCAGTTCTTAACCATGAATAATTCTGTAAAATGGTAGAACTCTTTCCCCCTTTCTTACCTCATTCATGTCTTTAGTCCAATTGTCCTTTCAAGTACTCTTTAATGTCCCCTACTTGTGTTTTTACCCTTTCGTCTATTTTGATGTTTTTTTTAAAATAATATTTAATACAAAGAAAATAAGTATATATAGTTATGTATTTTTGTATATTGATATTTAATAATCTTTAATATTTGAATGGTTTGTGTATTTTTATAAATTGTAATTATCACTCTGTAATTCAGCCTTTTTGGCTGCGATAGTGAAACAATAAACCAATAATAATAGTAAAAAAATAATATACAACTCAAAACAATTTAGGGAACACCGGATTTTTAACATCAAATAGGTTTGAAATGTTCCATGAACCGGGATTTTCATTTGCAATCCACTCTCTCTTTCAGTAGTCATGTCATGAAATGTGTAATCACTACATGCATCCTTTATCATCAGTTTCATTGTGCAGTTGTTTCTCATCAATTCTGTGAAACATTGTGTTTATCTGAAATAAATGATCTTGCTTTAACTGAGATTATTCCGGTATTCCCTAAATTGTTTTGAGTAGTATAATACATGGGCCAATCTCATAGCATTGCTTAACGATAACCATATTTTCTACTAACTAAGGCATATTCCAAACTCTGCTGACTGATATTTGGCAATAGTGCGGCATTGGTTTCAAACATCAAACTTAATATAAGGTGCAAGTCAAATAAAACAAAATCCAAAATGGCGGACTAATACGATTGTAGAACCAAGGTTTCAAATTCATTGAACTTTTTGTTGAAAAATACACGTATTGGAGTTTTAACCCAAAATTTTATAACAAAATCAACAAAACATTGTCGTTCCATCCAGCGTATGCCATTCCTAAAATAAACGCACCAGGTTGGAATTAATTTTTTGATTCAACATGGCAGTAGCATGATATTTGAAACTGAGCAGTGCTTATACTGCCGTGTCAAATTTCTGTTTCCAGCCGAATTCAATTTACCAGGCAAAAATGGTTTCAAATATTGTGCAACTGTAGTGTTGAATTGAAAATAAAATATACAAGATTGTTTGAATTTGATATGGCAACAGCGTGACATTTGAAACGAAATCAAACCTGCTGGACATAATAAGTATATGTCACAGGTTAGCATGAGCGATTGGAACGGCCAATGTGAGTTCTCCATAGATTTAAACAGTTCTGTCTATTATTTGTTAGCAATATTGACTGAAAAGTCTTTTTCTGTGCTTAATGGTTAGCAGTGCAATGAAATGAAACTAAGCAAAACATTGGCGGTTCTTTAAAATTGACCAAAACAGGCAAGCAGAGATAGGACCTACAGTACATATGCTACCGTAATGAATACAACTATAACAACAAATTTTGATTAACTGAACATGGTTCTTGGTTTTGACTTTCTTAATTAGCATTGTAGCTATGAATCACTCTAATGAGAGACTGCAACAGTACTAATTTGATGGGAACTTCCATGATGTTCTAGCAGCTTTGTGTTGTACTGCATTAACCCTCCTACTACTACAAGGGTCAAAATCAGTCAAAATGTTGATATACTTGCCAAGGTATATCTAGTGCACTTCAAAGTCAAACACTGTCAAACCTTACGTGTAGTAAAGTACATTTACAGGTCAAAATGAGTCGACCATTTTTGACTGGTAAAAGCATTGTCTGGTATTGTTCAGGGAAGTCAAAATGACAGTAAAAACCAGTCAAAAATGCCCCTGTGTGCACAATTTGGGTCAACAGTCAAAACAGGCAGTTGACTGATTTTGACCTCTATAGCAACTTGCCACTAAAGTGCAGTAGGAGGGTTAAGGAAGGCATTTGAACAGACAAATAGACAGACACTCCCAGACAACCAGCTAAACAGGCAATTATATAGAAAAATCAAACAAACTCACCCATGCTTGACAGTTTTATGGGCAAACAAACCGGGGCCCTCAATGATGAACTCGCAATTTTCCAGAGTTTTTTTCAGAGGGTTGGTAAGACGAATCTCTACTTCAAATGTTTCACGAACACGGACTTCGTCAGCCGCTGGACGTGTCAGCAAAACATCCAGATCTGGGGTACGCAGGCGGAAGTCATCTTCATCTCCGAAAGCCTGGCCCGTTTCCTGCAGAGTATGAGTCAATAATAATTCCCAAATGGATTAAAAATCCTGTTTGTATGATTCATGCTTAGTGACTCGCATGTTTAGTGACTCAGCCATGGACTTGTATAGCCATGTACAGTTACTCAGAATTGCACTAGAGTCACCAAGGACAATGACTCAGAATGGACTTGTTCACCCTTGGGATACACTGCAGACTCTGTGTCTAGACTCAATGGCAAATGACCTGTTTATAAATTTAGCATTCTCAAAAAGCATAAACGATCAGTTTTTATATAAAACTTACTTGGTGTAAACATGATGGTGGTATCCATGATCATCCACTGAAATCTTTATCTTTGAGGTGCTATCATTTTAAATAGTCAAAATATGTAGGCCAAATTAACAATGTTAGAATTTTGGGGAAAAAAATTGAACTTTAGAATGAAACATAGTTTGTGATTGTTAATGCTAATTTCTTGTTTTGACCTCAATCATTTAAAGGTCAGTTATGTTAGCTGTCATGTTCATGAGTGTGATGTAATTCCAACAGAAACCACGCCCACTTTGCAAGTACTGGCTCCAATGATCATCAGAAGCCCATTGGAAATGCATTGACCACCCTTTTCTTTACGGATTTACACAAAAAATTTGAAAGCTTGGGACTTGCATGTAATATATGTGTTGCAAAGACTCCAAATCTTTTTAACGGGCCTCAAGAATCGCCTCTGAGTATTAAAATCAACGAAATTAGGTTAAACTACACACAACGGTATGTCAGCTTTGGAATCAGAAGGAACGAAAAGAATACACGTACTACCAATGCGTGCGCATAATACGTATCGGCTTAATCACAGGAAGTGGGACCAAGAATGGAAGAAGGCAGAAGGCAGAGATCATAGCCCTGGAGAAACACTGGTACACCCGTCGTATCAGAGAGGCTATTGAGATTCATGAACATGACACTGTCCCCCAGGACATCTGCTTTTTCATCAGCAGCATTTGGCATTCAATCCTACCATCCACCAACACTCACACCCCACTGTCAACTGACACGCCTCAGCGAGCAGGCAACTTACACACAGCAGGAAACACACACACAACAAGAACAATGCCACGGTGGCAACCAATCACAACACATCACACAACAGTGGCACTAATCGGAACACTTCCCATTCTACACATGATCCCAGAAAATACTACTTAAGGAGCTGCATCGGCAAACCTCTTCATTCTCCTGTCGAAGATTAGAGCAGGCTTATAAGTTGAGAATAAACTGTGAAGTCCCCATGGTTCTCCCAGAACTCCCCATGGTTCTCACTTAGCGACAGTAGAGAAAAACGAGTTGCCCGAAATTGGTTCTCCCTTGAGCCTTTCTCACTTAACGAAGGTTGAGATACGAGTTGTGCGATAAGGTTCTTTTCAGAACCTGTACCTCAGCTTCCCGATAGTTGAGATAAACACACGGTGTTACCGCACACCGAAACGATATCAAGAATGGAAGATTACTGATACTAATATAAATACCCTATATACATCATTAGATCTTCAATGTCAGCATGGATTAAACAATAAGGTCAAGCCTTTTCATGACAATCAAGCAATTCCCCTTTGTGCGTCATTGTCCCTAATCGCAGGTGTTATAGGAACACTGAAATTCCTTCAAGTAACTACTGTTTATAAGGACTGATCATTCCCGCGATCACCAGATTCTAAGCTTCGGTTTTCCCAGAGACAGACGGAGGTTCCTGTGGCTGCCAGGCCAGCCGTGAGGCGTAGCCCCATGGACTGTGCCGAGTTCCCGCTGGCACCACATATTCCATGACGGTCACCATCAATGCAATAGAGGCATTCCTCTCCCTATAGTTGGCTCCGGTCCCCGAGTCATCGATGTCGGCAATACAAGATCCTTGTGACTCTGCTCAAGGACTGGACCAGCACACACCATCTCCAAAACCCCAGCCTAGTTTCTCACTGGAGGTACCTCCCCTCAAAACATGAACATACCATTATTCAATTATTTTCATTGTATGTGATTACTGTAATTTCCCCCTTTTGGTTGTACATTTAAATTGTTGATTATTTATTATATTAAATGACTTTTATTTTTGTTGTTCTAAATCTTGACTCTCATATAATTCCTTTCAGTTGTGGTCTTTCCCTTTATTTTGTTAACTTGTTCCCTTTGGTTTGTGAGTTCATAACAATGTTTTATTTTGTAAAGGACTCTTTACTGGCGTAGTTGGAGGTTCCAGGGAGACCATGTCCTGCCGTTGCCATCACAAAGGGAGATAAAATATCTTTCCTTTTGGTCCCCCTGTTTCAAATATCTGGGTACTTCTGGAGATGCCTATTGGACTCATGACTTTAACTCAGAGTCAATCTTCGTGACATGGGCTCCAACCAGACCTACTTGACTAAGGACTCATACTCAACACTAAGGACTCAGACTCATGGTTTGATGACTCAAATAGAAGTCTGACTTGACTTTACAATGTTAATAACACGCTATCAATGCAGCCTATTTCTTTAAGAAACTCACATCAACATGGCCAAGAACAAACACTTTAAAAGCTGTCTGATCCACCAATTTGTCCAAGTATTCATCAGCTTCCACATGGATTTTTATATTTGATGATTCATTAGGTCCAAGTTTCACTTCTTTCTTCTCAGTCTTAACTTTGCCAGCAACAACACCTGGAAATCCAAATCCACAAATAATAATGATAAATGTCCACTTGTAGTGAGCATGTTGCTACTATGTACAGAAGAAAATAAAGAAAAGGTGTTTTTTTTGGTTACCTATATTTTTAAAAACATAATATGATGTCACTTTGGAGAAAACATCACTTTATTTAAATCTGAAATGAATCATCAGTTGATAATCATATCCACAAACAATCTGAAGGCATGTTCACCATTTTCCCCTTAAAGGGACAATATTGTCACGACCAACAGGGCATGGAATCGGAGTGCTCGTTTTAGCTTAACTCAGTGACTGAAAATAATACTCCATATGATAAGGTCATGTTACCGATGCTGCTGTATAACCCAGTAATGAGCCAGTAATTTTCAGTCAGTGTTCATCGTAAACTAGAACACTGATTCCATGCCCTGTTGAAAGTCTGCTCTGATCGAGGCAATACTGTCCCTTTAAAGGCAACAACAGAAGAATCTGAAAATTTCCCAGATTGGTTTCTTTACATATCTTGATTGTTATAAAGTAGTTCAACAACAGCACATCATGCAGATTTTCAGGAATTTATCAAGTATAAAATACAATATGTGTCCAACATTCTGGCAAAGCTATAATGAAATACCCAACTATGCTGTTGGAATTGTACGTCAAATAAAGGCAGCTTTAACCCATATCCGCCGATCTACGTGATAACCCGTAGATATGTAAAATGCTACAAACGCCGACCTACATGATTTTCCGTACCATGTTTTTGTCCAATTCCAATTTACTACGTTTTTCCGATGACTGTATTTCATGATTATAGATATGAAATTAGACAAGTCTGACATCATAATAAAGTGCATGTTCTCCTCTTTCCATCAGTATATTATGTGTCTGTGTCAGTGATTGTAATATTCTCTAAAAAAGGAATCTTTCTGATTGTGTGCAAAAACAATGTATCTCTGTGCGGGGGGCTTAGGCACATACAGTCTTTTGTGTGTTTACATGGTTAGGCGGATATGGGTTAAAAAGTGTTATTTTCCTTAAAAACTGCTGAATCCTCAATCTCATACATGTAGTTGTGAAACATTTGACCATGGCAGATGCTGAGGGGTTGGGATGCATACATGTATCCCCACCCCCAAGAACATGCATTTTCATACTTGCCATAATAAATATTATGACAGTATTTCTGTGTTCTCTCTGCTGAGATTCCATATTCTCCCCAAAAGAACTGCCAAATTGTTATAACAAGCCAAATCTCTGAAGAAGCATACCTGTATAGTAACACACTTGCAAAGTGACAGTTATCGTAACTGTCCGGTCTTCCGAACTCTTATTAGTCACAGGCACAATGATGTCAAAGTCTGCACCAATGTAGGAATCCTGCAGTTCGATACTCAAGTCGACATCGTCTTTGCTGTTGGACGTTTCATAAATGAGAGGTTTGGTTCCATGATCGACAGCTGACTTGACTGCGGCTCGTTCGGCATCCGAACCTGGGTGGAACAAGAAATAAGACGACAAATGTCTTATGCAATATCATCCATCTGTTACAGGTGTAGGACTCAGATTGAGTTGGACTTATTAGTAGATCCAGCTTTGGGGGTGGGGGGTTGGGGGATGGCAATGGGGCATGAGTTCCCCCTTTTGTTATTGTGATGCATGTAAATTTACAATGCATTTTGGTTGTGCCCTACCCCCCCCCCCCCAGCCCCCATTTTGGCAGTGTCCCCCTCATTTGGGTTGTGTTCTTCCCCCTTTTTCGAGACCCTGTATCCACCCTTGGACTTGGGTCCCATTTTGATTGACTCGTAACTCCAGTCACCAGATTTACTGACTCGGAATTGGATTCTTGAGACCCGGATTCAAAGCTTGTTAATCGGACTTGAAGGCAAAATGGCACATACATCAAGCATTGAAGGAAGGATACACATTTTCTAAATACATTCTGCCAAAAAAAACACCACCTTCAGATATCAGACAAATACGAATGTGTGTACCATCAGAATTTGTTTTCATTTCTTTTTTACGTTTACATAAAATCATCTCCTATTTCATCCCTCCAATCTTTTAGAGCTCCTGGGACCCCTTGATGCCAATCAGAGTTTTCCACCTATGGATGCATGGCTAGCACTAAGTACGACTGAGCATAAGTGCAAATAATTCTTCTTAAATATAAGGTCATAGTTCTTTACTTGTTGTGTTGAAACAATTTGGAAATATGCATACCTTCAGGGTACTTGTATTCATGTGTGATGTCGAGTCGATCACCTGAACCAACCTGCTTTGTACTTATTTTCTTGCCCACGTCATTTCTTTTAATTCGCAAAAGTTCAAATGTACCATTTTTTTTCACCTGAAAAAAACAATAAAAACAAGAATAAAGATCACACCCATCATACAGAAAGCAAGCTTTTCAGGATTTGGCCAACTAGATGAGTTTAACCAAATAGCCAAGATACAATATCGACAGGTGTAAGAGGCACTTTCGGCACCCACTCTGACCCCCCCCCCCAAAAAAAACAAACAAAAAAACAGCTGGCTTTAAGTATGTAGAGCTTAACATTTTGGTGGGGGTGGGGGGTGGGTTGGTGCCAAGTTCATATATACAGACACTCTACATCCCCACAAACAAGAAACTAGAGGTTTGGACACACTACAGCTGCTTCTTTCATTCCTTGGTGGCTTCTCTTCTTTCAAGAAAATTTTGAAGTAAACGGAGATTTGTATAAAATCATGAAATCAGGAAAAATCCTGAGAAATCACAGGCCTGCAGTGGCTATTATAAAAAAAATTAAAAAAATATCCATCTATACCCTGCCAGGTACCCACTTTTACTCCTTGGTGCAGAGAAGAAAGTAGGGTGAAGTGTCTTGCTCAAGGACACAAGTACCATAGTCACAGCCAGGATTCAAACCCACATTCTGACAACTCATCCATCAGAACACAAGTCTGATGCACTAAACCGCTCGGCCATGGAAACCAGTATGATTCACGTCTTAACCTTCATGAGAATGAATATTCAATCAGACAGTGAGTTTTCTTCTGAGCAGATACTAATCTATTTTATAGGTTGGTGTTTACACATTTGTTGTATTCTCATGAAAACTTGTATGAATGCACATAGACCTCTTCGCAAATACCACAGAACGCATGCGCAAGCCGATTTGCATAATGCATGTTGGTCTAGTTAATTATCAAACTTATTGCAAAACTGCCCCTACCTTCAGAAATAATGTCTATCAGAGATCAGAGATCAGAGATACTGTCTATGTTACAACCACACCGAACAAAAGTTAGCACAGTTTAATAATACAACTACGTACAGTGTAGTTTGTTCGATTGTAAGTTACACAGTAAAGTACAGGGAAATGTGAATGGTAATCCCCAGCTAGACCGAGATGCAATGTACACGTATATTTGCGAAGTAGTCTATGAAATTCTATTAAAATGTGTACATAAACTATAGCAATTACTCACTTCCCAATGTACAACATCTCCATTGACTTCAGCAAAGACAAATTTAGCATCATATTGATAGAAGACTTGGCCTTGTTTTATAGCACTCACTGAGCAAGGACCAGTGCAGTAAATACCTGCATACACAAAGGAGAGCAAATTATTATTACCGAGGTTGGATGGATGTACAGAAATGAACGGATGAACGGATGGAGGTATGGCTGAATGTATGAAGGGAAAGAGGAATAAACAGGTAGACGGCCAGATGGATGAAGATATAGATTAGGCATGGGTCTCCCTTTGGATGTTTCATTTTGGAGGATTTACAGACTCTCCACATCCCCACAAACAAGAAACTAGAGGTTTGGACACCATAAAGGTTACTTCTTTCTTTCCTTGATGGCTACTTCTCTTCTTTCAAGAAAATTTTGAGGCAAAGGGAGATTTATAAAAAAAATCCTGAGAAATCACAGGCCTGATGGAGGGATGAACAGATGGAGAGATATTAGGTAGATAGCCAGAGGACTGAAGGTGTATGGCCAGAGGGCTGCAGAGATGGAGAGATATTAGGTAGATAGCCAGAGGACTGAAGGTGTATGGCCAGAGGGCTGCAGAGATGGAGAGATATTAGGTAGATAGCCAGATGACTGAAGGTGTATGGCCAGAGGGCTGCAGAGATGGAGAGATATTAGGTAGATAGCCAGAGGACTGAAGAGGACTGAAGGTGTATGGCCAGAGGGCTGCAGAGATGGAGAGGGGAGAGATAGAGGGATGAAGGGATGGAGGGAGGGATGAAGGAAGGGAGGGAGGGATGAAGGGAGGGAGGGATGAAGGAAGGGAGGGAGGGATGAAGGGATGGAGGGATGGATGAACAGGTGTATGGTCAGAGGGATGGAGATATAGACAGGGGGGAGATAGAGGGATGAAGGGATGAAGGGATGGAGGGATGAAGGGATGGAGGGAGGGATGAACAGGTGTATGGTCAGAGGGCTGCAGAGATGGAGAGGGGAGAGATGAAGAGATGGAGGGATGAAGGGAGGGAGGGATGGAGGGAGGGATGGAGGGAGGGATGGATGGAGGGAGGGATGGAGGGAGGGAGGGAGGGATGGAGGGAGGGATGGATGGAGGGATGGAGGGATGGAGGGAGGGAGGGAGGGAGGGATGGATGGTCATATCAAGAACGTCTGTAAATCAACATACTTCCAAATTAGGAACATTAACAAAATTTGTAAGGTTTTGGATAACGATACAGCAGCTACTTTGATCCATGCTTTAGTGACGTCAAGATTAGACAATGGAAACTCCCTACTGTATGGTGTCACTGATAAACAGCTAAATAAGCTCCAACATGCCCAAAACTCTGCAGCACGCATGTTAACCAGGACTCACAAGTTTGATCATATCTCTCCAATTTTGAAACAACTCCACTGGCTTCCGATTCGTCAAAGGATTAAATTTAAACTCATATTGCTCACTTGGAAATCACTTCATGACATGGCACCAAAGTATATAAGTGAACTTCTTTCTCCATATGTTCCCAAACGCACTTTACGATCTACTGATAAATTTCTTCTAACTGTTCCTAGGATGCATCTTCATATGGTGATCATGCATTTTATGCAGCTGCTCCTAAACTTTGGAATGACTTGCCAGTAGAACTTCGCAGTTGCAGTTCAATCAATGTTTTCAAGAACAATTTAAAGACTCATTTATTTAAGACTGCTTATTGTGCTTGATTTTTGAATATGTATGTAATGTAATACATGTACGTAATATTTTGCTTGATTTTTGTTTTACATTATATCTTTAGTTAATATGTGTATATGCGTGTATTATGGTATGTGTATGTGCATGTGTGTATGTATGCATATGTAGGCCTATACATGTACATGTATCTATATATATTATATATGTGTATGTGTATGTATGTACTTTCTATAATGCTCATACTTTTGCTGTGTTAATTGTTGCTCCTCGGAATAGGCATGCCTAGATAGACGGCGCATTATAAATGCATTATTATTATTATTATTATTATTATTATTATGGAGGGAGGGATGGATGGAGGGATGGATGGATGGATGGATGGAGGGAGGGATGGATGGAGGGATGGATGGAGGGATGGATGGAGGGATGGATGGATGGATGGATGGATGGAGGGATGGATGGAGGGATGGATGGATGGATGGATGGAGGGATGGATGGATGGATGGATGGAGGGATGGATGGATGGATGGATGGATGGATGGATGGATGGATGGATGGATGGATGGATGGAGGGAGGGAGGGATGGAAGGATGGAGGGAGGGAGGGATGGAGGGAGGGATGGAGGGATGGATGGAGGGATGGATGGAGGGAGGGATGGAGGGATGGATGGAGGGAGGGATGGAGGGAGGGATGGAGGGAGGGATGGAGGGAGGGGATGGAGGGAGGGATGGATGGATGAAGGGATGGAGGGAGGGATGGAGAGAGGGATGGATGGAGGGATGGATGGATGGAGGGATGGATGGATGGATGGATGGAGGGAGGGAGGGAGGGATGGATGGAGGGAGGGATGGACAGGTGTATGGCCAGAGGGATGGAGATATGGAGAGGGGGAGAGATAGAGGGATGAAGGGATGGAGAGAGGGATGGAGAGAGGGATGGAGAGAGGGATGGAGAGAGGGTTGGAGAGAGGGATGGAGGGAGGGATGGAGGGAGGGATGGAGGGAGGGATGGAGGGAGGGATGGAGGGAGGGATGGAGGGAGGGATGGAGGGAGGGAGGGATGGACAGGTGTATGGCCAGAGGGATGGAGATATGGAGAGGGGGAGAGATGGAGAGGGGGAGAGATAGAGGGATGAAGGGATGGAGGAAGGGATGGAGGGAGGGATGGAGGGAGGGATGGAGGGAGGGATGGAGGAAGGGATGGAGGAAGGGATGGAGGAAGGGATGGAGGAAGGGATGGAGGAAGGGATGGAGGAAGGGATGGAGGAAGGGATGGAGGAAGGGATGGAGGAAGGGATGGGGGAAGGGATGGGGGAAGGGATGGGGGAAGGGATGGGGAAGGGATGGGGGAAGGGATGGAGGAAGGGATGGTGGAAGGGATGGAGGAAGGGATGGAGGAAGGGATGGAGGAAGGGATGGAGGAAGGGATGGAGGAAGGGATGGAGGAAGGGATGGAGGAAGGGATGGAGGAAGGGATGGAGGAAGGGATGGAGGAAGGGATGGAGGAAGGGATGGAGGAAGGGATGGAGGAAGTGATGGAGGAAAGGATGGGGGAAGGGATGGGGGAAGGGATGGGGGAAGGGATGGAGGAAGGGATGGAGGAAGGGATGGAGGAAGGGATGGAGGAAGGGATGGAGGAAGGGATGGAGGAAGGGATGGAGGAAGGGATGGAGGAAGGGATGGAGGAAGGGATGGAGGAAGGGATGGAGGAAGGGATGGAGGAAGGGATGGAGGAAGGGATGGGGGAAGGGATGGGGGAAGGGATGGGGAAGGGATGGAGGAAGGGATGGGGAAGGGATGGGGAAGGGATGGGGGAAGGGATGGGGGAAGGGATGGGGGAAGGGATGGAGGAAGGGATGGAGGAAGGGATGGAGGAAGGGATGGAGGAAGGGATGGAGGAAGGGATGGAGGGAGGGATGGAGGAAGGGATGGAGGGAGGGATGAACGGGATGAACAGGTTTACAGGTGTATATAATTTATATTTCTGAACTACTTAAAGTCTACACTCCATCACGCAATTTGCGCTCCAGCAACATGTCACTCCTCAAGGAAGCAACTTCAAAACGGAACTGGGGTGATAGGTCGTTTTCTGTCGCAGCTCCGAGACTCTGGAATCGTCTTCCAACTAAACTCAAATCTTGTCATAGTATAACCAGATTCAAGTCGATGCTTAAAACTCATCTTATGTCACAACTCTTCAAAGATGATGTATATTTGTAATTGCATTGTAGGTACATGTATCTCGGTACATAATTTGTTTTCCCTATGCTATCATTGTATATTGTTTGTATTAATATTTTTCTTTGTTTCCGCGCCTTGAGCGCCCAGCAGGGTGGATATGTGCGCGCTAAAAATCTTTATTATTATTATTATTATTATATGTACATGTATATGAACAGGTGTATATATGTATGGGAAAACAATAACATTAAACTTTTCTAGATAACATTTAACTCAAAACGATACAGAAAAGCAATGTGTCGTCGTACCCTCACTGGTTTCTTGTGGGGTTGCGTCAACTGCTTGCCAACCCCCAAAGCCTGTTGGGAGGTCTGGCCGAGCCATCCATGCCTCGCTCCACACATGAAAATTCCACACAGAGTCACTGTCATACCTTTCATTTTTCTCTCCGTCTTCATTGAAATGTTTGTCCTAAAAATTGGATGAAAGATTTGTAAATATTCTGCAAATCCACAACAGACAGCGCTTTTTTGGGGGGGGGGGGGGATTTTGTTTTGTTTGTTTGTTTGTTTTAACCCTAACCTTCCCAAATACTCCAAAATCCTCTTTGCTAACGTGAAGGATTTTGAAGGATTTTGAAGGATTGAGGTTACATGCTACATGCTCTTTGCTGAAGTGAAGGACTTTGGAGGATTGAGGTTATTAGGCATACTTGCCTTTCCATGGTACATGTACATCCATGTTTGTTGTAGTGATTGCAAGGTCAGTGCTTGGGTCAGTGGACACTGTTTATTGCTCCATGCATGCAGTGAGGGTCCCTGGCCATGTACGTGTATCACAGATTAGAAACACATGTGTGCATACATGTCATGTGCTTGCTTTACTACTGAAGGATTTTGGAGGATTCAGGTTATGTGTAAGCAAATGGGCCTAGGGGTTAATGAGCTGGTGCAGAATGGCAGCTTTCTGTTCGTAAAGGGAACGTACAACATTGGTGTTTGATAACGTACGTTCATTTCAACCCTGTAGTTTTGCAGAAATTATCATAAACTAATTGTGAAAGTTTCATCACAATACATGCACATGTTTTTTGAGAAAACAATGAAAAACTGTTAAATGCTTTTCATGTTTTTATGTTTTTATGTTTTACAAGAATTTGCCAGACGGCAATTTTTTGGTAAATTCCTGTTACAATTCCTGTGGAAGCACTTCTGACGGAATAATTTCTCAGAATGATTGGTACTATGTATACCAACTTTAGCCCACAAAATGTTTTAGATAATAAATTGTGGATTTGATAATACGGTAATTATCAGTTTTGTACCTTCCCTTTATTTATGGCTGCTGTTTTCATTGATTTTTTTAAAGATGGGTCATGAGTTGGTTGGTGTGTTTGATTAGCCCTATGCGCCGAAATGGCAGCAATTGAGCCTCAGGGAGCTGAGATGGTTTCAGGAATGATTAACATGTATGCGACTGATAAGCAGGGGTAATTATGTACATCGCCTTTATCTAGTCGCTAGGATATGTGCGCTTTAATAAGAATCATGTAATATTATTATTCCACCGGGTTGGGGCAAGCTTTGTGACATGGCGTCCTTGTTACATAGGTAGATGTACCATTCATTATCCTTATTATGAGGGCACATTCTCAGTTGTTCTTCAAATTAGAATGAAATCAATATCTGTGCCTTGAATAGGAAGTTACAATAACCAGCTGTTGCAAACTGCTTACTAACCTAAAAGACCTGCATTATAAATGCAAAATAATTGTTATTGGTCTTACTCAAAGGCAAAAGTTTGCCTTTGAGAAAGAACCTGCTAGGTTCGAAATGTAAGGCCAATAGCAATTATTTACAAGTTACAATAATGTTAATTAGGAGTCATAATAAATGATAATAAATGGGACATTTACCTAAGTAACAAAGGACACCTATCACAAAAAGATGATGGAATGACATATGAATGATATTTTCTAAAGGACATTACAAATGGTTGATGACTTGGAAGAAATTCTTGGACCCAAGAAGATACGATAGAAGAAGACAATGAAAGTGTTACTCTGTCTATACATAATATCGGCAGCCTTAAGCATGCGTACATGGCGTTTACTGGGTACTTAATCAGCCAAGGACTAATAAACCCTCTCTAGAACATGCAGAAATTACACAGATTGCACACCGAGTTCCTGCCTGTCAGCCAAATCTTCAACTGACCAATATGGTAAGTCTGTGACCCGAGGCATACATTAAGCACGATCTGTACTTATTGCAATGTGATTGCCTCTGTACCTGAAGTACATAATGCACTGCAAACACTCATAAAACGTCCTGATTCCTGATTAAAAGACTCAGTGATTGACTGAGCATTCAGGGTAGTTGAGAACTATAGAGCTCATTGGTGGATTCAAGGGAGTGGGTTCAAAGCCACCCCCCCCCCCCGTAAGTTTACCATCCATTGTAATATTTTGGCAATCTGTCCTTCTTTTTTCCCCAAGTGCCCCCCCCCCCCCCCACTTTTGAGACCCTAGATCCACCCTTGCTAGAGCTAGAAGGGTTGTGCATTCCATTAAAGTGTCCTCATTTACAAAGGGGCTAATTATGTAACTCCTTACAATTGTCAGACTGCCGTCTGTATCGTGGGCTGAAGCAAAGTTGGTCACACTTCTTGTGGGGATGCCAAGACACCTCAGGACGGTTGTTAAGACACCGGCGAATACCCAACACTGGCCGTAGCGAACAGGAGCCTTGGTTTCGAAATGCTCCTACAAATTCCAAGACACAAAGATTGCAAGCCCAAGGTAAGAACTTTAGAAAAAAACAACATGTCATTTCAATTTTAAGTAATTTAATTAAGTAACTTTTTCAGATCTTTGGCTATTACAGACATGCATTCTTTGGTAAAATTGATAACCGTTGTGATAACCCTTAAAATGTTCAAAGTATGATCAAAAACAAATACATGTAAATGAGAGAATAATCTGTTACAGAAACAGAAACTGATTGGAGCTTTTTTTAGACTGATATATGGCTTGGAACTAGAATGCCCCCACCCCCCTTGAAATAACTGAGGATGCTCAGCGAGCCGGCTAAGTGGCAACACCTGCTTGGAAGACTGCTTAAAAATGATCTGATCTGATTACTATTTATAGGAGGTTCTTCTATATCCAAAGTCATCCACCCTCCCTTCCCCTGTACTTGTTACCAACTGATTCAGTTTAGTGATCACTAATTCCTCCTCTACCCCCCCCCCCCCCACTCCAAGGATCCCAGTTCCACTGACTCCCACCTGCACGCCACAATGCACTAATCCTCCAGCATGCAGTGTTCGTGTAATCAGTCCAGCAGTCTACTTAAGCAGCAGCGTCTCCCAGAGTCCGGCATTCTCCTGAAGACGATCAGATTATACTGATCAAAACATCGAGTTGTAACCTCCAGTTCTTTTCAGAACTTATCACTACTCAATTGAGAACTTCACATGGTGTAACTGCAAACAGTCTTTGCTTATTCTTTTCACCATGCAAAGCTGCAAATATTACTTATTTTTTTAAACATTATTATACATTCAAACTAAATTGAACAATGCATTTAAACAAGATTTTACCAGGATTGTAACTTTGATTTGTGAACCAGTGTGCATGTGTTTACCTTGTTGAGTGTTACGTAATTTTTTGTGACATATGTTCCGACAAGTGCAATTGGATGCAACCTCTTCCCCAGGGTTTTCTAGCAGTTTCAATGTTCTTTAATACCATTGCTCTCTCACCATAAAACTGAACAATTTCAATATACAGAAACATTGGATATTTAAATCTAAGGTGCATTGTGGGTGATATGTTGTGGGTGATATGTTTTGGGTGAGAGCTCGTCTGATACATGGATACCATGAACAGGCCAGGACTGAGCCAACAAACTTTCAAATTCTATGCAGGTAGATATATTTAACATCATAGTTCGGCATTCTTCAATAAAATCAATCATTGATTTAAGACTTAAGCACTGTCTTTTGTTTTTGGTACCTCTAGAATGCGTTGGCTGCCAGTCCACTTTGTGGGTCTGTTATATGGTTTATAGTCGCCATCCCATCGTCCAGACAAGACCCCATGGTCATCATGCGAATTCACAGCCGCAGACATTCTCCGAGAGACAATAACAGGGCTGTCCCAAGCAGATTCGTTTACCTGAAAGCAACATCAATAACAGTAATATTAAACTGTTTACAAAGAATGCAAAGCATTGAAATATAATATTATAGGAAAATGGCCAGATTCAAGAATGGAAACACAAGTAAGACAATAACCGAAACTAACTAAATGGTAGTTAAATATTTTGTGAATAAGTGGGTCCATAGAGACCTTTGAAATTATTTACATAGTGCTGACCTGGGGGATAATTCAAGACTTGGGGTGCATCAGTAACAGAAATTGCTAATGAAAGATTTGAGACTTTGCATGGTGGATCAGTATCGTTATTGGTTCTGTTTGCTCCCTTCTTCTTATATCTTAAGCCCATGGACTGGATGCTTAAAGGGGGCAGTCTCATCGCGATCAGAGCAGACTTTTGAGAGGACATTGAAAAACTACCTAGTTCTGCATGCACTCAGGAACTGAAAATAATAGCTCGCATGCTGGATGATTATTATGTTGCCCTTCAATGCCCTCTCTTAAGTCTATAACAGTGACTCTTGTAAATGGATATTTTGGAAAATTGTCTGTTGCTAGGCAGCATAATGATGTCACAGCAAAAATATTCAGTACAATGTTAGCTCCCCACTAGCCAATGGAGGTTGAGGTGTGCGCCCAACCGGCAGCCCCATTTACTGGTCTCTCGAAATACAGCATTTTTGCACCAATCCATCCAGCTTTGGTCTTCCAGGATTGAACATAAGGTATATCATTGATCAAAGATCAATCACTTTAACTGTTGGCAATAACCTTTGCCTAAAAATCATGATTTGGACGGAACATTTGTCTATCGAGTCGCCGAGGTACTGAAAATGTAAGCATGGTTCACCTTCATTGTTACTGCCTGTTGCTACTGACACTACCGCTACCAGCTATGTATATCTGCAACACACTGCAGTATACCAGTGACGATCTCCACGACATCAAATCCAGTATGCCTACCCAAAGGTTCAAGCTCCCCAGAATGGTTTTCGATCATATTAAATCCCTGAGTATCTTTAAATGGCACCACAGACACAGGGGATGCAGAGGAGGAAAACATAAAGTTATCGACACCCGCATCCTCAAACCCCAAAACATAATCGCTGATCGTCTATCAAACGATGACATATGACGCACCTTGGTTTAATAAATTGTCAATCTGCATGCAACAAGCCTGATCTCATCAAAGATCACATAAATGATCACAACATTGATATACTGGCATTAACAGAAACTTGGTTTCGTTTGGAACAAGATAAACACACTGATGATATTACCCCTAGAGGTTTTAAATTAGTCCACATGCCCAAGAAAGGACGGAGGGGAGGTGGTGTGGCACTGCTCTACAAATCAAGCCTCTCGGCGTCTGTTGCCAAACACGCCAATAACCAGCCGCCATCTTCCTTTGAATTCATCCAAGCAGACTTTATTCATAACTACGGCAACGCCAAACACTTCCGTATTATTGTTGTCTATCGCCTACCACCGTCAAAGAAGGCGAATTATCCGTTCAGTACGTTCATTGACGAGTTTGCTGATCTGCTTAACCGCCAGGTGTTGTTCACCGGGGACCTCATTATTCTTGGTGACTTCAATGTCCATTGGGATGACAATACCGTAGACGACAGACAGTTTAGTAATCTACTCATGCAGTACAATATGCAACAAAGAGTCAACACTGGAACTCACACATCTGGTCACACAATAGATCTTGTGATCACTCGACATGCAACCTCATTCCCTCATACAGTCCGTTACAACAGCAGACTTTATTTCTGACCACTGCGCAATCCATTGTCAGCTTGACTTGGAGAAACCCAAATGCATAAGGCGTCAGGTTACTTATCGCAAGATAAAGACAATAGACCAGACCAAATTTAAGCAAGACATTACCACATCTTCCCTCATCAGTCACCCTACTGACCCCCTAATTGATCAGTATAACACTGTTCTCTGTGCACTGCTTGACACCCATGCTCCAACCAAAACCAGCACGATCTTGGTCAAACCTAAGGTTCCTTGGTACAACGAGGACATAGCTTCAGCTAAACGCAGGCGCCGACAACTTGAACGACGCTGGCGTTTATCTAACCTTCACGTCGACCGCGAACTTTTTAAAACTCAGCGAGAAATGGTTAAAGCCAAATTCAACAACTACAAGGCCAAATATTATTCCGCCAAAATACGTGACTGTGAGGGAGATCAAAAAGCCCTTTCCCAGGTTATTAACCATCTTATGCATAGGAAAACAACACCCATCCTTCCATCATTCCCAAACACCACAGCAATGGTCAACAGCTTCTCTGATTTTTTCAAAGACAAGATCACCAAAATCAGAGACGACATATCCCTACACGCTGACCCCAACATTGACCCTACTCTAGCAGATATTGAGTTTCATCAACTTCCCCTCACAACCTTAACGCCCGCCTCTGAGATGGAGGTGATGAAGGTCATCAAGAATTCACCTACAAAGACCTGCACCCTTGATCCGATTCCATCATCCATGGTGAAGGAACATATCGACGTGTTGATTGGGCCTATAAAAGCAATAATTAACAGATCCCTCACTACTGGCCAATTCCCAGATTGCTTCAAGAGGGCTCTCATCACTCCTGTTATAAAGAAACAATCACTTGACCATAACGATCTAAATAATTATCGCCCAATTTCCAACTTATCATTTATATCGAAGGTTGCTGAGAAGGTAGTTGCTGCCAGGTTGAATACCCATCTCACTGAGCACCATTTGCGCGATGATTTGCAATCCACATATACAATGTACTAGGTTTCACAGTGTAGAAACAGCATTGGTCAAAGTCCACAATGACATCATGCTGGCCGTCGACAACAAAAGGGTCATTCTCCTTGTTCTACTTGACCTCTCAACAGCCTTCGACACCATTGACTATGACATCCTCCTGCATAGACTGCAGCATCAATATGGGGTCCATGGCGCTGCTCTTGATTGGTTCAAATCATACTTGCATAATCGTTCTCAGGCAGTTAATTTATCCGGGGAATTATCCAAAGACTCCAAGCTCAGCTATGGTGTGCCACAGGGGTCTGTATTAGGGCCTATGCTTTTTACCTTATACATATCTCCTCTTGGCCGCATTGCCCGACACCATGGCTTACTTCCCCACTTTTACGCAGATGACACACAGCTTTACGCCACCTTTTCCCCAAGTATACCCGACGATGATACCAACACACAACACATTCTTGAAACATGCTTAGACAACATACGAAGCTGGATGGCGGCCAATCTACTAAAATTAAATGCCCCAAAAACCCAGTTTCTTGTCATTCGCTCACCTCACCTCACCTCAGACAGGAAGTTAACATTTCAGGCATACGCATAGGTGATGTTCAGGTTGCTCCTTGCTTTGACCAACATATAACCACAGTGTGTCAGTCTTCTTACGCGCATTTACGTCGCATAGCAGCAATCAGAGCATCACTTTCACCACACACAGCTGAACAACTCATCCACGCATTTATCTCATCTAGACTAGACTTCTGCAATAGTTTACTTATAGGACTACCTCAGCAATCATTAAAACGCCTTCAGACAGTACAAAACGCGTCTGCCCGCTTACTCACCAAAACTAGATCATCCGAGCACATAACACCTATATTATACAATCTTCACTGGCTTCCTGTTAAATACAGAATACAATTCAAAATCCTGCTCCTTACATTCAAAGCCCTTCATGGTTTAGCTCCATCCTACATACAGGACCTGTTACAACTTCGCAACCTGCGACCAGGCCTCAGATCTTCTTCATCACAGATACTTTCTGTTCCCAAAACTCGCCTGGCAACCTACGGGGACCGGGCCTTTTCCAGCTGTGCACCGCATCTCTGGAACTCCTTGCCAGATGAGTTAAGGGACACAACTGATCTTTCATCATTCAAACGGCATCTTAAGACACATCTCTTCAATCTTTCATTTGACCTACACTGATTTTCAAGTGACCGGCGCCTTTGAATGGGTCTCCAGATACTGTGCACCTTATAAATGCTCTGTTATTATTATTATTATTAATAATTACTGCTCAATAATTACTGCTCAATTTTTAAGTTTAGTTAGTCTTAAAAGTGCTACCATTTATATATATATATCTTATTCTACCTGACTAACACGGCTGCATACAGATCTATGCTCAAGGGAGACTGTTTTAATATTAAAAATGGATATCTGACTATTAAAAACAAAATGGCCATAACTGAACAACATGTTTTACCTAAAACGAAAAACATTTTTACATATGGAGTGCCATGGTTGAGCGGTTTAGTGCATCAGATTTGTGTTCTGATGGCTGAGTCGTCAGAATGTGTGGGTTCGAAGCCTTGCCGCGACCATGGTGCTTGTGTCCTCGAGCAAGACACTTTACCATAATTGCTGCGAGGGCCGAATTGAACCCAGCCACTGGGGATGTACAAGCCAGTGCATGCTTAGTGCCGGTCCCAAGCCCGGATAAATGGGAGGGTTGCGTCAGGAAGGGCATCCGGCGTAAAACCTATGCCAAATCAAATATGCGGATCATGATCCGCTGTGGCGACCCCTAACGGGAGCAGCCGAAAGAGGAGGAGGACGACGACGACGACGACGACGACGTCATCATCGTCATCATCGTCATCATCATCATTATTATTATAATAATAAACAAGCAAGTCAACATCTTCTTGTTCAGGAAATCATAACAATTATGTATGGGTCATAAAATTACTAGTAGACATGCAAAAAATCAATAAATAATTATATAAAATTGGCCAGGAACCAAATAAAATTTCATCTATATACATGCCTTTAAATGTTTTTGGTCTCATATTCCAGGAGCAATTTAAGACATCTAGCTGTGTTCCTGATTTATAATAACTCACATGTTTACCCAACAGGTACATGACAGTATCAAAGACGCCCTTCTCAAACTGGTTGAAATTCCATGGTCGCCTTCCCTGCTGCCGCCAGTTACCGTACCAAATGAATCCCTCCTCATTCAGGATGTACTCTTGCTTTTCCTCATCCTTCTCCAGGAAGACCTGGTCATCCTTGCACCAGGCATTGAAGAGGAGATAGATTGGATTTGGCTCCTTGAAACGGAATTCAGCTGCTGTTGTTGATTCATCTACTTTCATTGATGAAACAAGAAACAAATTAAATCATAATCAGACTATGACCATGTCAAAAAATACAATATTAGTAATCTTCTTCACATTAACCAATCGTTAGGCCACTGACCTGATGTAACATTTTGTTTTAAATAAATTCACCCAATAATATTATTGGCTGAAGATGTTATTTGCTGAAATTTAATGATTTAATGATTTTTGTCGTAACACTTTTGTGAATTGTGAATAACCGAGCTGAAGCAAGGTTCTTTTATCGCTTGGGCCACAGTCAAAACTGGTTATTATCCTGTATTCATAAATGCCCAAGCCAGTTTAGACAATCCGATTGGACAAAACGGATGATATAGACTGGTTTATCAAAATCAGAACAGCGCGTATGTGCCAGCTGTTCACCAGCTTTTTTTATGCGACGCGCGATGCAGATTTCAGCCAATCAGAGTGACGGAGATTGGCACCACGCGCCTGTCTCATGTACTCTGGAAGTGTTTCGTGCGTCCTCAAAACGTGAATTTGCCCTTTTCTATTTGGCTTTCTTCAACAAAATTTACTCTTTTTTTTCATTTTGAAAACAAAATTGATACAGGCATTTATGAATGGGAATAACAGTTTGACGCTTGGTCTTTACTGCAATGACCATGCCCATGACCACGCCCATGACCACACCCAAAACCGGTCGTTAACTTGAAGTAAAGACTGTGCGACAAACTGTTATTCCCTTAACCCTCCTACACATGGAGGCCACTCCGATCCACAAAATTCTGTTCTTGAGCAACCTTCAGTACATGCATGTACAAGCCTGCTGTTCTTTCCAAGTAATCTTACAAAATCAACTGTGTGCCACCCAAGGCCACTGTAAATGTTTGAACATACTAGTATGGCCTGCAATGTATCGATGGGAGACCACTTTACCCTGTAATCTCAGTGGTGTGACAGTGCACAGAAGGGTAACCATAGGAGGCAACTGGCAACAGCTAATGGCTTGGAGTGGCCAGAATGGGTTGTTTCAAAAATTGCACTTTACTTGGTCTTGGTCTTTTTTAATTGGTCTTTACTGCAGAATAATGACCGCTTTTGGATGAGGCTAGAGGTGATAAAGGACTGAGCTGAAGCAAGGTCCTTTATCACTTGGGCCACAGACAAAACCGGTCATTATCCTGTGGTCAAGACCAAGCGTTAACTTTTTATTCCCATTAACCCTCCTATAGGTTTAACAATCAAAGACACTCAAAATGTTTATGTCACTCCCAAACCATTGACTTTGTGCAGTGCACTCAAATAAATGCAAGGACATATGTGACCGTCCACCACGAACGGGCTGTAAAGTCGCACATGTTGATTTAGCAGTACGGCTTGAAATGCATGAAAAATCAGTCGGTTGGCCATTTTGGTATTTTTTTAGAAATGATAAGTTTGAAATATTCTCCTTTAGTTCTGAAAATTTCAGAATGAAATTCAATTTCAAAAATCATGAAAACCACGTTTTCTTTCGGGCAATAAGTTCATAAATCTGTACAAAATGTAAGTTTATAATGACGTTTATATGAAAGTGTAAGTAACCAGTGTAATGACTTTGATACACCATACATGTAACTTCACGTAGGAATAAAGGAATGACTTGTGTTTGGTATCATTTTAAACCTTATGATATACTCTTTCCAAAAATATATGAACCTCCAAATGTGAAATTTTCGACTTTACAGCCCCTTTGTGGTGGATGGTCACATATGGCTTTAGTAGGAGGTCAAACCAAAACCACTCGACTGTAACTTATGCAGTACATACACAGCTCTGTGTGACTCTGCATATAACTTGTAAGACATACACAAGTGTGTTTGACTTTGCCACTATCTCCAGCACTCTTATACACATGTGTGAACAATTGGCAATGCAACCAAAAATACCCAAGTGACTGTCTGTGGGTGCGGTGCTTACTGGGCCAAATTTCAGCCTGGGCATAGGAGGGTTAATAAATACCCGTATCGAATTCATTTTCAAAATATAAAAATGTTGTTGAAAAAAGCCCAATAGAAGGGATGGGATGGGCAAAGTCACGTTTTGGGGACACACGAAACAATTTCTAAGTACATGAGTCAGCGTGACGCGAAATAATATTCGTCATCACTCCGATTGGTTCAAATCCGAGTGTGGCTAAAAGCAACAGCTGGTGCGTGACGCACATACGCGTTACTCTGATTTTGAAAAGTCATGTCTTTACCAGATGTTAATGCACCCCCACATGATCACGTTTCAGCCAATCAAATTGTCTAAACTGTCTTGGGCATTTATGAATGCTTTATATAGGTGCAACCGAACCAACCGTAACAATCTTTGACAGTCAGAAACTTGCTTAGCATCTCTGTGAAAAGGCCACAAGTGCTCGGTTTAGCTTGAAATATTTACTGATACAAACTAACTTGCCTGAAACATTTGTGCGCACAGAGAGTGAATACATTCCAACTAAGGCATTTGGAAATGTCGTTATTGATACTGTCAATGTGTCCTCTGTAACTTTAGTAGTTTCAACCTCCCACCCTTCAGTAGGAAGAGAGGAACTCCTCAGTGATGCAATAATACGTGTTCTCTTCTGAACTCTTGGAAACGATCCTATACAGGATGTAAACGGAAAAGAAGACTTCTGTCAATGAACAAACATTAATTGTGGAAGTTAGGTGCACAGTTTTAGTGGAAATGTTGTTCATCCCTCTTTCTTCCTCGAACTCTTTACCAAGTAGACCATTATATATATATATATATATATATATATATATATATATATATAAACGGGTAGTGAGCAAAGAAAAATTGGCTGATGCCGGACTCGAACCCGCGACCTCTCGATTACTGCACGAGCGCTCTGCCAACTGAGCTAACCAGCCCCTATGTTGGTGGGCAGTCCACTTATGCCAATTATCTATTACTCTATGGGGCCAGGTCAGAGGCCAAACCATATCTGCCGAGTAGCCAGGGGATCAAGCCCCGGTCAGATGCAAACAACCCGGGTAACGGCAGTACCTGGGATCACACAACAGGACACAAGCCTTTTACGTGGTTGTACACAAAGTAGATTTATATGGAGAAACTGACCTGAAATATTATAAATGTGAAGCGAGAAAAAGAAAATTGGCTGATGCTGGACTCGAACCAGCGACCTCTCGATTACCGTACGAGTGTTCTACCAATTGAGCTAACCAGCCCCTATGTTGGTGGGCGGTCCACTTATGCCAATTATCTATTGCTCTATGGGGCCAGGCCAGAGTCCAAACCATATCTGCCGAGTAGCCTGGGATCAAGCCCCGGTCAGATGCAAACAACCTGGGTAACTGCAGTAGCTGGGATCACACAACGGGACACAAGCCTTTTTACGTGGTTGTACACAAAGTAGATTTATAGGGAGAAATTGACCTGAATATTATATAAACAGGTAGCGAGCGGGTATATATATATATATATATATATATATATATATATATATATATATATATATATATATATATATATAATATCTCTTTGGATATTTAGGTTGCATCATGAGGCAGATTACCCCACAAACTTGGTTCTGAAAACTCTCATATTGCATTTGGCTCTCCCTCAAAAAAAAACCAATAACAACTTTAATTGTTCTAGTTCCACCCTTGTTCTTTTCTGAACTATTCCAAGCAACCATGACATTTTTTGTGACCTGTTCCCACAATACGAGCGTAAAAATTACATTTTTTGGTATGGACGATATTATTAGAAGCAACTACTTATGAAAATTATCATTGATATTTATGATAATGCATATACCCAAGTGTTTGTACCATTAGAAAGCTTCTTTCTTACAGAATTCAGAAAAACAAACATCTCAGTATTAAACAATGCAGACTTAACTCTCATTTTGTGGGAGGTCACAAATAAATTCAAGTCAATAACAGAACAATGCAATATCGGGCATGTACTGCACACAAATTTCCTTTACAGAATATTAATTGTAGCTGGTTGTCAGATCTATTCAGTACGTAGCCCCATTCTTGGGCCAATACACTGGACTCTCTCCTTATCCTAGACTCTAGCCCCGCATGTTTAACTTTTGATCTGCTATTTATTACAACCTAAATATTTGTGATTAGGTAACCTTGCCAAAGCAGACATTTTTGGCATAAAATCCATGAAATATTCGAAACATTTTTTAAATTTAAAATTAAAATTTCACCAACATTATTTCGCAATAGTGAACTTTAGGCCAAAATTGTCTGCTTGGGTAAGGTTCCCTAATAAAAAAAAGATTGTAATAATTAGCAGATCAAAAGTTGAAAAAATTGTAGGGATAGGGCCAAGGGGATAGGAGTCCAGTGTATTGACGTTAAAATGGGCCTATACACAGTACACTCTCTCAAAATATTCCCTTAGTAATATATTTGTGCTACATTATGTGGCTCTGTGGTGTTTCTCAAAATCCTAGTTACACTCTTACCTGTTTGGAAGTCAAATATGATACTATCAGTTTTGTCATTGTACTGACGGTTGAGTTTCAGCATCAACATAAAAGCTTGCCCTCTTCTTATCACGAGGGCGTCCAATCCATTGATCTCATCAGTGTGGTGGTGTTTGGTGTTCATTTCTTTCAATAGGTCGATGCTTTGAACCTCCAACTGGATTTCCCCGGGTGGTGGTGGTGGTGGTGGTGGTGGTGTTGGCGATCGGCGCTCGACCCTCGGGGCATGACGGTCTGGCCAACGCCCAATATCATTACTTAATGATGAGGTGACTATCCAGACGCCATCTACATTTGGGCGATTTGTTCTGGCTTCAGGACCACCCATTCTACTTGCCCCAAATCCCATGTTGCAAGGTAATACTGTGGAGAAAAATTTTGAGTTTTGCAAATATAAAGTTAAGCTTGAGTCTACCAGACTGCAACATTTTAAAAATGGAAGTTGGAAAGAATGTAGAATACAATCGCCACTTTTCTATCCAAATATGACAAATATCACAGATTTTCCTTTAAAATATGATACAGGACAACACTTAAGGAGAGGAAAGTGGAGTCAAGTGAGGATTGGAAATGATATTTTGAGCAATGAATGTATGCACATCTAGTGAGATGTTGGCCATTTTGTTGTTTTGTAAAAACACATGTTTAGACACAAGTGACGGCTGGGTTCAACGTTCTTTGCTGGATGTTTAACAAAAAAGTAGAGATCCCACTTGGGTATTTAAAAAAATGAAGAGGAAGTTACAACAATGGTAATTTACAAATTATCAACTTATTATTTTAAAAACTTACTTGGTGTAAAGCTGGTATAAGGATCATCATGAGAAATGATACCATCTGAAGTGCTTTCATCTTAGAGAAAACATTAATTGTCTTGTTGCATTAACAAAAAGTCGCCAACTTTTTGTTCAAAAGAAAAAAAATGTGAGGACCTTCATGTATTGTAAAACACTAGCTTTGCATGGTGAAGAGGATAAGTAAGACCAAGACTAAGACTCTGACTAAGAACTGGAGGTTACATTTCGATCAGTATGCTCTGATCGTTCTCCTGAGGACGATCAGAGCATACTGATCGAAACGTCGAGTTGTAACCTCCAGTTCTTTTCAGAACTAATTACTACTCAATAGAGAATTTCACATGGTGTCACCGCAATTAGTCTTACCATGGAGGATCCTTCCTCCATGGTCTTACTTATATGTATTGTGATGAAACGTTCACAGTTTTGTTTTATAACATATATTTCTTGAAAAGTAGAGGGTTGTACCTTCCTCTTAAAGTATTTTCTTTTTTAAAGCATATTTGCATTTGTTTGAGGTTTCTCTGAAATGAGAGCACCTTTGACTGAAGTTTCAGGAAGATTGGCACATGTACATGTATCTTTACCAATACATTGGTCGAAATTAACCTGAATTTCATGGTAGTCCTCAGAAATTTTTTGTATCCTTTCGTGTCATCATTTATGGATGTATTTTGATTACAGGTATATAAGTTTAACTCTTTCACTACCGAATTTTTGTGCATGCTGTGACCGAATTAAATTTCACACATACACACCGCATAGACAACATTTGAATAAAATAGTTGTAACTAGGTTTTTCATAGTCATACCCATGTGTTATACATCAAAATGAAGCTGAGGACATTGTAAATGTGAATCAAGTCTCAGAATAATTGTTTATTCAAGTAACAAAAATATGGAAGCTGAGATATAGAGGGCCGATTTACATGATGTTTACATCGAGCCGCTGACAGCGGCTTGCGGGCAGCAGCAGACATTTTTCAAGCCGCTGTGAGCGGCTCGCGGTAGCGAAAGAGTTAAAGTGGTTGTACTTCATCAGTGTTGGCCGTCAAGTCATTACTTCCTCGGAATGTATTGATGCATTTGCAGCAAACCAGTTTTTCTCAACCGGTGGCAAAGAATTTGGTTGGCTGCAAAGTTGTTAAGGTTTTTATTGAGTCTTACTTATTTGTATACACTCGTAGCCCACCGGGGTATTAAACCTAGCAGATTTAGTAGTTCTTCCATATAAACCACTTGTTGGGGGGGCTATAGGGTCTAGTGGCTATTTCGACCATTGCAACACGACATCAAGTTAGCTTTTGGAAAATAATTGTGCAAATAGGCGATATACCAATGTTGTTATTTCCCTTGATCACACCAAACCAGCAAACATAACATCTGTAGATAGGCAGGAGTATTTATCTGTACATTTAGATTTATACTTTAACCCTCCTACTTCTGGTACCTTTTCATACAAGTTGATGCACCATTTTATGAAACCATTCGCTTTTGTGGTTTTGAATGGTGAAATAACTGTACAGTATTGATTCCCCCAAATGGTTTTGAATGGTAGGTCAGCTAATACAAAACCTTGTTTGGATCTTTCCAAATGGTAGTACAGCTAATACAAAACCTTGTTTGGATACTTCTAAGTGGTGAATCAATGGACCCTCTATGCATTTGAATGGTAGTAAAGCTTGCTACCAACACTTTTCAAATGGTATCACCATGTGTGTACAAAACCGTTTTTGAAAGTGGAAATTTTGAATGGCTTAAAATGGTCTATCAGTAGGAGGGTTCATTGAAAATTTATGAAGTAGCAGTCAATAGCATGTTAAATAAACACAAAATTCAACTAACCTTTTTAGCACAGTTTCACAGCAAAGCTTGCACTGACTCACATGACAGTACCAAAGGAATATGCTTGTATCTCCACTTGCTTCGAAAAAACACTTGAAGTACTCAAATGAAGAATTGATCAATAATTCAGTTCCTATATCACTGGATCTCCAAACGCTGAATGGCAAAACTTCAAATTAACTATAACCACAACAGGTGTGACTGCAGCTGGAAAGCTTGCCAGTATCCAATAGGTAACTATAAACAAATCCTCATACTGTCGTTTATAAGCTTGAAAGTGCATGTATGTACAACCATTATGTCTGTGTTGACAGCAGTCACTATGGATATTTCACAAAAGAATCACTCAATAATGACGGCCTTGACATAATATCAACAAATAGAGACCCTTTTGACTCTAATCCTCCCCATATAATAGCTTTGGATAGGTTGGTGATGTGGTTTTTAACATGCTAAATAAGATCAAGCAATTAATGTTATTTTTTTTTTTTAAAGGTCATTGGTATTGACACACTTGAGGTAAACAATTTGGTGTTGTTATGACGACTATACAATTAGGTGCATAAATACGGACACAATAGTGTTGACAGATTTTGGGACAACATGAACACATGTACAATTGGGGATTAACCCTATATGAATAAGTTCTCTGCAACAACAAGTGCAACAACAAGTCCAACCACTCTGTGTTATTCCATATACTGTACATGGTACAAAATGTTAAAGGGGCAATACAATGATGGTAACGTTGGCAAAACTGCTTCTACATGCTTGCTTTGAACTAATTCAAAAGCCATCCTGTGAAAGTTTCAGCTCAATGCCGAGATTATAAGTCATGAGAAATGTGTGAAAAAAACATTCATAATTTTTAACAAAATGTTTTAAATATTTTTAAAATGTTGTTTCTAATATGAAAGCACTTTAAACAGAAACACTGTTCAGGATGATTGGTACCTTAACTGACGTCATATCAAGTAAGCTTTTTGGATAATAATTCAGTCATTTGTATAATCAGGTTATGACCAATGTTGTAACTTCCCTTTAATAAGGCACACACTGCACACATTATTTTGTTTTCATGAGATTTTGAAGAGGTGTATTGATGTGGTGGATTTTTTCCTTTTGTGTGTGTGTGGGGGGGGGGGGAGGGGCTTGCACTGCAAACCATTCGAGGACATATAACAAAGGGAACAATAGGTCCTCCGGAAAACGGCGTGTACAAAAGTTAGAGTCCAAACAATAGAGGAACAATGTGTATGTGTGTGTGTGTGTGTGTGTGTGTGTGTGTGTACGTGTACTTAATTTCGCTACCTTGTGGAGTCCTATAACAAAAGGGAAAGGCAAGAACATTATTGGTCTCCACAGGGGAATTCTAAAGGATTCCGTGCTCCACAAGGAAATTTGTGTACAAGGACAAAGGAAAGAACAATAGATGTCTCCACAAGGATGCATATTTGAGAATGTTTGTGTGTGTGTGTGTATGTGGGGGGGGGGGGGGGGTTATGGTGCACGTGCATTGGCATTAAGCCAGTAACATTATGTCAACAGGTATAGTCATGGGTTACCAGTTCATTGTTGTGTCCTTAATTAGTACCATCTTATTTACACATCCAATGGAATATCCGTCAAAGTTTTATAATGGGCTTGTATATAATAATAATGATTGAACTGCCCTCAATTGTCATATGGAACCTACACAACACATGTATACGACCAGCTCCCACAAAATGAGTAAAGTCAGAATTGTTTTTTAACCGAGATGTCTGGATTTCTTAATTTTGTAGAAAATGAACTTTCCAACGGTACCAAACACTTGGGGTTGCATTTTACATTCAAAATCTGTGAACGTTTTAACAAGGCGTACTTTCTAATAATTTCCTACATGTATGTACAATTTTGACTTGTAAAGTCCAAAAGATAACATTGTGCGACTTTATATTCATATCGTGGGAACAGGTCACATACTGTATGTTTCATTATCTAAAATCACAGTAATATATTGTAAAAAGGAATTTTCTCTGACCCCCTTTCGTCTCGAATTCAGAACAGCCTGTGGTTCATAACATGTAACTGTCCCTCTAGTGTTAAATAATCACCATTACATGTGTGTCATGAGTTTGGTGATACAATCGGACAAAAATATTACAGACGCAACAAATTCCCGTTTCATGAAATTTTTATTAGATCATTAAATTTAGTTTCTGTTATTGAAGTTAATGAACATTTGATTAATGTGACCAATAATTATCATTGTTGCCACAGAACAACAGTAGACTTAAGTTACAACGTTCACAACGAGAGTACAATTAAGATTGCAAATGGGGTGCTTGGCACTCCGAACAAGTAGCACTTACAGAATAGATATAATAATACAGTGTTTTCATTCTAAGAACTAAAAGTACTGTGTGTATACATGTAGTTTTAATGCAGCTAAGATGCATTGCATGTGTTTTTCACCTGTGATTCCTTGCATTTTTATTTTTTCAAATCTGAAAATTTGTGTTTTTCCCTTAACTATTGAAAGAAAGGAAGATAAGTGCCAACACAATGCATTAATTAAATCATAAATTCATTTCATATCTTTAACCCTTCTATAGGTTTAACAATCAAAGACACTCAAAATTTGTATGTAACTCCCAACCCATTGACTTTGTGCAGTGCACTCAAATAAATGCAAGGACATGTGGCTCTGGTAGGAGGTCAAACCAAAACCACTCGACTGTAACTTATGCAGTACATACACAGCTCTGTATGACTCTGCATATAACTTGTAAGACATACACAAGTGTGTTTGACTTTGCCACTATCTCCAGCACTCTTATACACATGTGTGAACAATTGGCAATGCAACCAAAAATACTCAAGTGACTGTCTGTGGGTGCAGTGCTTACTGGGCCAAATTTCAGCCTGGGCAAAGGAGGGTTAATACCGTAAACAAAATGCTTATTTTGTTTTGTAAATTTGTCATTAAAAAACAAACCTGAAAATATGGGCAGTGGCGTCTACAAATGAAGAACATGTATAGATCCCATCCCATGTGACCAGATAACATAAAATGAGTCTGCAATAATCCTAACTAGTTAAGTAATATGCGATAGATTAATGGTAATTAAATTATCAATGGTTGTCATTCATTCACCGATAATGTTCTTCATTTTCAGGATGTGAATACCTAAGTAGAAAATTGAAATAATAATAATGTGGACTTATATAGCGCACGTATCCACCAAACTGGTGCTCAAGGCGCATGACATTATTACCCCTGCTTATCAGGCTCATAAATCATTCCTGAAACCATCTCAGCTCCCTGGGGAGTATATGCTCAATTGCTGCCATTAGTGCATATAGGGCTAATCAAACACAACAACCAACTCTGCCCTCACAGGTACCCATGTACCCCTGGGTGGAGAAAAGCAATTATGGTAAAGTGTCTTGCTCAAGGACCACAACCACCATTGGGATTCGAACCCACATTCTGACGA
The DNA here is from genome assembly GCA_029582265.1 of Zoroaster sp. YZ-2022. NCBI lineage: Eukaryota > Metazoa > Echinodermata > Asteroidea > Forcipulatida > Zoroasteridae > Zoroaster > Zoroaster sp. YZ-2022. The sequence goes on along the minus strand of CM055828.1, from coordinate 25,299,389 downwards.
CTCGGCCATCAGAACACAAATCCGATGCACTAAACCGCTCGACCATGGCACTCCAGATGGATATGATGGTTTCGCAGAGCGCAATGGAAGTCAAAACATAAAATATAATGACTCGCATTTGTGTCAAATGTGGTGTGCATCCACATACAACTATGGCAATTATAAATTGTCTTTGAATGAGACAACACAGCTCCATACATACTGTACATATGCAGCATATTGTATATGACATAAAACACTTTGCATCCGTCACGTTAGCAGTTTTTCTAATGGTTGTAATTTATTTTTAAGTACCTGAAACCGACCAAAAAGTGTTTCAACATGTGAATGGACATGCAGGCTTATACTAGAACTAATTTGAGTTGATTTATTTTATTTTTAAATTTTTAAATTTATTTTTTTACCCTCAAATTTCCATAAAAATTGGATGGAAAAAGTTACCTCACTTTTCCGTCCATTTGTTGATGGAAATTTTAGGCTAATTAAAAAAATAATAGTAATAATCAACTCAAATTATTTTTAGGATAAGCATGCATGTCTATTCAAATGTTGAAAGTCTTTTTGGGTGGTTTCAGATATTTAAAAAAAAATTACAACCATAAGAAAAACTGCTAACGTGACGGTAGGAAAGTGGCCCCCTTTATTGTGTTTTATGTCATATGCAGCATAGAAATTGAGGCATACATGTTCCATGTACATGCAGCTACAAATTCTAAGTCATATTATTAGGCCATCCCAATAAAGTGTCCTGTTTCTGGTCTCCCCACGTCAGTATGCTTAATTTTCTTTGTTTTTTGTTGTTATGAAACGATGTCCAATTGCAGCTACAATCGCTGGATCGATTGGAATTCTGCCGTGCTGCGCTTTAAACGTCTTTTTCACATAGGGGTTTGAACGTTTGCCCGATTTGTGAGTCCTCTCTTAGCCACCATACTTTGTATATGGGAAATTTGGTCCCAGTGTATGCATGTATCATGTATTTTCCTGTTGGGGGGGGGGGGAGAAAAAAATGCATCACTGCACCGATTTTGAAGCCGACCGATGACCAGTAACAGGAGACTTTTTTGGGGGGCCTTATTACATTGACAGAATTCTTGGGTCTAGTGAACAACTGATTTCATTTGCGATTTTGCCCTTTACCCACGTGTCTATAAAGCACCACATGTATAATGCATGTACACTCGGTGCTTTTGAGTGTGTGTGGCAGAAAAATCCACACCTACCCCTACAGGAGACTTGAACCCTCTACCTCCTGGTTACCAGTACACTGTCTTAACTTCTCAATACTTGAGTTGGCCCGTTGACTACAGACTGTTTAGAGACCCATCCACAAGTAGCAGTACGTACCAGGTACATGTACAATATTGACATGATAAACATTCCCTTGGGTCAGCCCATTGCCATTGTAATGCAGGAAGTACTTGGGAAAACAATTGGTATTAATTGTCACACAAAGGAACGCTAAGCTATTACGTGTAGTACTTAATACTCGGAATATTGTACATACAGAAAGGGAGGCTGTTTAACATAGCTGCTTAGTTTAGCTTACCAAAAGTCTTCAATTTCAATAATACATGTAAATATAAAACTAGGGATCCATGATTAATTGCTGGCTGTCACTAAGTGCAAATAAGTGTCATGCATGTACTGGAATGAACTCATCTTACTAAAATGGTGAAGGTCATTCAAGTTTTCCCCTGTCTTCAATTCGGCCAACAAACTTGCTTAGCACACAGTACCTCAAGACAGAAATGTACATGTACATGTATGTACTACATGAGATGCATGGTGTAGTGCTACAAGAATTGCATCTTGGTATACATGTAGGTTGGTTTGTAAAATGATGATCTACTGTGAGACCCAAAAAAAAAACATCAATCCCATTTTGCACGTTGTCTTGAATCAATTATGAGGTGTCGTGGCCGAGCTGTCTAGCTTACCGGATTCAAGTTCTGGTGTTAGCAACAGAATGTGGGTTCGAATCACGGCCGTGACACTTGTGTCCTTGAGCAAGACACTTAATCATAATTGCTTCTCTCCACCCAGGGGTTAAATGGGTACCTGTGAAGGCAGAGTTGGTTTGCTCTATATGCGCTAGAAATGGCAGCAATTGAGCTGTATACTCCCCAGGGAGCTGAGATGGTTTCAGGAATGATTTATGAGCCTTATGAGCAGGGATAATAATATAATGCGCCTTGAGCACCACTTAGTTGGTGGATACGTGCGCTATATAAATCCACACATTATTATTATTATTATTAATTATTTAAGACATCTCATGTCTTTTTTTTCAATATTAAGTAAAAATTCAAATTTATCAAAATGATGATCTGCACCATAGTTCATTATTTAATGATGACGTTTATCACACGTCACCTGTCCCGATATGAAAAGGCAAAATATAACATTCATGATTATCGCCAAATTTGAAATGATGAAGATATGATTACAGATATTTTCCAATAGACGCCATCTATACGGGCACATTGGATTGGACGTTGAGCTGCGCTGAGCATACTTATTTTTGTAGTGCTTCACCGACCAATGATACATGAAATTGATTGAAACGCCAGCATGTGATTATGCGTATAACACACAGGTATGAGTTCAAAAATGTGGTCACTGCCTGTAGAGATGGCCAATTGTGCACCGTGTGACATTGTCGAGTGAAAACCATCTATTACCTGAAAGTAAACTTGGTTTGTAGGTGGTGAATAAACATGTTAGGGGTGTGCGTTTTCGGATATTTTTGGAACCGGTTACCCGAAATCAGGAAACTGTTACCCATTTTAATTTTTGTTGAAAACATGCCTCCGGTGGTGTACAAATACATGTACTGTAAATGTTAACAAATTGACTTTTATAATACAGAGGATATCATACAGAGGATATCATACTATTGATCTTTTCTTTATTGGAGTGTAATCTCTTGAATATAAAGATAATTGTCTGTACAAGTGCATTGTTCAGGAGTCACAGATTTCTGTTTGCACCGCTCAAATGTTAAGTCCGAATTTTAAAAAGTCGTTTACAGGTAATTGGAACCGAAAAATTGAACCGTGTAATGACCGTTTCGGTCGGGTATCCAGATACCCGGCACAGCCCTAAAACATGTACATGTAATGGTTTTGATTGTCATCCAATTGGTCAAGACGTGATCTTGTTGGCGTGCATCAATGACCGACATAGACCCAGTCATTCAAAAAAGAACAATTGGTCTACTATATCATCAAAATTAGACTAGTGTACAAAGTATATATGACATAAAACACAATAAAGGGGGCCACTTTCCTACCGTCACGTTAGCAGTTTTTCTAATGGTTGTAATTTTTTTTTAATATCTGAAACCACCCAAAAAGAATTTCAACATTTGAATAGACATGCATGCTTATCCTAAAGATAATTTGAGTTGATTATTACTATTATTTTTTTAATTACCCTAAAATTTCCATCAACAAATGGACGGAAAAGTGAGGTAACTTTTTCCGTCCAATTTTTATGGAAATTTGAGGGTAAAAAAATAAATAAAAGAAATAAAAGAAATAAAAAAATAAAATAAATCAACTCAAATTAGTTCTAGTATAAGCCTGCACGTCCATTCACATGTTGAAACACTTTTTGGTCGGTTTCAGGTACTTAAAAATAAATAACAACCATTGGAAAAACTGCTAACGTGACAGATGCAAAGTGGCCCCCTTTATTGTGTTTTATGTCATACATGTATGCGAGTCACAATGGCCACAGGAAATAATGGACCTTGCCTTTGCAGTCTATTATCATCTGTGGCCATTATCCTGTGATAAAGACCAATTGTGGCCATGCCCCCATTGGTCTTTATCCTGTGATAAAGACTGAGCAAACCACATGCTTTTACCTTTTACAAATTCTGTCTGAAGTGAAAAAAAAATAATAATAAATAAATATTTCGAAAGGATTTTTGTATCGGCACTGCTTTAAAGCAAGTATATACTGTTGGTAAAATGTCAGTAAATGTATGCACTACTTACATGTAAAGGGACAATATCATCACGATCAACAGGGCATGGAATCGGAGTGCTAGTTTTAGATTAACCCTCCTATTATCAGTGTTGTTCTTTACAAAGTGGACCCATACTTCAAAATGTCACAACTGGGACATATTGCGGTACACACTTTCTTATCTAATGATTAATGGCATAGCCCAAGGCTCTTCAGAGAGATGAGGTAAACTGAAGCAGCCACCTGCTTTGTTTCATTGCAAGGCTAACTTGAAATAAACCAGTGCAGTAACTTGGGGTATACACATACTGTGTGAAGGTCAGAACACTTTGTTTTTGTCCCAGACCCAGGGGCATTTTGGGGTATCCATGTACCATTCTTGTGTACAGTATGCAATATTTTAAGGCATGCATAGAAAAAGCATTGTGTACTTAAAACTAGGACTTCCATGCCCTGTTGAAAGTCTGCTCTGATCGTGACGAGACTGTTCCTTTAAGAATCAGCTTATTTCATTGTGAAAATTCAGCATATGTTCAGATTTGTTCATTGTAATATGGATTTTTTTTTAAGTCAACAATTCATTTGGGAAAATTCTTAAATTAATTTTTACTCAAATTAGGTTAGCACCCAAGACGGACTAATTTCAAGGGATGTTTCATACCATCATCAGCTTTACACAAAGTAAAATTTAAGTCCAACTACGATCAATTACATACATATAGATTGGTGAAATTCTTGCGTATGCTCAGTGCTTTCCGAGTGTCTGTGAAAAAACTACACAGGCGACTCAGGCGGGTTCGAATCCCGCCCGAGTCGCCTGTGTATTTTTTTCACAGACACTCGGAAAGTACTGAGCATACAGTGCTATACACACGTCGGTGTAGGGCAAAATTAAATCAGTTACATACATGTTTTCTTTTAGATTACCAATAGTGTAAAGTTCAATTTCAGATAACATTGTCATCATTTCATATTCACAATATCACTGTCACTGGGTTCACCCGCTCCCAGGTATTTGTTCAAATTCCCCAATAAAAAACAACTAGTTTTGAATTCTGTAACTGCTGTATAAGAAAATACGATAAAACAAATAATTTATGTTCTAGCTAACGAAAAACAAATCTGTGAAAAAAACATCTAAAATGAAATTTAAAAAGGCACTAAAATATTCATTTAAAACTAAATAAAAACTGGATACACTCGTATAACATCACAGCGTAAAGGTGGAAGATTGGTTAATTTGACTCAAGCAACATTACATAAAAAATGTAAACAAAGTATAAAATATTAAAATCAGTTAAAAGAGTATTCAAGCGCATGCACCTCAGATGCTCTGATAGAGCAAGCTGATGATCACATTCTAGTTTGCATGAATACCAATGAACGGTTGGAACATTTACAAATGCTCCTAAGTCACAATATATAAAGAGCTCGCATTCACCGCGATGTTCGAGGTCTAACATTGGAGACACATGTATACGCGCAGCAATGAGACTTTCTTTTGAGATTAGCGAGGGCGCCCTTTTGGGTCTGTGACATCATATGCATCCTCTCTATTAAAGCTGATGTGAAGGCAACTTTCACTTTAGTATCAACGCTGTTCACGCAAAACTGCTTCATAGGTTGTCTGCTGAGCAAATTACATATGATTTACACACGTGCGCATTGTCACAAGTCTATTACATGTACCGGTACACATGAAGTGTGCCAGTACTGTAATAACCTTAGCACTGTCTTCAGAAACAATAGATTGCAGAGACTGCTGGGTAAGGTCTCAAATAGAAGCAGTGCATTCTGGGAGATCAGCCGGCGTGCTCGAGCACTGTACATGGTTGTTTAATGTGTACTGCACCGTAAATGTACCGATTACACTGGTCAACAATTTTTTTAAAGTTGTCTGCTTCGGAGATAAAATGTGCTATTTATTATGGATTTTGATGTGCTGAATTCAAATATGACAATTAAAATTGCTGATTGGCTACTGTTTCCAAGATATTTAAGTTTTTACATTTTACGTACTATGTATATGGTGTAACATAGCAGATTTTTAATCATGAATTATCACACGCTATTCCCATACGTGTACACATGTACATGTAGATCTTGAAAACTAGAGCCAATCAACAATTTTAAGCATCATTTCCATTCTCAGTGACCCATAATTAGTCAAGTTTGACTTCATTTGTTTCGGAAGCATTTTGGCTGTAGACCAGTGTAATTATTAAGTGCTTCTTGTGCGACTGTTGTAGCATAATCATGTCTAGTTCTGGAAATGGCTACATGTATTTTGCATACAATGCTTACAGCAGTACACTTTGTGTACATAACAGACTTCTGATGATGCAATTTACACATACGTATATGTGCAATAAAGTAGTTAGTGTGTCTTCACGTATGGATCCTGGCAGAGGCTTTTTTTCTTCTTCAAAGGCTGTTAAAGTTCACGCATTGCGTTTGCTGGAAACTCAATAACCCTCCTACTACTGCAAGGGTCAAAACCAGTTAAAATGTTGATATACTTGCCAAGGTATATCTAGTGCACTTAAAAGTCAAACACTGTCAAACCTTACGTGTAGTAAGTACATTTACAGGTCAAAATGAGTCGACCGTTTTTGACTGGTAAAAGCATTGTCTGGTCTTGTTCAGGGTGGTCAAAAAAAATACCCCAGTGTGCACATTTGGGTCAACAGTCAAAATGGGCAGTTGACTGGTTTTGACCTCTGCAGCAACTTCCCACTAAAGTGCAACAACAGTAGGAATTAATGCACCTCATGGAAATGTGTATAAAGCATAACCTCATATGAATTTACTAAAACAGTTGCATGACCTTTTTAAAACAATAATAAATCTGCATAAATATGAATTATAACAGTCCACCAGATACACTTTCATGACCTGATAAATACACGTATCTTTAAAACTTACATTAGGAAAACGTACAGACACAAACATGTACATATTCACATATATTGCAGCAATGCAGTTCTGTACACACACATTTAAAATTATATTACATACGGATACATTAGAGTACTTTGTCACCATTTATGGGTTAATCAATAAATCTCGAGATTTCTTACATATTTACAAATTATCAACATGAATACTTCAACAAATTACATTAGTTGTGTTGCATACAAATATTTGGATATGAAAACCAGATATATGCAGAAAAGGAACATCACAAAGACATATCATTGGGAGGTTTCAAATCACACACAATAAAATAAGCTAAACTTTACGTCCACCCACATTAACTCTTTCTGGACGGCAAGCCTTTCAAAAGGCTCGAGCGTTTTTAAAAGGCTTGACGTCATCAACTGGCAACGGGTCTTGCTTTGACTTGTTTTGACAACAGACTGCACAATTGACCAATACGAATCATAACCTTTATTTTGATACCTCACTCTCTTCAATAGTCCACAGATAAACAAATTATTCATAATTTCCACAGTTGACCTTGATTGTTTACAGTATCAAATTACAATAATGAAAACAATTAATTCAGGAGAGAAAGAGTTTAAAAGGGGCACTTTTTGTAATAATTCGAAAACAAACAACAAATTATTATTTAAAAGCTTGGATAAATTTATAGACATTTTACCAATGGTGTATGATCCCTTTATCCGCACATGGTAGTTACGGTACATGCATGTGTGTTCCATCTTGGGAGGCAGAATGACCCCACAGAAATCCCATCAAACACTGTGTTAAACAATGCACGACATCATCATAGACATTAACCCTCCTACAATCAGTGCAATTTTTGAAACAACCCATTCAGGCCACTCCAAGCCACTCCTATGGTTACCCTTCTGTGCACTGTCACACCACTGAGATTGCAGGGAAAAGTGGTCTCCCATCGATACATTGCAGGCCATACTAATATGTTCAAACCTTTACAGTGGCCTTGGGTGGCACACAGTTGATTATGTAAGCTTACTTGGAAAGGACAGCAGGCTTGTACATGTATGAATTTAGTGGTTGGGAGTGGCCTCCATGTGTAGGAGGGTTAAAAAGGGTTTATTAAGCTACCAGACAGCCATTTCTTAAAACCGTCTGCTGTTAAAACACAAACAACTTTATAAGGCATTGTCAACCAATGTACTCCACTAAAAACCAAATGTGAATAAAATACGTTTGTGTTATTACATGACAACTTGAGAAGCATACGTGTAGCTGATTTATACACTGTATAGTTTTCTACATACGTGTAGATCTGTATATCTGAATAAACCTTGACTCTGAATACAAAACAAAATAGCTTAAAAATAAACTTACTTTGCTACTAAATAATAAGTTAGGCATTATATGTTGGTTCTTCCATCAGTCGATTTCAGACTCGTCGTGTTTATCCTCTTCTTCGGAATCATTGGAGTAAACTACAGCACCCTACAACAGGTCAAAATGTGAAGATAAAAAATAAAAAACATCTCTCAGTAGAAATAAAGGAGTGTCTCTTGTCCAGAGCCAGTCAATGACATAACAAGCTGCTGTGCACAGTAAGGGCTGACCATTTCATACAAAACTGTCCAAAATGCACTTTGAGCTACCACTAAAATATCCTTAAGGGACAGTATCGTCACGATCAGAGCAGAGCATGGAAATCGGTGTCCTAGTTTAAGAAGAACACAGTGGCTGAAAATTACTGGGTCATTTATGCAGCAGCAACGGTAATATGACCTTATCATGTGGGATATTATTTTCAGTCATAGAGTTAATCTAAAATTAGTACTCCAATTCCATGCCCTGTTGATTGTGACAATATTGTCCCTTTAACCCTGTCATACCCAAACTATTTTTTTTCTACATTGAATTTTCAATGAATTTTCAATGCAGCTTTTTTTTTAAACAATACATGATGAATATAATGCAAATTCAATTATAAAAATAAAGTAATAGTTTTTATTCAGGAATCCCTTCAGACATGAATGGACTGAATAGAACCATTTTATTTTAAGTAGCACGGTGTACTATGGGCTGGGACTTTGAAGTCTCTTCGGCCGTCAAAGGGTAAAGGGTAGTGTTACACCATTTTTAATGTCTACAAATTTGTCATACTTTATTAAATGAAGAGATATACAACCTGGGAAAGTTTCACTTTATTCTGTTTTGACTTAAAGGAGTAAATATTAAAAATGCAGTCCAATTTGTTTGTATGCGTTGTAATGTGTGAATGGATCACAGCCATGATCCGTTTCAAAATGCGTAATGCATTTCACTTTTTTTTTTTTAATGACAGCATGTCATATGGAATAATTTGTCAGGTTGTTTGGCACCAAGAAAGTTTTTAGATTATTTCAAGTCGGAAGTCATTGAACCAAAGCATGCGGAATAGCCAGGGATCATACCCAATGTTGCAATACAACCTGGGGAAGCGGCAGTCAGTTCAGATTACTAGAAGAGGATCAGGCACGTAGCCAGAGTTGGAATTTTGGGGGGGCACATTCCGTGCATGCTCTTGTGAGCCAGAATTTTTCGCACAATTATTTGTTGGTATGGGGGGGGGATGGCCCACCCCTTTGAATTTTTGAAACTGACATTTTGGGGGGGGGGGGCACATGCCCCCCCCCCATGCCCCCTCGTAGCTACGTGCCTGAAGAGGATACAACTATTTATCATACATGCATAATCAAATACTTTTATTCTACAAAAATGTATTTGTAAAAGAGTACAGAAGAATATTTGGAGTATAATAATGTTTAGGGGAGCTTACCCATCCTCCTTGGCTGTCCAGCCAAGCTGCAAACCGGTCGCCGATGTAGCGTAAGCTGTTCTGCTTTATGTCTGCTGCCTTTGACCCGAACTGCTGCGCAATCTTCATCGCCAGCTTGGTGAACTTGAAGACCAGGGCTAGCTGCTCTATGCCAGTGTGCTGACCAATCAGGGACTGCATAGTATCCCGAAAGACGGCATAGGTGTGGTCGTGAACCACGGACAAGAGCGACTGTGGCGAAAAGGGGTGGAGTTGTTGGTTGTGGCGCTGTTTATCAGGGGAGGGGGGAATTTGCATGATTGGGTGCGAAAATTACGTAATCAGGAGTTGATGATGAAGGGATGGGATATTTGAGGCAAATTAATTAAAATAAAGAACGGTTGACAATTGGAAGGGAGTGTTGGAGGGGTACAGGGAACAGCAGAACAAGGATTGAAAACGATAAAAATGAATTGGATAGATGGGGAACGTCAAGCCAAACAAAACAGGTCATAAATTTACAGGGGGTGATGTGGGTTTGCAAATTAAATCATTACATAAATAATTGAGCCAGAAAACACCAAACAAGAGAATGTTAGAAGGAAAAGTGGAGAGAAAAATGGGAAAGAGGAATGTTAGTATGCATGTCAATGGACCACAGAAACTGGAATTATTTGATGCATGGCGGGGTCAGGAACCATGAAAATGTAAACATTACCAGGAGTTCTGTTGTTTTAAAGGTACATTAACACCTTAGGTTGGGCAAGGAGACCATCATTTCATAGGACAATATAATGAGTATTATGTGTAGTACATTGTGATTTAGAGATAGAAATATATTGATTTTGGTTTTGTAATGTAAATTATTTGTTTTTCTCTATGTACTGCACATGATTGTAGTGGGAACCCTTACTGGACAAGCTTGCTTCTTGAGGGCTTCTACCACTTTATCATCATTAACTGCTCTTTAACAAATTCCATTTATAATGTTGTGATGAAGTGAAATAAAGATTGAATTAAATTGAATTGAATAATAAATATAATAGGTGCCGGTGTCTGTTTAAAGAGGAACTCCAAGGTCAAATTCAGTTTTGTGCTGTGCACAAATATCACAAAGCCTCATGTTAAAATGGTGTAAAATGCCACTTATTTGATACTCTTTCAGTGCAAAATTTGAAACAAGACATCATTGGATGTCAACAATAAATGGGTCTGTACATTCCATACAGTAATTTTTCGTTTCTCAAAAAGTCAAATTCAGTGCCGTTTTGGAGATTCATGGAGATTCAGGAATGAACTCAAAATTCATTGGATGTTTTTGGATGTTATCAATTATACAATGGTATTTTACACCGTTTTAATGTGAGGTGAGAGACTTGTGATATTTTTCCAGTTTCATTAGGACTCTGTTGGAAAATGAGTGTAGCACAAAACTGAATTTGACCTTAGATCCCCTCTTTAAGATGACACACTTGGACAACAAAAGAAACTGCCCAAGACTGTAGGTTCTAAGGTTTAAAAAGAGATTCCACCCAGAGCACAGGACATCATACAAATGTTTGATGTTTGCAATGTTATTGTGAACAAAGCTCTCCCCAGCCACAGCTACCAATACCAGAAAGAAACAACAATGTCTTCCTTGAAATAAGAACAGTGCATCTAGGGCAACCCTTGATTCAACCGATACAGCAGGCCTCAACCGATACAGCAGGCCTCGACCGAAAGGATTGAGAAGGCATGGACACTTTGGCCTTGGCTGCCTCGAAATTTCAAGGCCAACCAAAGGGGGCATTACGACCACCTTGGAAGGGCACCACGGCAATGGCCGCGGTGGCCATGGTTAAGATCGAGGCCTGATATGTGTAAACATGACATGATAAGATTTCATGTTAACAGAAAACAGTACATGTACATGTAAGATACACTGGACCACACTACTTTCTTGTGTTAAAAACCTTCCGCTACAGTATATTCCATACCATACAGTTACAAATTAGCCAAATTACGGATTCTAGCATTCACCATACACCAAGTACATGTACATACATGTATGTTATGCTTTCCTTTCTATCTGAGTGGCTGTATATTTTGGAGTGCTATGGTCGAGCGGTTTAGTGCATCGGATTTGTGTTCTGATGGCTGAGTCATCAGAATGTGGGTTCGAATACCAACCGCGACCATGGTGCTTGTGTCCTTGAGCAAGACACTTTACCATAAATTGCTTCTCTCCACCCAGGGGTAAATGGGTACCTGTGAGGGCAGAGTTGATTGTTGTGTTCGATTAGCCCTATATGCGCCGAAATGGCAGCAATTGAGCTGTATACTCCCCAGGGAGCTGAGATGGTTTCAGGAATGATTTATGAGCCTGATGAGCAGGGGTAATTATATAATGCGCCTTGAGCACCAGTTTGGTGGATACGTGCGCTATATAAGTCTACATTATTATTCTTATTATTATTATTATTGAGTCTGGGAGACTAACCCGGAATGTGAGAGAACTGTATCTGCTGGTGCCCCCCTTAGCGTTTGCCCCACAGCTGATGGTTTGCCCGGGTTTAGTTTAAGATTGTTTCTAGTTCTCTAGGAACTAGTTTCGTGTGGAAGCGCCTATCCCATGACCCATGATGCCCCATGGCAGGCCAGGTAGGGAGAGCTTGTTGTACGTTCAGGCATTTGGATTACGATGCCGTGGTATGGATTACCGCAGGCTGGCACACTTCATGTAGATAATATACTTTTGATGACGCTCATGGCACATAAGAACAATGAATAAATTTTAAAAAGGGGTAAACGGTGACAGAACATATTGGTTTTGAGGGATGATTTGAATGGTGACAGGGATTCTTGTTGGTGAAGTGGAAGAGGAAGATTGTTCCTAAGTTCAGGTGCAGCATGGGAGAATGAACCTTGACCCCCAGGAATGATGTGATTAAATGTGATGGTTCCATCACACCATGTACTGTAAAACGCTTGTTGTATCTTCAATTGCATGACAATTACATTTGCCAAAATCGTAATGAAAATTGGATTGTGCAAATGAGGCTGATGTTCTCAAACATTCATGTACAAAACAGAAGGAAGCATCTTCCCATTCACTATTGGTGCATTCAACAAACTGCATACATTAATCCTGTGAGTGAATGGTGTTAGTAACTCAACAAAAAATTGACGTCGTCTATGTAGTCAAGACATTCAAGTCTTCAATGTGTTAGAAATCACACAGTGAGTGCCTGACTGGACGTACCATTGAGATACTTATTTCAGATGAGTATGGTGACAGTATCAGGTCATATAGCATACGGAGTTCTAAATCAATCAGGTCATTCTACGGAAGGGATGTCAACAAAAAATCAAATCACATCAAATCAGATCAGAGGCTATTTCATTGTATTTGTTCAGGATACACATTACATTACATGTGTACTGGTCACACTTGAAACAGTTCATATTTTGTAGAAGTCATCAACCGAAAAATCAGGACGAGGGATGAAAGTTGCATTGAAACCCTAACCCCCTACAGGCATTTTCACAGACACCCTGATGAATGCAACAAAATGCGACAACAGGAAAATGTGCAGGCTGCTCAATGCAACGAGATCCACCAGCTTAATAGTTCAACAATGGTTCTTTTGTTCTCTGCTGAGGGCAACGAAACGCAACGACTTTTTACATTTGTTTTACATTTGTTTTACATCTTGTTGCATTGGGCGTAGTTAGGGTTAAAGATGCATTAACCCTCCTACTGTTTGACCATTTGAAACCATTCAAAATATCCACTTAGCAAAATGCCCATTGGTTTTGTACACACATGGTGATACCATTTGAACAGTGTTGGTAGCAAGCTTTACTACCATTCAAATCCATTCAAATGCATAGAGGGTCCATTGATTCACCACTTAGAAGTATCCAAACAAGGTTTTGTATTAGCTGTACTACCATTTGGAAAGATCCAAACAAGGTTTTGTATTAGCTGACCTACCATTCAAAACCATTTGGGGGAATCAATACTGTACACAGCTATTTCACCATTCAAAACCACAAAAGCGAATGGTTTCAAATGGTGGATCAACTTGTATGAAAAAGGTACCAGAAGTAGGAGGGTTAACCAGAGTTGTAGTACTAGTAATTTGTGTTTCCTTCAAGGATAACAAATTTTTTAAATAAAAATATTTGTCAAAGAAATGGTTTAAGCAGTAAGCAGTGCCTCAATTAATTTATGATGGGGCCTGCCAAAAAGAAATTTTAGAAGGTAATTGCTAAAAAAAAAGGGTAATTATGTTTCCTTTCTACATGGAAAATAATACTTTCAGATTAAAACAAAACATTAAAAAGCATGGGTGATCATCTTTAAGGGTTTGACGGGAAAACTTTTGCCGGGTTTAACATTACATCATCCATATGTACCATCATGACCTTTACAGACTATTAACAATGCTGTGTCTCTGTAATATGAATGAATACTACTAAGGAAGGACAATAGTGATGATTCAACCATGTTTAGCCCACTATCTCCAGTGATCTTAAGACAGACCACGCAGTAATGCCTGTCTGTTCACCATGACTGGTTCATTGGTGTGACATCACATGAATTGAAGTCCCCATATGGCTGATTGAACTTACCATTCTGTAGCCATCTACATGGTCTGTAATCCTGCTTCCTATGGCTTCAAACAATCTTTCTTCCGATTCTAAAAAAAAAAAACAGGGGAAAACATTTTTTTTTTTTAATTATCAGAAATTTCATTCTTGTACGGGAAAGGCCACATTTCCTGAGTACAGGGCATTTCCATTAGAATATCAGAATGTCTGTGGGAATATTATTAAGGGGCACCAAGGCCAAGACAACGGAGGCCATGGCGTCTGTGATATTAATCAAACAACACAGATTAACCAATAGGTTCAAGCCTTTCCATGACAACTGTTGCTATGTCAGTCAAGCGCTTGGCTTTTATGCAGGTGGCCTGACCGAGTTTTCAGCAGGGTGGGTGAGGACAACGGCCATATCTGATAACTGATCATATCTGATAACCAATTTTGCAGAATGAGCTAATATTGTTATTTTTAATGTCTGATCGAAGAAATTCTACTTCAACTCATCCACAGCACGGTTCATCAACCCCGATTCATTTCGCTGATCAAGAAATTACATTGTCATGACGAGAGATGATGGAGTGGCCATTCACGTTATCTAGTAGAAGCCTTGTCAAATCGAAACGAGGCTTAGATAGACTAAGGTTGTTTCAACATCTATTTTTGTCATAGTGGTGTTTTGTATTGGCAGTCATGCAATATTACTGTGTCTGCCTTGTGCATGTGGACACATGATTTAGCTCACAGCTCATTGATAATGTAAGGATAATGCACTGTATTAAGCATATTTTTGCCGTTGATAGGCGTACATGCCCAATTTGATTGGATGTTGAAGTATTAACAAAGTTGATACCCATGTAAATAGAACATAAAACCCTCACTCACATCAGCTTACTGTACATGTACATGTTAGTCATTGGGTGCATTGTTAACATTAGAGAGCTGCAGTGTGCAAGGAGTGCACACAGTACCCTCTCAGATATAAATAGACGGGTCATGAACTCGCAAATTTTGGGACAGGCTGTAAACAGGCTGTAAACAGGCTGTAAACGACAAACAGCATCAACCAATGCTCAGAACAGCATAGACCAATGGGCATGCACATTTGATGAAGGCATGTACACACAACTACAGCACGACTACTGCACATTTCACTGCAAACACGTTAAAATGGCATCCCGAAATACGCTCAAAATGCACTCAGCCATGCCTCAAATTGGGGACCGTCCAGTCTAGATATTATGTAACGTGAATACCCTTACCTGCATCTCTGGCTGCTCCTCTTGCGCTCATCTCCACGACAGCAGCGGAAGCAGCCAACTCCTTGACCTTCTCACTCACGACTTGACCTCCGGGCTCCCCACCCTGCACGCCCTCCTGGTACTCCGTCACAAACCGGTCACCGATCTGAGCCAGGCGGTCGGCGATTCGTTTGTAGAATTCCTCGCGCTCTCTCTTGGAAGGTCTCTGCAATGTGGCATCTTCTTCGGTGGCTTGTCCTGATAGGCATAAGGAGATTATGTTATTTAATAAGTGTATATATATTTCCTTTTTCATTTTACCATTTTACTAAAACACTTCAGTCCCCTGCCCCCTTTTTAAAAACATATCAATAAACCTGTTGATTGCTGGGGAAAAAACATTTTGTAAAAAGAAAAGCATTAACCCTAACCTTCCCAAATCATCCAAAATCCTCTTTGCTAAAGTGAAGATTTTAAAGGATTGAGGTTATTGGGCATACTTGCCTTTCCATGGTACATGTACATCCATGTTTGTTGTAGTGATTGCAAGGTCAGTGCTTGGGTCAGTGGACACTGTTTATTGCTCCATGCAATGCAGGGAGGATCCCTAGCCATGTACATGTATCATGGATTAGAAACACATGTGTGCATACATGTCATGTGCTTGCTTTACTACTGAAGGATTTTGGAGGATTCAGGTTATGTGTACGCAAATGGGCCTAGGGAGTTAGGAAGGATTCAGGTTATGTGTAAGCAAATGGGCCTAGGGAATTAGGAAGGATTCAGGTTATGTGTAAGCAAATGGGCCTAGGGAGTTAGGAAGGATTCAGGTTATGTGTAAGCAAATGGGCCTAGGGAGTTAGGAAGGATTCAGATTATGTGTAAGTAAATGGCCTAGGGAGTTAGGAAGGATTCAGGTTATGTGTAAGCAAATGGGTCTTGGGAGTTAGGAAGGATTCAGGTTATGTGTAAGCAAATGGGCCTAGGGGATTAGGGAGGATTCAGGTTATGTGTAAGCAAAAGGGCCTAGGGAGTTAGGAAGGATTCAGATTATGTGTAAGTAAATGGCCTAGGAGTTAGGGAGGATTCAGGTTATGTGTAAGCAAATGGGCCCAGGGAGTTAGGGTTAACTGAAAATAAAGCTAGGCATAGCTTTCTTTGTAACACATTAAAAGTTGACCACCACATCCTCCGCACCCCTGGCCAACAATAACGTTGATAATTGTCAGAGGAACTCTTGTAGCACATGCTTCGTCATTTCTGACTCATCATCTAGATACTGTAATACATGTAATACTATAATTCATAAAGTTGCTTTTTAACCCTCCTACTACTACAAGGGTCAAAATCAATCAAAATGTTGATATACTTGCCAAGGTATATCTAGTGCACTTAACCCTCCTACTACTACAAGGGTCAAAATCATTCAAAATGTTGATATACATGTACTTCCCAAGGTACATGTATATCTAGTGCACTTAACCCTCCTACTACAAGGGTCAAAATCATTCAAAATGTTGATATACTTCCCAAGGTATATCTAGTGCACTTAACCCTCCTACTACAAGGGTCAAAAATCAGTAAAAATGTTGATATACTTCCCAAGGTACATTGTATATCTAGTGCACTTAAAAGTCAAACCTTACATGTAGTAAGTACATTTGTACATGTAGGTCAAAATGAATCGACCGAGGGAAATCGGATTTTGGGGTTACAAAATTAAAAATCGTAAAAAAGTTGCATCTCTGTACCAGCCAAAGTAAAATCATTTTATGTGCAAGTTTGGCTGGTAACCAAGAAAATCTGCTAAGCAAATATTTCTGGTAAGCAATATTTTCTGCTCAAAGCAGCTGTGTGAAATTAACCCCTGGTTAATAACAGAAGTGGAAAGATTAAAAAGATGGAGGACCGATTAATTCACCTGAAATGTCATCCTCCTCATCTTCCATTCCATCAGTCTCCAGGTCATTGTCAACCGCCATGGCGGTGGTCGGCATGACAGGTTGCCGGGTATCGGTGTCTCGACGCACATGACCAGGGGTGATACGATCCAGTTTTAAGACATCTGGACAGAAAAGTCGTTACAAAAAACAGGAATTATAGAATTAAATTTACCACATCATAGTGAAGTCGAAAAAGCATTCTTGCAATACATACACGATGATTCTATTTTCCAATACTATTTTTTCAAGGCTGCCCATTACCTATATATTTACAATGTACACTGTGGGTGTGGCCATAACATAGCCCTACGCACATAAAGTGTATGCACAACGCTTACATGACGCTATGATCAAGACACTGGGTGCAAATTCACCACTAGAGGGCTACAATGTGCGCTGAGCGCACGGATAATAATCATATCACCCAAATTGTATTAGGATATAATCGTGATGGTATATTAAAATCTACACAAAACAGAACACCTTAAAAAATGCTCTGCTCAAGCAAAATTAGAGAAACACTTGCATTTTTTTTTAACTTAAATTTGTTTGTTTCCAAATTCTACAGAAAGAGAGCGTTTGAATGGTGCCTTACTCTGAACCAGCTGTCAAAAGTTCAGTTTACATGTAGTTTAATTCAATTTTTTTCTAAAATCATTTTATTAAGGCCAAAACGCTTTTTCATCAAATAATCTGTGACGTTATGCTTATTTTTTGTCACAAGTCTTTGTCACAATTTTTTTGAAAATGAAATTATGCAGTGCCATGGAATTAACTAGCTGTAGATAATTCAGTCCACGCTTAAATTTCATAAGGTTTACTGTAAATCCGTTTTGTCCAGCTCTGGCTCCGGAAAGTCACTTTGTAGCCAGTGACAAAAAACTACATACATGTACAACAATAACTGAATGACACTGACAGTTAACTAATCATGGCATTTCAACTGCTCTGGGATTAACTGGAAATCCCCTACCCTTCATGCATGTCCTTCCTCCCACATGTACCATGCACTGTTCAAGTATGTATCAGTACTTGTATGGTGCCATTATAAGTCAGTCTAGACTTGAACTAAATGTTTCAATGGTTACTACATATATACGTTCATTGAAAAAAAAAAACAGAGAGACTATGAGAAAACATTTGGAAAAGATGTATCTCCTGTGTTTTTCTCTATTTTACAGGCATTTTCTAGAATTTTTTTCATTGGAACAATGTTATTTTATTAACCCTAACTCCCTAGGCCCACTTGCTTTACACATAATCTGAATCCTCCAAAATCCTTCAGTAGTAAAGCAAGCACATGACATGTATGCACACATGTGTTTCTTATCTGTGATACATATGGCCAGGGACCCTCCCTTCATGCATGGAACAATATACAGTGTCCACTGACCCAAGCACTGATCTTGCAATCACCACAACAAACATGGATGTACATTTACATGTACCATGGAAAGGCAAGTATGCCTAATAACCCCAATCCTCCAAAATCCTTCACTTTAGCAAAGAGCATGTAGCACGTAACATCAATCCTTCAAAATCCTTCACTTTAGCAAAGAGGATTTGGGAGGATTTGGGAAGGTTAGGGTTAAGGAAAGGAACAAAAAAAAAATTAAATTACTAAAAAATAATGAGAAGCATGGTTTTACGGTAAATACATGTATTGTACATGTACGTCCCAAAATAAATTTATTATGGGTCCTGTCATAAGTGTTTGGTTTACTTTCTAAAAAGGAAAAAATCAATGTTCCAATGAAAACAACAAATATCTTAAATTGCCTTTAAAATTATGAACAAATACAGGGCGATACTTTAGTTTGATGTTTTCAATTGTTTATTATTCATGAACTAACCATTCAACCCCAGCTTTGCTCTTTCATGCCGCTTTGACCGTGTTAGGTTCAGACTTCTCGGTCGCTGTTTTGCCCCTCCTTGTCCTGAACTCGATGACCAATCAGATGACATCCCCGACTCCTGTGAGCTGGAGAGAACCGATGAGGAATTTCGAGTACCCGTTGACCCCAGCCCACTTGGTTCAGGAGCGTGGGGGCTTTTGGCATGGGGTGACTTATTCTCCCTCGAGTGGAGTTGGGAATCGCTGCCTGTCGCCTGGGTCGCTTGCCGCAGCTGAACACCATTGTGGATCTCGCTCAGGAGTTTTTGACGGTCGAATTCAGTCAATGATTTCGTGTGATCGTAGTCACTCACAGACGACGCCCAGTCTGCATTTGAGGTGGTATCGGAAGGTGTTGCACCAGCTAGACTGTCGTCCGTAGGGGTCGACACGCTCTTACGAGCTTTCCTTTTAAATTGGAAGCTTGGCCATCGTTTTGACTTGGAAGGCTCCTTGGGCTCTGCAGCATTAGGGGTTGGGGTTTTCGTCTCAGCATCATTGGATTTCAGTGAGGTTTTACGGGAATCCCGTCTAAATGTCCTTTTTAGTCTGTTGGCAAATCCGGTATGCTTCATTTCTTGGTGGACAATTGAACGACTAGCCGATGTTTCATCGGGACCAACTAGGACCTCTTTCTCTGCATGATCATGTTTCCTCTGCAGGCTAGGAGAACGAATGATCTGTTTAGCCTTGTCCAGTAAACTCTTCCGCCTCTTTGGTATGTCTCTCTTCTTTTGGTCTTTTTTCACACCGTCTTTATCATGATTGGCATAACCATTCCCAGAATACCTAAGCTTTTCAATGTCTTCCTCTTTCAGTCGCCCGACCTGCATTCGTAGCGTTGGTGGTGCCGACCGCGATTTCTCTTTGTCAATTTCATGATCCGATGACGACAGTTCATCATCGGCAGAGGACTGTTCACGCTTGACGTCGTCCGGTAGAACGGAATGTTCCAAGGCGCGACTGAAACTGCCTTTGCTCCGTGTCAGTGTGGACTCCTCGTAATCTCCACTGTTGCGATAATCACTTGAGTCCGTGCTCATGGTGGAGCATATCGACACCGTGTTATTGCGTGGTCCCCTGTCTTTTTTCTTCCTCCTCTCCTGTGCAAAGAATTCTTTCTGTAGAATCGCATCATTCATGCTCATGCTCCGTCGCTTCAAGAACATCTCCATCACTTTCTCCGCCTCTTGTTTCACAATGGGAATACTGCTCTCTTTGTTCATCATTAAGGGGGAGCATTTGGGACTCCGCCCCTTGGAGTTCTTTCGGGCCTTCAGCGTGCCCGACCTTGAGGACGGGGGTGAGGGGGCGGGGACGTCCTCGTCCATATAGGGGATCTCCATTGGAGACCCCATCTCTTGAGCTGTGGAGTTTTTTGGCATTGGGGCTGTATGATGGTTGGGGGCTGTATGATGGTTGGAATCTTGTGTGGTTTCCATGGTGACACCTCAATCCATTTAACACAATAGTTGAAGACACTTATGTAGACGTGACTTAATTTTTCAATCTGGAACAGAGATAAGTAAATGCAGTTATTATCATTTCATTTTCATTGGAGATTAAAAACACAAATTAAAACACAAATATAACTTTACCCAACTTTTCTGTTTTATTTTGACATAGGCCTACATTTACATTGCACATGTTCACTGTTAATTCTCGACACTGTGATACACATACCGAGACAAATCACAAGTCTCAAGAAGGATGTTATTGGAGCAAAACAACAAAAACATTGAGGGAACTCAAGTCCCTATAAACTTCTTTTAATCCTCTCATCCAAACAGAAAATGCCTAGACGGCACTAAGTGCACGCACATGTACACATACATGTACATGTGGCCTACTGGTACACATGTAAAACAAATCATTAGTATTGTGTATGTGTACAACTTGTATTGGCTATGTGTACAATACATGTACATGTTCAACGAATCTGGAAAAAAATTTAATTAAAATTTTAATCAGAAAGACGTGCTCAACATGTAAGCTGAGCTCTGCCAGCTGTTCAGTTAACATGTAGATTGATGGTACAACATACATGTACATGGACAATGGACATGTTTGTACATGTACTGTATGTACATGTATAGCCACTGTAATCCTCTTACCCAAGGTTGACTTCTTTCATCCAACACAACACTCTGCAGTACATTACTCCCATTGACATGTTCACAGCAAATGTGGTCCACTGTGCATGCACAGTACGTATTTAACAGTTGGACAAATTTTCTACAACATGTAAATCCGGTTTCACTGGAAGAGATTACGCAACCAACTACACGTATCCCTGTATACATGAACAATGTACATACACATACACACAGTATATTGTACTCCAGGATACAAGTGCTGTTATATCAAGAAAAACCTCCCATCTCACATCTTACATCAAGACACTCTCGACAGCCCGTATCCTAAAGGGGTGGGATGAGGACAGACGATGAGTCATCCTTATGATCAGCTGGGGCAATCTCCTCCACAGCACTTGCTGACGTTCATCCCTCGCTGGTTATGTATCACTGACATTTGAGATCTAAAAAAGGTTGTCAGCATCTAAAGATTGGATATTATTGTGTTCCACAAAAGGGCCATGGTCAGTTAAGATGTTTACTGTTTGGAACTGATGACAAAATTTGATTTTGGAAATGATTCCTAGGATGACTACAGTATCAGCATGCAGAAGCACACAACACCTAGACTAACTATTCACCGATAAGGACTTTGAGGTTGTGTACAAAGCATTCATACTGCACATACATGCAGAACCATGGATAATGAAAGGGGTTGGTACAATAAAGGACACAGTTTACAAACATGTACTTATAGGTAATAATGGTGAGAAATTACAGGCCATTAGAACCATCCTACAAGCAAACAACCCAAGCCATTAGCTGTTGCCAGTGGCCTCATATAGTTACCCTTCCGTGTACTGTCACACCACTGAGATTGCAGGCCATACTAATATGTTCAAACATTTACAGTGGCCTTGGGTGGCACAGTTGATTTTGTAAAATTACTTGGAAAAGGACAGCAGTGGCTTGTATGCTTTAAATGTTGGTGAAGAACATACATGTATTGAAAATTCAGTGGATCGGAGTGGCCTCCATGTGTAGTCGGTAAATGGATGGAACATAAACATGAGAACAGGAATATGACATACATATGTAGCGCTGGGATAGCTAACTAGTTAACTGACCAAAACTGCACTAAACAATTATAAAATTGCTAACCGCGGCTAACCAAAACCAATATTGTTCGACCAACAATTTTGGAAGAATTTGCCTCCTATTTTGTTCTAGTCTTCTGATCATTGCGGGAAGTTTATTGATACATTTCGTTTGACAATACACATTGTGCCATTTGCCGACGATAGAGTTTGTGCGGTCGTCAGGTGTCGACTTTTGGTTAAACTGTTAATGGTTAACTGGGTAACTCCCAGGACAATATACATCATGTTCATACATGTCACATTCATTCACGTATTATATGTACATTGCATAATGGGGGTTTTTTTTGGGTTTTTTTTTGGGGGGGGGGGGGGGTAATGTTTTAATTTTCGAGAAATATTGCATGGGAAGATTTGAAAATTAGCAATATTTGAAATGTATTGGTGGGTTTATCAATCATGTGTCATATCAGTTATATTTATAACTAATAAGACAGTGTTTGCCTTTGGTATTTGGTGTATGCCTTTGGCATTTAAATGTTCAATAAACTAACCTGGTGTAAATTTGATGATGTTGTCAAGCATGCCATGGTACCTTTGTCTGAGATGCTCTGGTTTTAACCCTAACCCTAACCCTGCCAGACGCAGCACAGTGCATCAGATGGAAAAGTCTGGTGCACTTTGATGCATTCAGCTGTCAACACCAGTGCATAAGCAGCCAAGTCTGAGGCTATTGAGAGCTGGTCCCATTGAACAACGCCAGAGTTGTATCCTGCTGCGTTGGGTGACCACAGACTCTGAGGCAGTTCGGCCTTGAGATTTGTGACCTGATGGATTTTGCTGCACTGGGCAGTCAAGTCACTTTGACAAACGATGCAATCTGATGTGTCTGGCAGGGTTTCTAGCCAAAATACCCTGGAGGGTTAGGGTTAAAGAATATTCAAATAGCCTTTTTCTCTGTCAGAAGCCTAATACTGTACATAATTGATCAAGACTCCTCAAATGTGTTAAAATGAATACATACAAATTCTTGTTTGCCGATCAATATTTCTGAATGGCTTTTTTTTACTATTTTCTTGTAGTAATGACAAAACATAATGAAGTGAGACGTATGAAGTGAGACATAGAATTAGCGTTATACATATACAGTCTACGTTTCCTTTGAGTGGAATTAAAAATCACAGCCAGGGCCTTCAATCAGGGCCAAGAACACTACATTGTATCACATGAACAACCTGAACAATGTCCACATCACTGACTAACTTGTGAGTACGATGATTTAAGTTCATGAAGGTTCATTGACATGCACATGGTTTGTCAGCCAGGCCACGGTGAATGCCCTATGGAGGATTTTAACACAATTTGAAGCCACTCACAATATGATTTCTCAGAATGTTGTGGAAACAAAATCCCCTTTATCGAGAGAAAAAAATTTAAAATTGCAGAACAAAAGAATTAATCATTCATTACTCCACATTGTCCGCTATCTCATACATGTACATTGTATCATGTATCATGTATCACGTATCAATGTTGTCCGCTACATGTATCTCATGAAATATACAAATGTACACATGTATTCGTACAAACTTCAATCTGCTGAATACTTTATACTAAATACACACAATAACCTTCAAAGTTCCTAGAAAAAAAGTAATTATTAATACAAAAATCATTGACAGTGGGCAAACTCGGGTAATATTATTACATACAATATACAATTATGCATGTACATACGTGTAGAACTTATATCAGTATGAAACTACATAAACAACTTGGAGCACACTGATCAAAACATCCAGTTATTTTCAGAACTAATTACTACTCAATAGAGAATTTCACATGGTGTCACCGCAATTAGTCTTACTTATCCTCTTCGCCATGCAAAGCTACAAGTTTTACCTACATGTACATAAACAACACTGCTACGTACATGTACTTGGTAAAATCCAATACATGTAAATATTTTGTGTACAGTGTACCAGCAACTATTTTATAACTGACAAATTGTCCATCGGAGATTAATTTCGGAAGTGATAATAAAATTACACTGTAATTTGTATAAAATAAACCTGTACACATACATGTACCTGTACATGTACATACATGTATACAGTACAAGCAAGCTTGATGAGTCAACATTTTCAAGTTCTAAACAACACGTAAATGATTAAAGGTGTAAGGTACGTGAATTGGTAATTCAATTTTTAATTCTAAACCTGTACATGTACCAAGCTGATGATACTGATAGTGATAGTACAGCTATGTTAATCTTCCCAAGAAATAATTCCATCTGATTGAGGTGCTTTAATATTAATAATTTTTTTTTATAATTTTCAGTTTGTATACCTTACAAAAGAATACTCTTTCCAAAATTCCAAGGTACATGAATAATGAGTACATGTACATGTACAACCATTCAGAGTGCAGAATTTTCACTAATTCGTCAAGATCAACACAATGTAATTAATCTGAAACTTTCACAGGTTGGTTACATTAGTTTATCGTAAATGTACAAAAATACATCTTGATTCAAAGAGAGTGAGCATACACTAAGATTAAAAAGCATAGATGTGTATAGTTTTGACAACAATACCAATGTTAGTACTTTCCCTTTCAAGATCCATAGTCCAGTTGTTTCATTAAATCACTTGCATACTCTACATTTCATGAACAAAAATTCCATGAACACGCACTGAAATGTTCTACATATATGTCAAAAACACATTGAAAATTTGAACCCGAGTTGGTTCAAGATGATTAAGGCCTGAGATACATGTACATCAACTCGACCCATCTACATGTGCATGCATATTTCCCCCTCCCCAATATGTACATGTACATGTACATGTACGTGCAATCATTTGAAAAGCAATTAGTAGTTTATCACACTGCTTCATACAATTAGAAATAATAATAATAATAATGTGTGGACTTATATAGCGCACATATCCATTAACTGAGTGGTGCTCAAGGCGCATTAAGAAAATCATCCTTTTAAAACCCTCCTACTACTACTACTACTACTACTACTACTACTACAAGGGTCAAAATCAGTCAAAATGTTGAAATACTTCCTAAGGTATATCTAGTGCACTTAAAAGTCAAACACTGTCAAACCTTACATGTGTGTAAGTAAGTACATTTACAGGTCAAAATGAGTCGACTGTTTTTGACTGGTAAAAGCATTGTCTAGTATTGTTCAGGGTGGTCAAAATGACAGCAAAAACCAGTCAAAAATGCCCCTGTGTGCACATTTGGGTCAACAGTCAAAACCAGGCAGTTGACTGATTTTGACCTCTACAGCTACTTCCCACTAAAGTGCAGCAATAGTAGGAGGGTTAATCACTTACATGTAATTACTATTTATCGACCAGTTATTTTGCTATACACACGTACATGATTGTACAGTATGTGTGTATAACTTTTTGAAAGTTATACTTTGTTACAACACTGTAGAACAGTAGGAGTCTATTCTAAAACAATGTACGTACACCTTCTGAAATGCACTGCAAATCTTGTACTTATGTGTATGTACAGTATGTGTTTGATCAACACTTATAGTGGGCTCCTACAATATTTAAAAATAAGTTATGTATTAACCCTCCTATGTACAGTGCAGTTGCCATAGAATTGTCAGACCTTTCAAAACCTTTCAAGTTTGCTGTACTGAAGGGTTTTGAAAGGTGAGAAAACTGTCTGACAAAAGGGACCTATGAAAGGTTTCGAAAGGTGTAACAACTCTCTGAACAAACTGGTGTTGAAATGTTTCAATACCTTTCAAAGGGTATTGAAAGGTGTGGTTGTTCAGTAGCAACAAATTCTGGGGGGTTTTAAAGGGTTCATAATTATTGATAGCCATTTTGGCCCGTAAGCAGATTTTGAAAGGTTTTGAAAGGTCAAACCATAGGAGGGTTAAAGCAGTTACACACTATTGTTGATCGAAAAATATACACATAAAATGTAATAAGAATTAATAATAATAATTTTCACGTTACATTAAGTTGATGATGGTATTAAAAAACCCTTGAAATCATTCTACCTGAGGTGCTATCGTATTTTTAGTCAAATTACCAAAATAATTTCCCACCTGAATTTTTCGCCTCCAGGATCACAACATTTCACGCTTGAATAAAATTTTTAATCTGAACCTGCATTTTCATTATTTTCTCATTTAAAATGCAATGAAATATATACGTTATACGTTAAGGAGGAAGGAAAATAGATCCTTCCACCATGGAACATGCTACAAGTACATGTACATGTACACTCACTGTGGAAGCCAAATATGTGAAATCCTTTTGTGCGGACAAAAAATGTGAAAAGATACAATGGGTGATTTACTATCACATAAAAAAATATGTGAAGTTTTATCTATCACATATTCCTTACTTTTCACATATTTGGTAACTAGGTGTGGTCTTATCAGATAAACAAAATATGTGAAATGTACCAAAAATGTAGCCTTACTGCACAAGTCATTGTTGAAGAATTAACTTATCACATAAAAAAATGTGAAACCTTAATTGGCTTTGGCCTACTGCAAAAGCCATTGTTGCTCACTAATTACATCCAAGAAGTTGGACATAATGAACTACCACTGGACTATGTACACTTTGTAATTCGTGACCAGTAAAAACACTGATGGTAAGAATTAAATTTCATCTCATTTCATTTCATTTATTATTTCGCAGGGCAGAAACAATCACAAACACAATGGTAAAAAAACAATTAGAGAAAAATACAAAATACACATGATGAAAATAAGGTAAACATGCCAAAATGTTGACAGCACCCCTGTAGGATTACCAAAATGCCAACCAAATCACAATCTAGTGGCTTTCCATAATGCTGCCAAACATAATCAAACAATATAATAAAAATATAATATAAAAAGCCAAATAAAAATCAATCCAAGAGATTAAAAACAAGTACAACAAAAATTAAAAAAAATAATAATTCTACTTCAGAGAACATAATACTTTCAAACAACAAGCTAACTGTAAATACAATACTGTAGATTACTTGGTAGACACATGATGTACACGTACATTGTACATCAAAAAGTAAATGAAACACATTGATCATGCAAAGTGTAATAACATGAATTAATCATGTGTGCACCTGGAACAAATATAAAAAAAGCCATAAATATATGTATATTGTCAAAGTTGAACTATATGCAAAACTTACAAAAAGAGTGGGTATGTAGTCCTCACAAAGCCTGTCAGTGGTGAATGCAATCTGTTTCTGGTAAAAAGCTGGTTAATAACATCCCCAATCCCCATTCACCACAGATGCAGACATCATGATTCATAGGAGGGGAATTTTTGATGGTGCATGTAACACTTAACAGCCTCATTTGCAAACAATGCCTCTTGGCTCAGTGTCAATTCCCTTGCTTATTTACATAACAACAGATGGTGTCCCCACATTGGCAGCGCGCATGATCTGTTAATTGATTTGTTTAACTGCAAATTAATACAAAGTACTAGAAGAAGGCGGCGGACAAGTGTGCGCCAGATCATAATAGCCACAGGCTTTAAAACTGCACATTCTAAGATGTGTGCACTCATTAAAAACCCTCCTACAATCAGTACAATTTTCTAAACAACCCATTCGCTCAGGCCACTCCAAGCCATTAGCTGTTGCCAGATGCCTCCTATGGTTACCCTTCTGTGCACTGTCACCACTGAGATTGCAGGGTAAGGTGGTCTCCCATTGATACATTGCAGGCCATACTAATATGTTCAAACATTTACAGTGGCCTTGGGTGACACAGAGTTGATTTTGTAAGATTACTTGGAAAGGCCAGCAGGCTTGTACATGTATGTACTGAAGGTTGCTAAAGAACAGAATTTAGTGGTTGGGAGTGGCCTCTATGTGTAGGAGGGTTATATACAAAATACAGTGTACTGGATCATTTGTATTATGAAAAAAACTAAATAATTATAAATGTATTCACAGCAGATTGTAACAGATCTATACAGGTAGTGACCTACTTGTTCAAGCTGAAGCCCGGTACATGTAGGTGTCACCGACGGTACTCCCAATGGTACCCTGACAATCATTTAAGTCCCCTTATGTATGTACACATAAGGCCTAAATGCATTAATAACCTAGTGCAATTTGATAGCCTAGTGAGAACCCGGTATTGTTTACCGGGCTCAAATTTGAATCAGACCGGGTTTACCCTCATTATGGACTGTGTAGTTGGCATAGATCTGCCACGCTCCAAAATCGCTAGCCAGCGAATACTCCTTTAATAATGACTTATCCAATTAGACAACCTTTTGTACGACCCCAGCGCCAGAGACCACAAGGCAACCAAGCGATACGCTTGAATAACCGAGTGCTTTCATGAGTCACACCAGGCTAATTTAAGACTGGGTTATTAATGCATTTAGACCTAAAGGATTGACATTGCCCCTTCAGCCTAATTAAAATGTACATGTACATCACTGAAAAAAGGGTGGTTTTTTTTCTTCAGAGTTGAGAGTGTTGATAAAATAAAAGGCCTAGCCTACCTACCTGTATACACATTGTCCACATGTAGTAATTTATAATTCTAATAGAGGTCAGACCCAAAATATGATGTACGTGTAGTCTAAGACAAGGTAAAGTGAAGGTCAATTGGTTTTTGGTAATATACATGTACATGGGTATACATGAATGTATAATGTATATATTCATTTTATCCATCTGATTCTCAACATGTACAATGTATGTTTCCAAAAACGTCACATTAATGAAAATTTCTCCACAACTTGAGAAAACGATGAAAATTTGTCACACGTTTTATTATTTTGGTATAGATTCAACATAATTCTCGAAAATGAAACATTTGTGCACCAACTCTTTAGAGATTTTATTTTTTTAATTCGATAATCTGGTAATTACCAATGTTGTACCTTCCCTTTTAATTGTCACCAGAATATTATGTACATGCACAAGTTCTGTACATTGCCTCAATAAATCACTCGTTTTTTTAAAATAAAAATAATAATTTAATAACAATAATTTAATAATAATAATGTAGACTTATATGGCGCACGTATCCACCAAACTGGTGCTCAAGGCGCATTACATTATTACCCCTGCTCATCAGGCTCATAAATCATTCCTAAAACAGCTCCCTGGGGAGTATACAGCTCAATTGCTGCCATTACAGCGCATATAGGGCTAATCAAACACATTTAACCAACTCTGCCGTCACAGGTACCCATTTACCCCTGGTTGGAGAGAAGCAATTTATGCTAAAGTGTCTTGCTCAAGGACACAAGTGCCCCGGTCGCGGTCAGCATTCGAACCCACATTCGGACGACTCGGCCATCAGAACACAAATCCGATGCACTAAACCGCTCGACCATGGCAATACATGTACAGTGTACAATACATGTACATGTATACAGTACATGTATGTAAATGCACATTGTAGACGTGTTTTTCTGAATATTGCTTACAGTTCTGAATACATTTCCATACAGTAATAAATGTACATGAACCTACAGGTATTCATAGCTGTTGCAAGATTCTGCTACATGCATACTTAGAGATGCAACAACATGGTAATAATTACATACTTACAATTTACAATATGTGTACGTTGTACTGCTAACTATCATGCCTCTTGACTGACTTACACCACAGCAGGATATAAAAAGCTGTGAACGCCTAATAATATTACCCTGGTGTGGCATGGATACAAAAGGTGTTAACAAATAGTGGAGGAGTTCCCCTTGAGGAAAGCACCCAAGCGTACCAGGAGGGTACAATCAGGGAACCCTCTGACATAATGAATGATTCATACACTAAGCCTAGTGTGGTACTTTATCCTTAAATAGGGCTTTACTTAGAGATTAATAATAGGGTATCCAGGACCTCTTTGTCATTGACAACAATGGTGACAAGATTAGTGGTGCAATGTACATTACTGGCATTGCTTTAAGATGGGGGTTCTAAAAAAAGAACATGAATAATGTACACAATATGTGGTTTCTGTTGGCGATAACACCAATTATCGCTAAGTGAGGTACAGGGTTCTGAAAAGAACAATATTCGGTCAACTGGTACATATCTCAATTGTCGCTACTTGAGATTATGGTTCAGGGGAGAACCAATATCAGGCAACTCGTCTCTCAACTATCACCAAGTGAGAGTGTTGTTCAGGGACAACCATGGGGACTTCTGGGGGGGGGGGGGGCGGGTTCTCAATACTTCAAGTGGTATGGTCTAATCTGAACCACACTCTCACTTAGCGATAGTCAAGATAAAAACAGTGTTACCGCAAAACAATATCAATATTCCACCATGCAAAGCCACAAATCTTATGGATAAAAAATGATTTATTTTCCACACACCAAAAACGATATTACAGTAGACCCATTTTTTATTTTATTTTTTGGATATAGGGTCAGGACAAACAGAATGATTAATCAGAAACGGCATGTTTATGGACTAAGCTTGGGTGATAACACGATAATATCGATTATCACGATACCTTTTTTAATTCAATTACGATATCGAGAACCTTTTTAAGTTATCAAGATATCGGCAAAATCGTGATTAAAACAATAAATCGCGATTAAATAAAAATCGCCATTGTGAGTCAAGTCAGAAATTCCATGGAAACAAAATTAGAACAGTCTTTTCAGCTTTTGGAAGTGAGAAACAAAAGCGAACTACTTCAGAAGTACATACACACTATACAAACGAATTTGTGATTTATTGTGACGCTTGTAGAAGGGGTACATACCTGTGGTTATCAGCTCTAAAGCAATCATGCATGAATGAAAAAATAATAGCAATATTATCGATAATCGCGATTAGGGGTGTGCTTTTTCGGATATTTTTGGAACCGGATACCCGAAATCAGGAAACATCTGATACCCGGATACCAGTTTTCATTTTTGTTGAAAACATGCTTCCTGTGGTGTACACATACATGTACTGTAAATGGTAACAAAATTGACCTTTATAATACAGAGGATACCACACATAAATCAATCTTTTCTTTACTGTGTCATTGTTATTAAAGTAAAACAATTAGGCAAACATTTCCCCCTGTGTGCTGCTGTTTGATAAGTTGTTTGAAGCAGCTGCTGCCAGGCCCTTTGCAGTCTTAACAATTCAATACAATGTATCACAAACAGTTGGAGAAAAGTGTACAGAAAATGTTCCTGAAATACTACAAAGGCTTTATTGGAGTGTAATCTCTTTAATTTAAAGATAATTGTCTGTAAAAGTGTAAACATTACATCATTCAAGAGTGACAGATTTATGTTCACTCCACTCAAATGTTAAGTCGGAATTTTAAAAAGTCGTTTACGGGTAAATGGATCAGAAAAATGGAACCGGGTAATGACAGTTTCGGTCGGGTATCCGGATACTCGGGATACCCGGCACAGCCCTGATCGCGATATGACATAAAACACAATAAAGGGGGCCACTTTCCTACCGTCACGTTAGCAGTTTTTCTAATGGTTGTAATTTTTTTTTAAATATCTGAAACCACCAAAAAAGAATTTCAACATTTGAATAGACATGCATGCTTATCCTAAAGATAATTTGAGTTGATTATTACTATTATTTTTGTAATTACCCTAACATTTCCATCAACAAATGGACGGAAAATTGAGGTAACTTTTTCCGTCCAATTTTTATGGAAATTTGAGGGTAAAAAAATAAATAAAAAAATTTAAAAAATAAAATAAATCAACTCAAATTAGTTCTAGTATAAGCCTGCATGTCCATTCACATATTGACACTTTTTGGTCGGTTTCAGGTACTTAAAAATAAATAACAACCATTGGAAAAACTGTTAACGTGACGGAATCAAAGTGGCCCCCTTTATTGTGTTTTATGTCATATGTTTGCTGATATATATATCGTGGATGAAAAAAAAATCGATATCGCCCAAGCTTATCATGGACTGAAATTATTCTTCCACTACACAAAGACCAATAAGATGCTTACACATGGCAAGCATCAATAACTTTGAATCAATTCTCATTTTTATATTTCCATTTACAGGTCTTTCTCATTGTTAACATTTTCAAAATTGTGTAAAGCATGACTCGAGGAGATGTAAACACTTCCTGTTTTATCCAGTAGTCTCCCTAGGGTTTAGGAGGCCAGTAACCCACCAGTTACAGTCAAAAACAGGCTAGCCATTCCACCATACAGTAGGTTAATTACACTGTGCATCCAGCATGGACTTGAGACTCAAGTGAAGTGGCCAAAACTTGACGAGCAAACATTTCACAAATTAAATGGTAAATGCCAAGCCTAGTCTTGTTTAAGACTGCGTCTAATTCACTAGGAACTATAGTTTTCGCATGTTAGCGTCTATTCCATGATGCCCCACGGCAGGCCGGGCAGGGGGAACAAAATGCGTAACTATGCTTGTTGTGCGTGCGCGCGCATTTGGAGTGCAATGCCATGGTATGGATTACAGAAGGCTTCCACACTTCATGTCAGTACTGTAATAGACTTCCGGCAATACACATTTATGAATAAAAACAATTAAAAATGAATTTAATCAACTGAAATTTTAAAAAGGTTATGAAATGTTAATGTGTACATATGCCCTTCTCTCAGTCTCGTGATGCTACGCTTGGCTGCCAATCATGATAAGGTGAATGACCTTTCTCCTATCACAGTATTCAATCAAGCAGCAGATCAAGAAATGAATAAAACTTAGTAGTCTATTATACAACTGTAGACTTGTGCAGTGAACTGACTAAGGGTTCTTTCTGATGGGTTAGTTTGTATCAAGGGATTGAATGGTTTACCACTCATCTCCATTACTGTTTACAGTTCCAGACAGCAATCCGTATTAGTATATGTGCACTGTATTTACAATTTATCCTGGGTAGACTTCTCAGTGATTATCACTGTTCTCCCTCAGGGCTCCAAGCTTTGAACTGGAAGAAGACGAAGACGAAATCTCGTAGTTAGAAAGTGGGAGGGAAAACCGGTGAGAATTTTTCTGAGGGAAAGCCCACATGATCAAGTAGAGACTGAAACCTCTCTCCACATGATGGCTCAGACCTGTACGAGTGGGATTCAAACCCGGGTCCACAGAGGTGAATGGCAAGGACGAGTGCTGGGATGGTTATTAAGCATTTGGAAATTTGCTAACCAGCAAACAAACTAATATTTAAAAAAAAAAAATTTTTTTTAATTATGAAGAATTTGCCGCACATTTTATTGTTCTAGACTTTCTTTTTTGCCATATTGGTTATTGAACAATCATTGCAGGAAGCTTATTAACCCTAACCCTGCCAGACGCAGCAAAGTGCATCAGGTGGAAAAGTCTGGTGCACTTTGATGGATTCAGCTGTCAACACCAGTGCATAAGCAGCCAAGTCTGTTTCTATTGAGAGCTGGTCCCATTGAACAATGCCAGAGTTGTATCCTGCTGCATTTGGTGACCACAGACTCTGAGGCAGTTCGGCCTTGAGATTTGTGATCTGATGCATTTTGCTGCACTGGGCAGTCAAGTCACTTTGACAAACGATGCAATCTGATGCGTCTGGCAGGGTTTCTAGCCAAAATACCCTGGAGGGTTAGGGTTAATGTTTTTATGTATGCATAATTTGCTAACTATCCAGTTTGTGTAGCCATTGGGTGGCAACTTTCAGTTAACCAGTTAATCAACCGTGAAAGTTTCAGTTAAACATCAACTCCCAGCAACTTGCAAGGACATTCATTGTACTGTACATCACTACCCAGAATAATATTACACAATGTGTGTACATGTACTCAATGTAGTATCAAACTTTGTTTGGTCAGACAAAAAAAAACCAAGCTCATATCCTCATATGTACAGCACATATGTGCATGAACTGTGTGTAGCCCATGGGAGTACCGATCTGTTTTTAACCCATATCCGCCGATCTACGTGATAACCTGTAGATATGTAAAACGCTACAAACGCCGACCTACGTGATTTTCCGTACCGTGTTTTTGTCCAATTCCAATTTACTACGTTTTTCCCGATGACTGTATTTCATGATTATAGATATGAAATTAGACAAGTCTGACATCATAATAAAGTGTATGTTCTCCTCTTTCCATCAGTATATAATGTGTCTGTGTCAGTGATTGTAATATTCTCTAAATAAGGAATCTTTCTGATTGTGTGCAAAAACAATGTATCTCTGTGCGGGGGGCTTAGGCACATACAGTCTTTTGTGTGTTTACATGGTTAGGCGGATATGGGTTAACTCTGTGCACACCAGATTCAAGCCCGCCCTGTGATCATTCCATCGGATTGGATTGCAGTCAAATTAAGCACGCCAGGGTACATGGATTTTCCTAAGTGAATTTTAAGTAGCTTTCATTTAGTGAAGTGCTGTTGGCCTACCCATGGCCTACATGTACATGATGTTATGCACAGTACTTGCAGTGTGTATGCTGGTGCAATATCAGCCTACAGCATCAAAACATACACGAGTATGTGAGCAACATTGTCCTTAAAGGTTACCAGTCTCTAAAACTCACTAAAACATTTTGGTAAAATTTGATATTGTTAGTGCGGTGTAACCCCATTAAAACCATACACAAAGCTCTCATTGAGTAAACCTGTCCTGTACAACTGTATGATCACTTGATGTGAATGGGACTGGGTGGATTTCTATTATAAGCCACAAAATATCCATCAAAATTATTACAGGGTTCAAGATACAAAATGCATACTTTGTGTACTTTCTGTGTGAATCCTTTTCTACTACAAATGTTTTCACTTACCTGCACTTTTTAAAAACAGCTTATAAATGTTCACATTTGTACATACAGCACACATACATGTACGTACATAGTTGGCAAAACGGAAGAGTAATTGACTCCAATAGTTTGAGCTCTTCAGTCAGAACCTGTTCTTTTGAGCCAGAGACCTGATGCTGTCTGGGTTTACAGTTTACATTGTTTCCTTCCCCCAACACATTGCACAAGTAGTCAACACAGTATGAATCCACCCACATAAATATTATGACTACAGGTACAGATACTCACAGTATCACATTACTGATACACAATGAATGAGGGGCAACAATGAGCCATGCATGATGTCCAAATGTTGTCCATAGTTCAACAACCACTGTGACTAAATATAGGTTCAGTTCTGTTTCTTGACCTTGCGGTGAACCCATTCATTTCCAAGAAAATGATCACACATGTCCATTGAACACAAGAAATAAATCAATACTTGCCAAAAAATTTGTTTACAGCACACACTGTGCTGTACATTGTAAATTACTGCAATATGCGTACACTGAGAAATGAACTTCCGACATAATTCTTTTTACAGGGTGATACGTATTCACCAACCTCTCGCACCAAGTGAGCTTTCAGATAATAATTTTGTAATTAGTTTATAACAATATACCCAACATGTGTACCATTATGTCATGATAAACCACTAATAGTACCAATGATTGGATGGTCCATGGGTTAACGTACTCTCGTACACGCCATGTACACATTTATATCATGTACATGTTCTGAAATGTACATATTAAATGTGTGTAAACATACATGTACACTGTATTTTAACAATTTATACACAAAATTAAAAAACGGCTTTTATAAGTTTGTTTTTTGCAAGTGGTCAGTATAAATCTTACTTTTCTGATCAAACAATGGCTGGATTTAAACTAACTTTAAAAAAACAATCATTCCTGATTTACTCAGATTCTATATAATGTATTCTGTTAAGAGATTCTGTTTAGAGAATAAAATTCAACAGTTCTGGAAGATCAGCACTAGCATGTTCCGACACGGTTGTATATTACCACAAGCAATTACAGAATGCATTTTTTTTTTTTTAGGTTCTCCATATTTTTATGCGTTTATGTACTATCCAGTGAGTCCTTATGTTCACTCCAACGTACTATGTACATGTATTTTCCTAATTCTGGCATAATTCAGAAACACAGCCTGAGAATATGCCCTACAGTCACAGGTACATTATGTACATACAGTGGATATCGTATTACAATTTCTGCATTTGGTCAACTTATTATTATGGGCACTTAAATCAGTCATGTTTAGTAGAGGGTATATGGACATTGCGGGATCAGACCCAGCGTTGTGCGATCAAGTGGCGATCAAGTGGCGATCAACCAATCAAAGTGGGAATGCTAGGGCAATGAGGATCAGATCCCACAAAGGGCGATCAACATAAAGTGTTGACAGTTTCAGCTTACTAAGTCATGTCGTTAAGTGTGACGCCATTCCAACATTAAACCAAGCCCACTTTGCACGATCATCAGAAGCCCATTGGCAATGCATTGAACATCCTTTTCTTGAAGGATTTACACAAGAAATTAGAAAGCTCTGGATTTGCCTTTAACATATCATGTTGTAAGGACTCAAAATCTTATTAATTAAACCCTAACTCCCTAGGCCCATTTGCTTACACATACACTGTAACCTGAATCCTCCAAATTCCTTCAGTAGTAAAGCAAGCATAACGACCACTACTATTGTATGCAGATGACATGTATGCACACATGTGTTGCTTATCTGTGATACATGTACATGGCCCAGGGCCAGGGACCTGCATGCATGGAGCAATAAACAGTGTCCACTGACCCAAGCACTGACCTTGCAATCACTACAACAAACATGGATGTACATGTACCATGGAGGAAGGAAGGCAAGTATGCCTAATAACCTCAATCCTCCAAAATCATTTTTTAGACAGACCAACATGTACCATGTAACCTCAATCCTCCATTTTCATCCAGTGTCAAATATAGCCTTATAGCCTGATAACCTCAATCCTCCATAATCCACCAAGGAAATAATCACATCTGCCCTCAATCCTTCAAAATCCTTCACTACTGCAATTTCCACATAACCTCAATCCTTCAAAATCCTTCCCTTTGGCAAAGAGGATTTTGGAGGATTTGGGAAGGTTAGGGTTAACAAAGTCAATTTCTGCCTCAAGAATCGCTTTTGAATGTTCAAATCAAGGAATAAATTATTAACAGGATAGCGAGATTTTTCATATTCATTTTGATATTGAATTTTAGAAAGAGCACTCTTTCCAAAAAACTTATTGTCAATAATTTCACTTTTATTAACAATGACTGGGGAAGCTCATTAACAAGCATCAGCTTTTACACCGATTGAGTTTTACACTGAAATTTGACCATTTTGATTACTTTTTTAACTACCAATTTACACCTTATCATTTAAAGAGACAGAATCATCACTAAAAAACCAGACTTTCAACGGGGCATGGAATCGGTGTCCTAGTTTAAGACGAACACAGTGACTGAAAATTACTGGCTCATTCATGCAGCAGCAACGGTAAATATTATCTTCTCATGTGGGGTATTATTTTCAGTCACCGAGTTAATCTAAAACTAGTATTCCGATTCCATGCCCTGCTGATCGTGATGACATTGCCCCTTTAAGCTCTCCACAGAATCTGTCTCCCCACAACGAACCTTGAAGTCAGTATCTTATCTTACAGCACTTTGGCCAGATATTAATAATTGAGCGGAAAAAATAGAAGCATGAAGTCATCTTGTGGTTATCGACAGAGCATGTGTTACATGCTGAGTTTCAAAGAAATCAGTCATGTATCAAACGTCACTAATGAAGTCATACTGAGGCCTCCGTATCAGGCCTCCATATTTGATTACCTTGAGGGAATTTTCAAAAATTTTAAAAACTAAAAAAACCAAAACAAGTAAAAAAATTATAAAGCTTATTTCTGATACGAGTCTCATTTTGATTCCTATAGAATTGTGTAAATGAAACAAATATCGCCGCTTTCTGATACGGATCTATTTGATAGTAAGAAAATTCAAGAAAAAACCAATATATTTCTGTTACTTTTCAACCAGTACTCTTACTACTTTAACCCTTCTACTATAACTGAACTTTAGTGGCAAGTACCTATAGTGATCAAAATCACTGTTGACCCAAATGTACACACAGGGGCATTTTGACTGGTTTTGACTGTCATTTTGACCACCCTGAACAATACAAGTCAATGCTTTTAACAATAATAATAATAATAATGTGTGGACTTATAGCACACGTATCCACCAACTGAGTGGTGCTCAAGGCGCATTATATTATTACCCCTGCTCATCAGGCTCATAAATCATTCCTGAAACCATTTCAGCTCCCTGGGGAGTATACAGCTCAATTGCTGCCATTACAGCGCATATAGGGCTAATCAACCAACTCTGCCCTCACAGGTACCCATTTAACCCCTGGGTGGAGAGAAGCAATTATGGTTAAGTGTCTTGCTCAAGGACACAAGTGTCACGGCCGGGTTTTGAACCCACATTCTGCTGCTAACACCAGAACTTGAGTCCGGTAAGCTAGACCGCTCGGCCACGACACTCCACAGTCAAAAAACGGTTGACTCATTTTGACCTGTAAACTTTGATGTACATGTACTTACATGAAAGGTTTGACAGTGTTTGACTTTTAAGTGCACTAGATATATACCTTGGCAAGTACATGTATATCAACATTTTGACCCTTGCAGTCACAGAATGGTTCAAAGTAAAAGCTTACTTGGTGTATATACACTGTAAATCAACCATCCTGAGAAATTATTAACTCTGAAATGCTTTCCTGGAATTGTTACATGTACAGAACATGTGGGCAAGGCTGTGCCGGGTATCCGGGTACCCGACCAGCCGACCGAAACTGTCCTTACCCGATTCCATATATCCGTAAACGACTTTGTAAAAATCAAGCAATCGAACAGAAATCTGTTCCTCTTGAACAGTGTAATGTTTACACTTTTGCAGACAATTTTATTTGTCAATAAGAGATTCAAAAGATTAAACTGACAACCCTTTGTGGAGGGTTTCCACACATTTCCCTGTATGGTGTACATGTATTATACATATATGCACTATGCCTTAAAAAGAAACAATTTATCTTAAAGCTTTTTTGGTTTGTATTTTTGCATTTTCAAGCATTCCCAGGTAAAATAAAGGGTGAATGAACTTTCCAAACCTAGTGCAAACCTAATGTCTTTCAACCAATGGCAATGAAGGAGTATCTAACTGGAGGTGACTTGGGATCATGTGGAAGGTAAAACAATCATGAATATTCATTTTTGTGTGGAGGTTTTTCCACACAGTCGTGCCCCGCAAGGTTAAGATAACACTGGTTATTCTGTCCAGGACAATGCTCTCATTTTTTAGAAATATGCAAAATGTATTCAAATCATCAGATTTCTGATGATTTAAAGTTTCCATTTATCACCCCCCCCCCCCGACCCCCCAAAAAAGTTGTGTTTACAGTAAACCAACCGACCCAATAATATTTGCAAAAGGTAGAGTCAGTATTTTTTGTTGGCAAGGGGAATTTTATTTTGTTTTATTTTTTCTAGGTGTGTATTTTTTTAAACACAGTTAAAACAAACCAATTATTTCATGATCAAATTTATTTAAAATTTATAAACATTGCACATACATGTACGTACACATGTAGAGTATAGATATTTGTATTGTAATACATCAGATACATGTGCAAGCATCAAATCTATATAAAAAAATATTTAAAATAACAAAATTTCCAATCTACCTACCCATCATTTTTGTGTTTGGTCTTACGGATGAATACAAATATCTGTGGAGTGCAATAGTCGAGCGGTTTAGTGCATCGGATTTGTGTTCTGATCGCCGAGTCGTCAGAATGTGGGTTCGAATCCTGGCCGCGACCGTGGTGCTTGTGTCCTTCAGCAAGACACTTTACCATAATTGCTTCTCTCCACCCAGGAGTAAATGGGTACCTGTGAGGGCAGAGTTGGTTGTTGTGTTTGATTAGCCCTATATGCGCCGAAATGGCAGCAATTGAGCTGTATACTCCCCCAGGGAGCTGAGATGGTTTCAGGAATGATTTATGCGCCTGATGAGCAAGGGTAATAATATAATGCGCCTTGAGCACCAGTTTGGTGGATACATGCGCTATATAAGTCCACATTATTATTATTATATCTGAAATGTATTTTTAAAATGTTCTCGGAAATTTTGACAAAACTTTTTAAGGTGAAGCATAACAGTAGGTTTCTGTACATACATGTACGCACACCATTAACATGTGCCTGTCTAAGTTTAGATGCAAACTTTTTATAGCCATAACATGTATGATTATGTAGATTTTTACCTACTGCTTTTTAAGTTAATCTCTAAACCTCTTACATGGACATGCACCTGAAAAGTGTTTTTTTTTTTCAATTTGTTCCTATCCAAACTGTTGATTTTGCTTGCACACTTACAGGGTATTGAATTGTTAATTTCATGTGTGCTAACCAATGTGTTATTAACAGAAATATGATATGAAACTTTAGCTGAACTGAACCACTTGTTGACCTCATAGTATGGTATTCTGAAACTCGGTAAATGCAAATGGCCCAGAGGTATGCAAAATGTAGAATCTTGTATTGATTATGAAGTCGCAAATTACAGGTATGTGTTCTCTTTCTTGGGCATAACATACATACATGTAAATTTTGTATAGTGGTGCAAGAAGAAGAAGAAGAAGAAGAAGAAGAAGAAGAAGAAGAAGAAGAAGAAGAAGAAGAAGAAGAAGAAGAAGAAGAAGAAGAAGAAGAAGAAGAAGAAGAAGAAGAAGAAGAAGAAGAAGAAGAAGAAGAAGAAGAAGAAGAAGAAGAAGAAGAAGAAGAAGAAGAAGAAGAAGAAGAAGAAGAAGAAGAAGAAGAAGAAGAAGAAGAAGAAGAAGAAGAAGAAGAAGAAGAAGAAGAAGAAGAAGAAGAAGAAGAAGAAGAAGAAGAAGAAGAAGAAGAAGAAGAAGAAGAAGAAGAAGAAGAAGAAGAAGAAGAAGAAGAAGAAGAAGAAGAAGAAGAAGAAGAAGAAGAAGAAGAAGAAGAAGAAGAAGAAGAAGAAGAAGAAGAAGAAGAAGAAGAAGAAGAAGAAGAAGAAGAAGAAGAAGAAGAAGAAGAAGAAGAAGAAGAAGAAGAAGAAGAAGAAGAAGAAGAAGAAGAAGAAGAAGAAGAAGAAGAAGAAGAAGAAGAAGAAGAAGAAGAAGAAGTTATTGGTGTACATACATGTATGGTGTACGTACATGTATGTACAGAAACCTACTGTATGTTTCACCTTAAAAAGTTTGGTCAAAATTTCCGACAACATTTTGAAAATACATTTCAGATATAATAATAATATGGACTTATATAGCGCACATATCCACCAAACTGGTGCTTAAGACGCATTATATTATTACCCCTGCTCATCAGGCTCATAAATCATTCCTGAAACCATCTCAGCTCCCTGGGGAGTATACAGCTCAATTGCTGCCATTACAGCGCATATAGGGCTAATCAAACACAACAACCAACTCTGCCCTCACAGGTACCCATTTACCCCTGGGTGGAGAGAAGCAATTATGGTAAAGTGTCAAAGACACAAGCACCATGGTCGCGGTCGGGATTCGAACCCACATTCTGACGACTCAGCCATCAGAACACAAATTCGATGCACTGAACCACTCGACCATGGCACTCCAATGTGCTACTTATGCAGCACATTGCTGCCACCTGCTGCCTACTGTACGTGCATACAGTTAAAGACAAGATTACAGATAAGATGTTATAATTCTAGACAAGATGTTATAAATCTAGACAAGATTTCATCAAACTAGACAAGATTTCATCAATCTAGACAAGATTTCATCAATCTAGACAAGATTTTGTCAAGATTACAAATGTTATTAAAGATAATGATACATACAATTGTTTTTATTTATATCAAAGTGTACGTAAAGCCATGTTGTTTATCATTCTTTGTGTGATTCAATGTTTGTTTACTTCCTAAGTGGTAGCATCAGAAGATCAACTCGACAGTAATTTAGTTTACTTTTTTATAATCCTACAGGGGTGCTACATGTACCTTTGTTTCATTTAATTTAACCCTCCTATGTACAGTGCAGTTGCCACAGAATTGTCAGACCTTTCAAAACCTTTCAAGTTTGCTGTACTGAAGGGTTTTGAAAGGTGTGAAAACTGTCTGACAAAAGGGACCTATGAAAGGTTTCGAAAGGTGTAACAACTCTCTGAACAAACTGGTGTTGAAATGTTTCAATACCTTTCAAAGGGTATTGAAAGGTGTGGTTGTTCAGTAGCAACAAATTCTGGAGGGTTTTAAAGGGTTCATAATAATTGACAGCCATTTTGGCCCGTAAGCAGATTTTGAAAGGTTTTGAAAGGTCAAACCATAGGAGGGTTAATGCAATTTTGTATTTATTTGTTTTTCTACCTGTGAAATCAATAAATGAAATGAAATGAAATAATTCAAAAAATAACCATGGAAGACTTGCATGTACTGTACTTGGTGTAAAGCTGATAAATTCCCCCCCCCCCCCCCAAAAAAAAGAATAATAATTTTCTCTGACTCTGAGGTGCAGTTATTTTTTAAGAAAAATGGAATTATTGCCAGTAAGTTTATCAGAAAGAGCACTCTTTCCAAAATTCTATTAACCCTAACCCCCTAGGTATTCTGGCTAGGAACCTTCCTGAATCCTCCAAAATCCATCAGTGCACTTTTGGAAACGTGCCCTTATCTTCAAAATGCACCATGCATTTTCGTTGATCTTTCATATTCAGCACTTACGGCCTGTACTTCTTGCCAGGTAGTAATTTTGTCCCATTTGAAGAGGTGAAAGTACCAGATACCAACAGTGCTGTATTTTTCCCAAAAAAGTGCCCCTTGGAGGATTTTGCAGGATATGGGGTGGTTAGGGTTGTAATACAAACAATATGATTGTACACATACATACATGTACACTATATTTTCATTGATGACACAACATTCATGCAATAAGCTGAGAGATAGTAAATAAGTTGTAGAGATTGTAAGTATGCATACATTCATGGAAGCAGTTTTGCCAAAGTTACCGATGTTGTACATGTACCCATCCATAAGAATTAAAAGGTGTTTTTTTTATGTATACATTGTAATTTCAAAACCAATGTTTAGCTCATTTCACATTTTATCAAAAATAACAGCATGTCAGACGAAATAATTTCTCATATTTACGTTTGGGTACAATCACCAATTTTACATCTGTAGATAAGTTCTTAGAATAAAATTCACTAATTTTGTAGTTGGGGAATTACCAATGGTACATGTATACACCTCCTTTAAAGCAGTGTCTGTGCAAGACAATAATTGTCTCCTGTCAGTGTCACAGCTGAACTGTCAGCAGACCAGGGTCTACATGTATGACTACGAGTACCAAAGATCCCTGCGGAGACATGTACATATACAGTAAACATACTATATGTACACCCATACAGTGTTTTTACACATGGTGTAAAATTATTTGCTAAAAAAACAACTCTGCAATGTTGTCAAGACACATAGTGTACATACATGTAGTTTACTTAGCATTTCCGTTTAATTTGCGAAACATGTTCATGTTTTGACACAGACCGTGTACACCGTATACACGTGTAAATGATTATTTCACCAATATAAAAATGGCACGATGCAGACGGATTGTCTGTATCTACATGTACAATGTAGTATGGAAAATAATCCAAAATACAGCAATACGGATTTAGATTACAGGTTAAAAACTATTACTCTGGGCCTACGATTTCTTCTGGACTCAAGATGAAAGCGCTAGCGATAGAATCTATGGGAAAGCATTGTGCATTCATCAAGTCATCTGGGGCCGATTTCACAAAGAGCTAAGATTGATCTTAACTGTGTATCAATCTTAATTGCTTAGCAAAGTGTGATGTCACAATACAAATCACTATGGTAATACTAACAACTCATCTTAAGATGAATCTTAGTGCTTTGTGAAATTGAGCCCTGGTTGTATTAAAAAAAAATTGTTTAAATATATCAAATGCATGTACTTCCTGGGAATCGTGATATAATATTAGTGTGATACAATAATAACAGACGGGATAAATTTCGCGGAAATGGAAGCTTCCTTTTTTTTCAAATGTAGGATTCGTTTACTCGTTTTGTGAATTTTAAAACATTCAGTGAATTTTATTTTGTGCACACGTGTAAACGTCCCAACCCTAGTTTACATAATGATGGCCAAACATACATGTACCGTACT
Source organism: Zoroaster sp. YZ-2022 (assembly GCA_029582265.1). Classification (NCBI taxonomy): domain Eukaryota; kingdom Metazoa; phylum Echinodermata; class Asteroidea; order Forcipulatida; family Zoroasteridae; genus Zoroaster; species Zoroaster sp. YZ-2022. The sequence continues at coordinate 25,254,796 of CM055828.1, read as the reverse complement.
TACATGTACATGTACATGCATGTATGTTACATGTGCCTAACACAGGTACATGTGTATGTACGTACATTCACATTATTTCTTTTTAAACCTGTCGATATTATCTTCACCCACGATAATGTGAACATCACATTAACTTTTATTAAACCTCCTTCTTCTGGTACCTTTTTCATACAAGTTGATCCACCATTTGAAACATTCGCTTTTGTGGTTTTGAATGGTGAAATAACTGTGTACAGTATTGATTCCCCCAAATGGTTTTGAATGGTAGGTCAGCTAATACAAAACCTTGTTTGGATCTTTCCAAATGGTAGTACAGCTAATACAAAATCTTGTTTGGATACTTCTAAGTGGTGAATCAATGGACCCTCTATGCATTTGAATGGATTTGAATGGTAGTAAAGCTTGCTACACTGTACCAACACTGTTCAAATGGTATCACCATGTGTGTACAAAACCAATGGGCATCTTGCTAAGTGGAAATTTTGAATGGTTTCAAATGGTCAAACAGTAGGAGGGTTAACACTTAACGACCAACAACATTTTGCAAATAATAGTCATTCAAGTGAGTTTTTAATGATAAAATACTGGGGACTATGAAATGTAATACCCATATACATGTATCATCATTTTACTACACTGTATTATCATCAATACAAATTATGGTCTTCACTGAAAAACAATATCAAGTTATTTTTTAAGAAAAATTCTTGTTTTGCGTTCCCGTGATTGTAGAAGACGTAGACATAATGTGCCTTTCTTACTGGGCAAAAAATAGGACGTAAGAAAAAATACTGGTCTTGAGAGGAGACAAACATACTATGTGATATTGTAATGGGTACACAGTATGTACATGTATGTACATACATGTAGCTCTGTGGAACTGCAGGGAGTACATGTACAAAGTGTTTTCAAAATGTAAATCTAAAATGCATTCAACAAGCAACATTCAATTTCCTGCTCATACCATTCCACAAGGTACAACATCGTCATGATCAACTGGGCATGGAATCGGAGTGCTTGTTTTCGATCAACTCAATGACTGAAAATAATACCCCACATGATACGGTGATATTACCGTTGCTGCTGCATAAATGCGCCAGTAATTTTCAGTCGATGTGCTCAACTTAAACTAGGACACCGATTCCATACCCTGTTGAAAGTCTGCTCTGATCATGACGATATTGTCCCTTTAACCAGTTCACGTCGGATGCCGTGTATACACGCAATTTTTTTTTGTACAGCGGATCGGCGAGCGTCTAAACACGCATTCCGATTTTTGTGTGTGTTACCGGGAGACTTGTCAACACGCCACACGTGGCATGCTGTCGTGGCGGCTGACTTGTATACACGCAATCGTTTCTCGGAGTCCATGGGGTCTCGGTTCGGTGGCCCCGGACAAAATGCACTGCAAACACTGAACGAGTTCACTCTTTTTGTTGATTTTTGCGTAATCCCTTTATCCAAGACCTGTTCCCTTGACGTACCAGCCAAGAATTTGTAAAGACGGATTTATATCCATTGTTTATGAGGCCTTCGATCTCTCTCCGGGTATGCCATCTTTTCGACCGGGCGCTGGTCACTAATAGGCCGTTGCATCGGAGCTTGCCAACAGTCTAATTGTGCTGAACAAACACAACCGTAATTAAAAAACTAGCCATTTAATTCTCGAAATGTCAATGAGTAAAGGTGTTTATTTGGGTATCCGAACTTAGTTTCATTGACAAAAAAAATTATAAATTTTCACTGAAAATAAACCCGCATGGGGGACCGGAAAAAAATTAATATTCCCGACGTCAACTGGTTAAGCTATTTTTAACTTAAAAGTGCAGTATACCCTCTCAATCACCTCTGCCCAACCCACGCACCTCCTTCATGAATAACCCCCGACACCACTTCAAATCCTAGCTGTATTAATCATGAACTATTATTATCTTGGGAACGTTTCATTATATAAAAGGCATAGAATCATTTAAACATTAAGTACACATACACTGTACATATGTACATACTTGATGTAAACATACACGTACACTGCATAATATTATCTGGGACACAAATAGGCTTGCTATTTCCCATTTAATTTGCAAAACATGCACAGACCGTGTACATTGTACACGTCATGTAAACAATTGTTATCACTAATAAATGGCATGATGCAGACGGATTGCGCGTATTTAGTATGGAAAAGAATCCAAAATACAACAATACAGATTTAGAAAAAATAGGTAAGATTTTCAAAAATCCAAACCTGGCACAAAACATCCTCAAAAATTAAAAACAAATTATAAGTTGAACTTCCTGGGAATCGTGATATAATAATACATGTAGCTGCCCAATGGTTGCATAAAACAGATCGTCCAAATACCGTGGAATTACCACGTTTCATGAATATGAAAACGTATTTTAAATTTATTTTCATGTACACGTGTAAACACCCCAATAGACCTTATGCATATGACGTCGCAAACTGAAGGTCGCCCCCTATCAGAGGCAAACGAAGGTCACTCATTGGTTCATGTATGCGCGCTGTGCGTATACGCACGCACAGCGCGCATACATGAACCAATGAGTGACCTTCTCTAGCCTCTGAATGAGGGCGATATTCAGTTTGTGACATCATATGCATAGGGTCTATGCCAGACACAAAAAATTCAAGTTTTCTAAACACAACACAAACATGCATTCTTCAGCAAAACCGTGATACTGTATCTACATGTATATAAGATGTACGTTACATGTATACATGTGTGTATATTCTTTTCTATATATTCTTCTTCTTCCTCCATGATCAAACTACAATGCACTCCATGTACAGAATATTTCATTTATACATGTACCTGTAAGTGTAAATGTTATCTCCAGATCTGCTCTCCCTCGATCCAGATGGCCCTGATTAAACACGTCCATTATCCTTTATTTCTCAATTGATCATAGAGTATACGGGCAATCTCACAATTAGAGTACTGTGCCCGCTCCACACATGACGCGGGTGGAGACCCGTTGTCTGGACTGAGAATCTCTCCAGAATCTCTCAAGATATCCCCTGTAATGCATTGATCACTGCTGTGTGTGAAATGCACCCATTTCCAGATCATTTCTATAATCCACAGGCATATGGTGTATTGTATATATATATATATATATATATATATATATATATATATATATATATATATATATATATACATAACAGCAAAAGAAACGTCACCCCTAAAAATATTTATTATTTTCATTTTATAACTAATATAATTTGTTTAATGAAGAATATTATGAGTATGGAGTGTAACACGAACACAATGTGGCAAATTTGGTCGACCTCAAAATTCGTCATGCATGACGTCCGAGGACACAGACGCTAAACACGTTCTCAGACTTATCAAAATTTAGGGGGTGACGTTTCTTTTGCTGTTATGTGTATATATATACACATAACAGCAAAAGAAACGTCACCCCCTAAATTTTGATAAGTCTGAGAAACAAACAATTTCAAAGGAATTAATGTTGTTGCACTAACACCTAAATAGTCACTGAAAACTGCTGGCTCATTTATGCAGCAGCAACGGTAATATGACCTTATCATGTGGGATATTTTTTTTCAGTCACTGTCACTGACTTAATCTAAAACTATCACTCATAAATTAATGTTGGAAATCATTTCATGTACACTATTGGTTATCTGTTTAACCCTACTAGTACAAGGGTCAAAATCAGTCAAAATGTTGATACACTTGCCAAGGTATATCTAGTGCACTTAACCCTCCTACTACTACAAGGGTCAAAATCAGTCAAAATGTTGATACACTTGCCAAGGTATATCTAGTGCACTTAACCCTCCTACTACTACAAGGGTCAAAATCAGTCAAAATGTTGATACACTTGCCAAGGTATATCTAGTGCACTTAACCCTCCTACTACTACAAGGGTCAAAATCAGTCAAAATGTTGATACACTTGCCAAGGTATATCTAGTGCACTTAACCCTCCTCCTACTACAAGGGTCAAAATCAGTCAAAATGTTGATACACTTGCCAAGGTATATCTAGTGCACTTAACCCTCCTACTACTACAAGGGTCAAAATCAGTCAAAATGTTGATACACTTGCCAAGGTATATCTAGTGCACTTAACCCTCCTACTACTACAAGGGTCAAAATCAGTCAAAATGTTGATACACTTGCCAAGGTATATCTAGTGCACTTAACCCTCCTCCTACTACAAGGGTCAAAATCAGTCAAAATGTTGATACACTTGCCAAGGTATATCTAGTGCACTTAACCCTCCTACTACTACAAGGGTCAAAATCAGTCAAAATGTTGATACACTTGCCAAGGTATATCTAGTGCACTTAACCCTCCTAGAGAGTTGAGACCTGGTACTCACATTTCAAAAATCTGCTAGGCACCCCTCCTCAAGTTCTAGTGGATAGCATACCAATAGCTCCCATCTTCTATGACCTCCCCATACTCGAAGGCCCCTTTACCAGGGACGACTATAGGAAGGCTAAAGCATCCATAAAGTGTAACAAGAGCAGTGGTGAGGATGGGATGGCACCAGAGGTGTTAAAGTATGTCCCTGTGGATAAAAATCATCTTAGAGTTCATCAACCATGCGTATGAGAAAGGGGAGCTACCGGAGCAGTGGTCTACTTTGAACATTGTCCCGGTACCGAAGTCAGGGGATCTTTCTAAGACCGACAACTATCGTGGGATTAGTCTGAGCTCGGTGGTGGCCAAGACATATAATCGAATGATTCTGAACCGTATCAGACCTGTCTTAGATCCTCTGCTAAGGGACTCTCAGAATGGCTTCCGTCAGGAACGCTCAACTGTGGGGCAGATCCTGGCGCTCAGGAGATTACTGGAGGGAGTGAGGGATCGGAACCTTACAGCAGTGATTACCTTCATCGATTTCAAGAAGGCTTTCGATAGCGTTCATAGAGGGAAGCTCTTTGAGGTTATCCGTGCTTATGGCGTCCCTGAGAAGGTGGTTCAAGCGATCAGTGCCACCTACTCCAAGACTCGTGCCAAGGTCTGTTCACCTGATGGAGAAACAGAGTACTTTGATATTCTGGCTGGAATACTACAAGGAGATACATTGGCACCTTTTCTGTTCATTGTGGTTCTTGACCACGCACTGAGGCTTGCCATCAGTGGCAGGGAGGAGGAACTTGGGTTTACGCTGGTGCCCCGTCGGAGCCGCCGTGTACGACCCATAATGATCACAGATCTTGGATTCGCCGATGACATTGCTTTGATGTCAGATACAGCGCAGAAGGCAAGGGATTTACTACTGGCTGTGGAGGGCGAATGCAAGAAAATTGGTCTGCAGCTTAATACCAAAAAGACGCAGGTGATGGCATATAATATTGATGACGCCACCATCGCTACCTTAGATGGCACAGTGCTTGATGTTAAGAAAGACTTCAAGTATCTCGGCTCCTGGATTGCCTCGACTGAGCAGGACATCAAGATTAGACGAGCTTTTGCATGGAATGCTTTGCACAGTATGAGGAAAGTGTGGAAATCGGGGCTGAGAGATGACCTGAAACGACGGCTTTTTGTTGCAACAGTCGAGTCTGTGCTGCTATATGGAGCGGAGACATGGACGCTTACTGTGCAACAAGAGAAAGCACTTGATGGGGTCTACACTCGCATGCTCAGAAAAGCCCTCAACGTGTCTTGGAGAGATCACGTACGAAACGTCAACCTATATGATTGCCTGCCAAGAGTGTCAGTCAAAGTCCGTGAGAGGAGGATGAGACTGGCGGGACACTGCGTTCGGCACCCTGAGTTGTCTGCTAATCCCCTCATACTTTGGGAGCCCACACAGGGCAAAGCAAGAAGAGGTAGAGGTCGGGCTACCTACACCAGTGTACTGCGGAATGACACAGGCCTTGACAGCATGAACGAACTCAGGACTGCCATGCTGGACAAACTGGTCTGGAGGTGCCATATTCATGGAACCCGAGATGGCATAGGTTAAGGCCAATATACGCCCTCGCTTTAGTAGTAGTAGTAACCCTCCTACTACTACAAGGGTCAAAATCAGTCAAAATGTTGATATACATGTACTTGCCAAGGTATATCTAGTGCACTTAACCCTCCTACTACAAGGGTCAAAATCAGTCAAAATGTTGATATACTTGCCAAGGTATATCTAGTGCACTTAACCCTCCTACTACTACAAGGGTCAAAATCAGTCAAAATGTTGATACACTTGCCAAGGTATATCTAGTGCACTTAACCCTCCTACTACTACAAGGGTCAAAATCAGTCAAAATGTTGATACACTTGCCAAGGTATATCTAGTGCACTTAACCCTCCTACTACTACAAGGGTCAAAATCAGTCAAAATGTTGATATACTTGCCAAGGTATATCTAGTGCACTTAACCCTCCTCCTACTACAAGGGTCAAAATCAGTCAAAATGTTGATACACTTGCCAAGGTATATCTAGTGCACTTAACCCTCCTACTACTACAAGGGTCAAAATCAGTCAAAATGTTGATATACTTGCCAAGGTATATCTAGTGCACTTCAAAGTCAAACACTGTCAAACCTTACATGTAGTAAGTACATTTACAGGTCAAAATGAGTCGACCGTTTTTGACTGGTAAAAGCATTGTCTGGTATTGTTCAGGGGGGTCAAAATGACAGTAAAAACCAATCAAAAATCAACAGTCAAAACAGGCAGTTGACTGGTTTTGACCTTTATAGCAACTTCCCACTAAAGTGCAGCAATAGTAGGAGGGTTAATATTGTTAAAATGATAGCACCTGAGAAATTATTATTGCAAGGAATGTTTGACACCATCATCAACTAAATGTACACACCAAGTAAGTTTTAAGTAAAATTGTGATCAATTGTTGATATAAATGTATTACCAATATCCATAGAGGCTTTAATACTTTAACACAGTTCAATGCAAATAACTTTTTTTTATTTTTTTAAACTTTATTTTTACAAGACTGAGTCATAGAAAACAAATTCCAGGCACGTCTATTGCTTAACCCATATCCGCCTAACCATGTAAACACACAAAAGACTATGTGCCTAAGCCCCCGCACAGAGATACATTGTTTTTGCACACAATCAGAAAGATTCCTTATTTAGAGAATATTACAATCACAGACACATTATATACTGATGGAAAGAGAAGAACATGCACTTTATTATGATGTCAGACTTGTCTAATTTCATATCTATAATCATGAAATACAGTCATCGGAAAAAACATAGTAAATTGGAATTGGACAAAAACATGGTTGAAAATCACGTTGGTCGGCGTTTGTAGCGTTTTACATATCTGCGGGTTATCACGTAGATCGGCGGATATGGGTTAACAAAGATATATATGTATTCTTCAGAAAGTACATTTTTAAACAGTTTATAGTGTATGTTACGTGTGAAACGGCAATTTCAAAGGATACCTCTCTTTAATACACACATCCCATCTTCCTAACCATCCGATAAGGTGGCTGTAAATGTCATTCCATGTTAATTACCGAGAAAATAGGATCGGCCAGAAGAGATATCCGTAACCTCAGTCAGTATGATGACATGTTTGTCTTTATGCAGACCCACTCACAAATTTGTTTTGTCTCCTTACCCTTACCCTTTTGAAGAAATTAACAGTGCTGCAACATGAAGCGTACAGTACATGTATCTACAGCTCTATACATTTCAGCTGGTATTTGCATTTAATTTTGGGAAGGAAACAAAATTAAGCATGTGACCGGCTCCACAAAAATGGGTATTATGGGACATACATAGCTGAATTGGTTACATTATAAGCTTTAATTTGGTGTAGGTTTGAACCCTGTGGCATTTTGCATTCTGGAGATATACTGATTTTTGCATATTCATATTGTACAAATTAACGGAAGTGCCTTCAGAGATACAGCCCTTTAAACACAGCAAGTGGAAAAAGAAATGAGCTAAGAAGAAACTCTCTTGAATGCCCATAGCAACAGTTATGTTCCTTTTGAGCTCCTTTAGGAATGCTTGTGCAATATAAATTTGAATTATCAAGCATCTTGAAGTATTTTTTCAAATATTTTTGCTAATTTGCATAATGTGTAATATTTTTACTTTTTTTTTTGTTTTTTCATCTTTACTCATCAATAATAATATTTCTGTAAATAAATTATGAAAGTATTGATATAATAGGAGCCAATAAACCAACAACAAAAAAATCACGTTGTGAATTGTTTTTACCCTCTCCACATAGAACAGCCCTTTACGGGTAATAGCATAGCGTCCCTTTACACCCTTTTTCGCAGAGCGGCTCACATATTGTGTTTAGTGCTGGGACAGGTAAACGACCGAAACTGCCCTAAGCGTTTAAAATTTAGAATTTGCTAACCGGCTAACAAAAACCAATATGTAAAAAAAAAAATTGTTTTAAATTGTTTTTTCTAACATGTCAAAGAGAAAACATTTCTGACATCTCTTTAAAAAGAATTGTTTTGTTTGATGAAGTCAATCGTGTATGTACATACATGAAGTTTCAGATGAATTTCTATAGTGTGACAGTGCTGATTTTATTTTATCAAATTTGGGAAATTAATACGTACGTACCTGTAGTGTGCGAGTCTAGTGACTGTGTGGCGCCAATAACATACACTGTTACTCAATTCTCAATGTAGCCTGTACTGTACTTGAAATACACCAAATACAAATGACAGACTGCAGACAGATTTGGATTACACTGTGTGAATTTTAGATTTTGAACCCCGCTTCTGCAAATAATTATTACAATCAGGTTAAGTATACACCATGCATGTCATTATAATCCAATGAATACAAATCACACATTCTAAGATCCGAGTTCAGAATTTAAAGTCTACTAAGCAAACACTTGATGCTAGACCGCTTAAAATGATCAATCACATGTATGTCCTATGATACCCTATCTCACCCGGATATTATTTTGAAACATGTGAAGAAGAAACCGTATGATGTATCTTGTTTCAAATATGAATCTTGAACTTAATAAGTAAGTTATTTGTGTATGGCTCTCCACTGACGAACATGTACTGTATATATGCAGATAATTAAAACAAAAACTAGAAAATGTGCCTGGTATGGATACATCAGGTATATACTGCAGATTGTCAACAAAAAGTCATATATTTCTGCGCTTGCAGGATCAAGGATTTGTTTATCAAAAAGTAACCAGTTTAAAAAAAAAAAATTAAAAAAAACAAAAATGTGCATATTATGGATACATCAGGTACATACATATGAGAATACAGGTCAACTCGTACGCGTGCCAACTCGTACACACCAACTCGTACACGCACCAACTGGTACGCACACCAACTCGTACGCGTGATTTACCAACGGGAGTGTGATACGAAGTAATGTGTTGTGTTATTGAAATTATCCTACATAGTTTTGCTTTATGTGGCGTATAGACAGGTTAATCCAAGTAGGATCGTTGTGTTATTGAAGTGTTATTGAAGTGTAACTAGTTTAAAAGCTGGAAGTAATAATTGAAGTTTAACAGTATTAATGTTTTTTGTTGTGTTTCCGTAAAGCTTGAATTAATAATTTTGCTTTGAAGCAATGTGAAGATCAATGCACTCAATTAAACCCAACGCTTTGGGTTGTATAGCTTTATTTAATTGAACGATGATTGACAGTTTGGGTGCATGCCACATAATGCTACTGCGTATCCTTAAGCTGCCGTGAATTACCCCAAAAATACTTCGTAGGCCTACCTACTCGCATCAAAATATCCTACTGCGTACGAGTTGGTTTGCGTACGAGTTGGTGTGTGTACGGGTTGGTGCGTGTACGAGTTGGTGCGTGTACGAGTTGGTGCGTGTACGAGTTGACCAATATGCGCACAAGTTGGTCCGTGTACGAGTTGGCGTGTGTACGAGTTGACCTGCTTCGATATGTACATGTACATAAAAAAAACATGTACAGTTTTAGTTCATGTACAGTTAAATTGATACCATGTTTATTTCTTCTCAGTTCTCACATCTCAATGTTAAAATAATATTACAAAAAATTGTATTACATTTGATAACTATCTTTTACAGACAATAAATTCCAAGTTCCATAATTGCTACATGTAACTGACAGACTCAAATGACAACATACTGTATAATAGGTCCTTATAATACCAGGAAAAAGAGTTTGTTTACAGGGCCAGGCAGCATTGAAGATTGATGGTATGTTAAATACATGTACATTGGAGGAGATCAGTGGCCTATGAACAGAGAAAAGGCGTTTGTAATGTACATGTATAGTGTGATTCAATTACACTAATAGTAATACATCACAGAAGTTTTAGAACACAAAGTGAGGAGGCATTGTATCAATATTGTATCACATTGTATTACATTATATATACACATGTAGATTTAAAACAAAACCTTTGACAGATGTTTTTTACCTTGACATTTTCTTATTAATCATATATACTGCATGATTTAGGGCCAAAAAAAAAAGTCTCCGTTTCTGGTCTCCGTGCACGTCGCCTCAGACCCAGTGTCAGCATTTTTCGTTTTGCTACCTTTTGACATAAAACACAATAAAGGGGGCCAATTTCCTACCGTCACGTTTGCAGTTTTTCTAATGGTTGTAATTTTTTTTTTTAAATATCTGAAACCACCCAAAAAGAATTTCAACATTTGAATAGACATGCATGCTTATCCTAAAGTTAATTATTACTATTATTTTTGTAATTACCCTAACATTTCCATCAACAAATGGACGGAAAAGTGAGGTAACTTTTTCCGTCCAATTTTTATGGAAATTTGAGGGTGAAAAAATAAATTTAAAAATTTAAAAATAAAATAAATCAACTCAAATTAGTTCTAGTATAAGCCTGCATGTCCATTCACATGTTCAAACACTTTTTGGTCGGTTTCAGGTACTTAAAAATAAATAACAACCATTGGAAAAACTGCTAACGTGACGGATGCAAAGTGGCCCCCTTTATTGTGTTTTATGTCTTTTGCTATGAAACAATGTCCAATTGAAGCCAAAATTGCTGGATCGATTGGAATTCTGCTGTGCTGCGCTTTAAACGTCTTTTTCACATTGGGGTATGAACGTTTGCCCGATTTGTGCAGCCTCTCTTAGCCATCATACATTGTGTATGGGAAATTTGGTCTGGTTCTAATAACCACGTATGTACAGTACATGTATCACATATTTCACTGGTGATTGGCAAAAAAAAAAAGATTACCCCCCAAAAAACAAGCGTGTCAATGCACCAATTTTTAAGCGGACCTATGACCAGAAACAGGGGACTAAAGCTGGAAAACATAAACAAAATTTTGCCCCTTTTCATTACTATTATCGGAGTGTCGTGGCCGAGCGGTCTGGCTTACCGGACTCAAGTTCTGGTGTTAGCAGCAGAATGTGGGTTCGAAACCCGGCCGTGACACTTGTGTCCTTGAGCAAGACACTTAACCATAATTGCTTCTCTCCACCCAGGGGTTAAATGGGTACCTATGAGGGCAGAGTTGGTTGATTAGCCCTATATGCGCTGTAATGGCAGCAATTGAGCTGTATACTCCCCAGGGAGCTGAGATGGTTTCAGGAATGATTTATGAGCCTTATGAGCAGGGGTAATAATATAATGCGCCTTGAGCACCACTCAGTTGGTGGATACGTGCGCTATATAAGTCCACACATTATTATTATTATTATTATTATGTTTATGTTTTCATTACACTGTAGTATGCAAGTCCAATTCTCAGACTCAGAGTTTGGGTGATTGACCTGTGGATTCAGTGAACGATTTCCCCTGTATCGCATCGCAAAATGCGACGTAATTTGGACAATCTGCGATGTAATTTCAAACAATACATCGCAGATTTTGCGATACAAATTACAACAGATTTTTTTCACTATTGAAATCATATTCACAAACCTTTCATGAAATAACGTTTACATGTACATTTCCGACCAAAAAATATCAAGAGACAACGACTGAGTTTGTTTCCGTGTGTCCAGACCACGCAGGGGGTACGTCCGTGTGACATATACGTGGTTAACAATGACATCACGCGACGGTGTTGATGAAACAGTGAACATGTGCACTGGTTTTACCTATGTCTATCCGTACATGCAACTTTATTTCCCAGCAATCTGTAAGGATTTTATCCGCAATGCTAATTCTATGTGTATGCAACATGTTTTCTGCTGATGAATTAACTACGGGCGAAATGGAAAACCGTTGCACGCAACAACCGCCCATTTTTTTTTTTAGCTTTGCACATATTTATTTTTTCTTCTCCTGAGTTTGGGGTTGGAACATCGAGCAATTGAGCCACCCCTATACACAATAGTACCATGTTCAGTTCACACGTGCGCTTTCATACGATCACTACGGCCGTATTCAAAGGAACCCTAGAAATGCTACAACTTTGTTCTATAATAAAAGTTTTTGAAAATTAACAAAATGAGCATTCATTTATATATGTAGTGGTGAGATTTAGAATCATTTCGGCACACAATATGATTGCACTTTCAACCACGGTGAGCCACTCATTTTCCTGACGAATTTTTAATAATCAAAATCAAGCTTGATCTTACCACAAAGTAACATTACACTCGGCGAAATTCACTTTCAAAAGCACCCAAACATGTCGTGATATTGCCTCTGTTTTAGCGATCGATATAACAATGTAAACAAAAAAGAAAATGGACGGAGGACTAACTTTCATGAATGACTGCAATTTGGCGAAAATAATGAAGAAATTGGCCTAGGAGAAAGAAACACGCGAATTTTTTAACACCCGTGGCTCAATTTCTGGACATTAACCCTCCTACTGTTTGACCATTTGAAACCATTCAAAATTTCCACTTACCAAAATGCCCATTGGTTTTGTACACACATGGTGATACCATTTGAACAGTGTTGGTAGCAAGCTTTACTACCATTCAAATCCATTCAAATGCATAGAGGGTCCATTGATTCACCACTTAGAAGTATCCAAACAAGGTTTTGTATTAGCTGACCTACATGTACCATTCAAAACCATTTGTGGGAATCAATACTGTACAGTTATTTCACCATTCAAAACCACAAAAGCGAATGGTTTCATATGGTGCATCAACTTGTATGAAAAAGGTACCAGAAGTAGGAGGGTTAAAGATGATTATTTCTGGTAAAATTTGGACATTCATATTATGAACCAAATGACAGTAAAGCCTTGAAAAACAACACCTTTACCTATGCATACTACATAACTGTAATTTTAAGCATTTTAATTTTGCTATACAAAATATACAGATTGCTATACAAAAAATTATTTCGCTATGCAAATTAATTTTTTGCATCGCAGTTTTGCTATGCAAAATTTTTGAACGAAATCGTTCCCTGCGGATTAACTTGACGTTTTGGTCAGTGTGCTCTAACTGTCTTCAGTTGAGTTAACCCACAGGTTCTTCTCAGAACCACACAACTCATGCTCAAGAGAGATTATCACTTGGTACCACCGCAAACCTACTCTATTTATCAGTTTTCTACCACGCAAACCTTAGATTTTTCACCTACACAGACTAATGTATGAAGTACTGTGTGTTCAGTGCTTTCTGAGTGTCTGAGAAAAAAATTAAATCCTCCACAGGTGGGATTTGAATCCATGACTTCCTGCTAATGTGCCAGATGTAATTTTACGTCTTGACCACCGAACTTGCCCATGATGATGGGCTGGCTAGGATTCCATATAGCCGCAGGTACTGCACTTTGTATTAATTAACCTTTAAGTCATTTTTGCACATCATTAGAGAATTTACATTGTGCTACCGAAAAAACTTCAGAGATTACGTATGATAAATAACTTATTTGAACAAAAGTTTGATAAAATCAAGAATTTTACAGTTTGAGCAAATTAAAGTGCTCAGTATAATTGGATTTGCAGGGATGGTCTTTTTCTTCTTTGTTGGACAAGGCTACGCTTGACATTTTCCGTTTAACCCTCCTACTACTACAAGGGTCAAAAACAGTCAAAATATTGATATACTTGCCAAGGTATATCTAGTGCACTTCAAAGTCAAACACCGTCAAACCTTACATGTAGTAAGTACATTTACAGGTCAAAATGAGTTGACCATTTTTGACTGGAAAAAGCGTTTTCTGGTATTGCTGAGGGTGGTCAAAATGACAGTAAAAACCAGTCATAAATGCCCCTGTGTGCACATTTGGGTCAACAGTCAAAACAGTCAGTTGACTGATTTTGACCTCTACAGCTACTTCCCACTGAAGTGCAGCTATAGTAGGAGGGTTCATTTGCGAAATGAGTACACGTTTTGAAACAGACCGTGTACACAATAAATGGCATGAGTACAGAAAATAATCCAAAATACAGCAATACGGATTTAGATACATGTATATATAGTACAGATTAACCAGTTCGCACCGGGAATAAAAAAGTTTTTCCGAACCCCCGTGGCGGGTTTATTTTTACCGCACAAACACGAACAATGGTGCTCACCAGAGCGTGACCGGGGAGATCGCGTCTTTCACCGTATGCTTATGGCTCGTTGCCACGTCGACCGGGAATCTATACAAATATTCCCGAGAATCCTGTGGCGTGTTTAGATGCTCTCCGATCCGCTGTCCAAATTTTTTTTTGCGTGTATACACAGCCTCCGACGCGAACTGGTTAAAAACAATGACTATAGGCCTACGATTTCTTCTGGACTCAAGCTGAAAGATCTAGCGATACAATCAAGGCACAGGGGATGTATTCATCTAGTCATCTAATTGTATTGAAATTTCCAAAAAATGTATCCAATACTTCCTGGGAATCGTGATATATAATATTAGCGGACCTACTTCATAAAATAAAACAGACCGGACAAATATCGCAGAAATGAAAGGTTCCTGTTTTTTAAATGTACAGTAGGATTCGTTAATACGTTTTGTGAATTTGAAAATGTTTAGTGAATTTTATTTTGTGTACACATGTAAACGTATAAACGTCCCAACCCTAGTCAAGGCCCAATGGCACTTCCATTAACCCTCCTACAATCAGTGCAATTTTTGGGACCATACTCAAGTTCCCTCAGCCTTATGTTCCCTCAGCCCTATGTTCCCTCAGCCCTAAATAGACCCTATGTTCCCTCAGCCCTATGTTCCCTCATCCAGTCTTAACACTCCATGAGGGAACATAGGGCTGAGGGAACATAGGGTTGAGGGAACATAGGGCCTAATTTGGATTTTAAAAAAATGTTAGGCATTGAGGGAACATAGGGCTGAGGGAACATAGGGCTGAGGGAACATAGGCATGACCCCCAATTTTTGTAACAACCCATTCAGGCCACTCCAAGCCATTAGCTGTTGCCAGTGGCCTCCTATGGTTACCCTTCTGTGCACTGTCACACCACTGAGATTGCAGGGTAAAGTGGTCTCCCATCCATGCATTGAAGTCCATACATTTACAGTGGCCTTGGGTGACACACAGTTGATTTTGTAAGATTACTTGGAAAGGACAGCAGGCTTGTACATGTATGTACTGCAGGTTGCTCAAGAACAGAATTTTGTGGATCGGAGTGACCTCCATAGGTGTAGGAGGGTTAAAAAATGAAAAAGCCTATGTTGGGAACATTGCAAGGGGCATCATGGGTACATGTACATCCAGGGTGGGGAAGGGGAGTAAAGGAGACAACTACAGTGTACCTATGTTGCCTCTGTTGAATTCCAAGGCTTGCAGTATGCAAGTTTATGCCATGTTTTACAATGTCTTGGTGCTGCATTGTCATGTGGGCACATCACGTTGAATATACCGTTACATGTAGGAACGACAGAGATGTGAAGTCTAGAAGCTATGATCCATGGTCACATGGCACACCATGGGAGGTCACTCGTTGGCATAAGATTGTGCAATCCCGTAACAACATTACTAAATGCACAGCTTAATTTCAATCTGCAATTATTCACTAAATAAATTGGCATTTCATGACGGAAAAAAAATTACAGATGACGTTATAAAAGTATGAAGAATCAATGTCAAAATTTTGTGGACAAGTAAAGAATGTAGAATACAACCACCACAAGAAATATCACAGATTTTCCTTTAAAAGATGACAGAGGACACACTTAAGGAGAGGAAGGTGTAGACAAGTGAGGATTGGAAATGATATTTCAGATGATTTTGAGCTATGAATGTACGCACATCCTGTGAGACTTTGGCCATTTTGTCGTCATTTGTTCGCCATTTTTTCCAGGTTATATATATCCTCCAGTTTGCTTGAATCCTCAATTCTGAGTGGTCAACAGCAGTTTAATATAAACCCATAACTTCTAGAATCCATATTCCACTCCTGTTTGCTTTTGAACAATTCAAAGTTGTGGAAATAAAATGGGAAGTTTATAAGGGACTTCATTTGAAAATTTGTTGACATCCGGATTTATTTCCTTTAATAACCCTAACCCTGCCAGACGCAACACAGTGCATCAGGTGGAAAATTCTGGTGCACTTTGATGCATTCAGCTGTCAACACCAGTGCATAAGCAGCCAAGTCTGAGGCTATTGAGAGCTGGTCCCATTGAACAATGCCAGAGTTGTATCCTGCTGCATTTGGTGACCACAGACTCTGAGGCAGTTCGGCCTTGAGATTTGTGACCAGATGGATCTTGCTGCACTCTGCAGCCAAGTCACTTTGACAAACGATGCAATCTGATGCGTCTGGCAGGGTTTCTAGCCAAAATACCCTGGAGGGTTAGGGTTAATTAAAGAATATCTTGTTTTTATTTGTTTTTCCTTGTTTACGACAATCTAGTCTGCTGTTATCCTGCACGCACTCATGAAATATGCAAAAAATATAGCTCTTCTGTATGGCTGTGCCGAATAACCAAATATTCGATCGATGGTTCGAATCTCTGGTTGGTTTTTTCCAGTTCAAATATTCGAGGAAAAGAAATTCAGCTTCCGCAGAAAATAAAGTTTACATTGAATTTGTTTTTTTCTTATTGGAGTTTCCATCATTATCCCTCTTTCATCCTTTCGCCTAGCAAGCCTATCCTACTCCCAATATTATTTGCATGATGTACATGTAGGCCAGGCTATGTGGGCCTTATCTTTCTGATGTATCAAGTTTCAAGCCAAGTCTAGTGGCTTCCTTTCACGTTTTTGCCAAGCCCCACAGTGGTTTCAATCCTAACAATGATCACCGTCAATCACCGTCTAGAAAGCGATTACTAGTGGATAAGAATATTTATTCCATGGGAATAAAAAAAGGAATATTTTTTTGGGGAAAGAATAGGGCTGTGCTGGGTATCCGGGCATCCGGATACCCGACCGAAACGGTCATTACCCGGTTCCATTTTTCGGTTCCAATTACCCGTAAACGACTTTTTAAAATTCGGACTTAACATTTGAGCGGTGCAAACAGAAATCTGTGACTCTTGAACAATGTAATGTTTACATTTTTACAGACAATTTTCTTTAAATTCAAGAGATTGCACTCCAATAAAGAAAAGATCAATTTAAGTATGGTATCCTCTGTATTACATGTATAAAGGTCAAATTGTTACCATTTACAGTACATGTATTTGTACATCACTGGAGGCATGTTTTCAACAAAAATGAAAACGGGTATCCGAAGTTTCCTGATTTTGGGTATCCGGTTCCAAAAATATCCGAAAACGTACAGCCCTAGGAAAGAATTTATTCCCAATTGCCCCTACCACACAGACCCCTTTTACCCACTGACTGCGCTGCAGCAAGCTTCTTGTGTTTCATGAACGGTGTGCATGCACAGCCTAACCATGTTTGTGAAAATGTTATACAAAGGTCTACGAGTGATGTAATTCAGATTGTGAATGATTAACGAGCCCGACAATATTCTAGTCCGAAGTCTATCAAAACATGAACAGTTGAATTTCGTGCTAAAGGTTTGGTCCAATCCAAAAAATTCGGATTCGACCTGGATACTTTTGAATTTTTTCATTTGTCGAGAACCAACATGGATTGAACCATTGATATTTATGGGAATAATCATAATTGTCAACTTGAAAGCAAATAGAAATATTTGTTTTGAGAAAGGAAAACCATCAGCCGTACACTAAAAAGAGGCAGAAGTTAAAATATAAGCCACTGTCTAGCTCATATTTTTTAACGTCACTGTAATTACACGTGTAAACCTCGGGTTTTCTCTTCACAACACATGCTGATCAGGCACCATGGACCACCTTCGCTATAAACCACCATTCAGTTAACACAGAGATTAGTCTCCAAATGGGAAGAATGTCATATCCAACCGTCACTTTTTCTCGTTCATTATAACAAATACTAATAATGTAATCTTACCTACCCAGTAAGGTGAAGAACATATGGATGATGATTGATGATGGACATAACTTCAAATTATTACAGGATATTTATTTCATGAAAAGTGGGACATTTTTGGTATACGATGACTTCCTCAAGTCATGTCAGTCTGTTTTTGTCAACTCCCCCGTTAGTGATCAACACGGTCATTGTACATGCGCAGTGGCAACTATAATAGGGTTTTTCTTTTTTCTGAAGGGGAGGACTGTTTTTAGGGAAATAAAGTCCGAAACCATCATAAAAATGGTTTTTAAAGATAGTTTTCGCTTTCTGTACCCCCAAAAATCGATAGAATCATTTTTTAACTGGTTAGTAGTTCAGACCTGCCAACCTTTGGGATCATATTCTGAAACTCCAAAAGTTGTATTTTTCATAAAAAACTATTTTTCAAAAATATGCATAGACGAGCTTACGAACAAAGGTTTAATGTGGCTGCAATGCTCCAACTTTAATACTTACAGGTGTACATTATAGTTTTCTATAAAAAGCACATGGTGTGATTAAAAATAATTAATTTAAAAAAAAATTGACAGAGCTTCACCGTATGCGGGGACTTTTAAGAAAAGTGCCCGCGGAAACTAAGTCAAAAGGTAACAGGTAACATAATATATTTTCACTATATAGGGCCTAAATATTAGCATGTTGATGTTATAATAATATTATAAGGTGTGTGTCGGAATCAGAACATTATTTCCCCGGAATGAGGTTCCTAGATAACATACAACACAGAAAATGCCATAGCCTCTAGGTCCGATTCGGATTTATTCATAGTCATACAGCTTCAGAGCTGGTAATCAGACCTAATACTGCCTCTATGAGCTATCAAAGTAAGCTTAATTAATCCACCTAAAATTGGATGTAGATGGCACGGCGATTAGCGCTCTTAGTCTCGGCAATACTTCGGTGTGCTTGGCGGTTTCAATGTGGTGCGTAATGTCATACGATCCACTGTGTGAGCGATGCTGAAATCCGAACTACACAATGTACATCGTGCATGATTTTCTCCTTTCTGAGATAGCTGTATGAAATCCCATTTCTCCGAGTATTCTGTTTTGTACGATTGCTTCCTTTTATCTTTTTTGGAGGTCGAAGCTATATTTAAACATTCATTTCACGCTCAAACTAGATCATAAAATTATCGTCTGCATGCATGGTCTGCGCTACTCAAATGACGGCCATTCATCTGTAGATCGTAATGCCTCGCGCTTTTGTATACAACGTTCCGATTGGTTAATACGCCCAGTCCCAAATGCAAATGTTTACATCCTATGCACCAATCACGAACGCCCTTGCTTACGAGATCGCGATGAAGAGTAGTGTTGAGCCTCGTGTCATATCTAGCGCCCTCTACAGTCACTCGCAGCCGGTTTTTTTTATGTAGCATAATCTACACTCTCAGCCGCTAGCTTTGAACTAGGATTTTTTCGGGCGTGTCAAAAATGGTCAAAACCCGTATTTTATGGGGAAAAAACGTACGGTCCTATTTTCAACAAATTCCCGTACGAAATACGGCAAAATCGTACTAGTTGGCAGGTCTGGTAGTTGCAAAAGAATTCCAAAAAACAATCTTAAAAAGTGGTGGTTGGATACAACATTCTTTCCCTCCAAATCTCAGATGATTGTTGTTGCTTTTTTGTAATTTTTTATTTATTTTTTTTTTTTACGTGGACCGATTATACAATGCCACTGAGGCGCGATCGACATTGTGTTCAGTACATTTTATCGTCTCCACCGTATCATGTGTGCTCGTTTTATCACGTGGTGCAATTACCAATCGGTACCCTTCAAATATCAAATATTCAATCGAAATCAAAATCCAAAGTAAAGAATGTCGTATCCGACCGCCACTTTCTAAGGGTTTTAAAAAAAAAAATTGCAACCACTAACCAGTTAAAAAATTATTATATCGATTTTTGGCAGTACAGAAAGCAAAAACTATCTTTAAAATCCACTTTTATGATGGTTTTCGGACTTTATTTCCCTTCTAAAAAAGTCCTCCCCTTCAGAAAATAGAAGGATCCTATTATAGTTGCCACTGCACGTATGTACAATGACCGTGTTGGCCACTAATGGGGGAGTTGACAAGATCAGACTGACATGACTGAGGAAGTCATCGTATACCAAAAATGCTTGATTTTTCATGAAATAAATATCCTGGAGTAATTTTGAAGTATATGTCCATCATCATCCATATGTTCTCCACCATACTGGGTAGGTAAGATTACATTATTGGTTATATTGAATGAGAAAAAGTGGCGGTCGGATACGACATTCTACCCAATCCGAATATCCGGTTACCAAATTATTCAAAAACGCACAGCCCTACTTGTCTGAATCCCATATTGGACGCAAAAGCATTATATTTTTCCATGTTTCACTCATGCTTATAGGATAACTTATAATATCGGATTTCTTATGTGCATGTATTTTGCCAATGGAGTCTCACAAGACGTAATAAGGAGTCCGATCAGGGCCAACATTGTATTACATGTATACTAATATAATGCAACCCTTAAACATTTTCCCATGACTGTTATTCCTTAGTAGGGTTTTCAGTTTGTACGTGCTTGACCGAAGCCCTCCACACGCACAGCACATCGCCCGCAACAAAAACGTCAAAATTTTAAATCAAAAAATTATATTACTTTTACCTGTCGAAATCTTACATGTAATACATTGTAGCTCATTGGAAAGCTTAGTCTCAGCTATCCAACAATGTACATAAAATAGCAATCGAAGTACGTGCGAAAGGCTAGGTTTTTATGAATGAACCACTCTCGTCCCGCCCAGCCTTTCGCGAAGTGTTCCGAGATCGGGCGCATTCGGCCCGTAAAATTTGCTGCGCTCTGCTGAGGGCATCCACTTTGGAGCTGTCTCCGCGCCCGAGTACATTGTGATTGACATGAAAACGGGTTTCCATATTAAGTCAAAGGGCTCCTTTACATACCCATGCTTGCTCGATCTCCACAACTACTCTACAACCGAAGTTATGAAGAGATAAAAAATTAAACACCGTTTTTCGATGTGAAATTTTTAAGTTGAAAGGTATGAGTGATGTCTGAATGAATTGTACACCTCTTTCCTATCATATGTGAAAGTTTTGAGCCGTAATTGTGTTTAGTTTTGAGCGGAGTGTATTTTTTACACCCTTTCAAAAGCTCTTATGGGGGAAACGAGCACGAACGCTGTGCGTGTGTATCACGGTGTGTATAGGCTGATTCAACGGTTTTGGTGTCATTAGGGATGTACACAGTGTATATGGACAGTCGGGCTTCATCGAATGCTGTATATTTTATTAAATAAAACAGGATTCCTCAAAAACTACTCGTCCGATTTTCTTGATTTAAAAACCATTGTATTTCTTTCATCAAGACCTTTAATTTGATATAAATATTGAGCATATTGGTTTAGGAAAAAATTTACACCTGAAAACCCTATCATTAGACATTCTGATATTCTAATGGAAGTGCCCTTCAGGAAAAGTGGCCTGTTAAGTAACGTTACAACAACTGATGTAACGTTAATTTCAACTTGTCAATTTGTAATCCGAATGCTTCTTCTGTTCACAGTCTCCTACTTTTAGAATAATTATGTAATTTATCGCTGTGAATGCCAGAACATGGCTCCCACCCCACACGGGAAATAACATGTTGAGCAAATTCTCTAACTCGTGAACCTTTGATTTCTCCCTTCCAGAAAATGCCTTCACTTCCAACTTTACATACAATTATGTTAAATTACTATAAATCTTCGGGTAGAATGTCGTATCCGACCCCCACTTTTTCTCATTCAATATAACCAATAATACCTACCCAGTAAGGTGGAGAACATATGGTTGTTGATGGACATACTTCAAATTATTCCAGGGTATTTATTTCATGAAAAATCAGGAATTTTTGGTATACGATGACTTCCTCACTAGTGATAATATCAGTCTGATCTCGTCAACTCCTCCAACACGGTCATTATACATAGTACGCAGTGGCAACTATAATAGGATCCTTCTATTTTCTGAAGGGGAGGACTTTTTAGAAGGGAAATAAAGTCCGTAAACCATCAAAAGTGGATTTTAAAAATAGTTTTCGCTTTCTGTACCCCCGAAAATCGATAGAATAATTTTTTAAATGGTTAGTGGTTGCAAACAAATTCCAAAAATCCCCTTAAAAAGTGGCAGTCGGATACGACATTCTTTCAAAATCTTCACTTACATGTACTTTCAATTTTTTTTTATCGGGTACTTTTTTGCTCGCCAAATGTCAGCGTCTTCGACATGTTTTTGTACACACCTTCAGCGACAATGCCATTTTTAAATCGGTTGCTGAGTTCTCACGAATGACATCGTAATACATGCATTTATGCAGTGACATTTACAATGAATATGTAATTCACATGACCCGCGAGCTCGCGTGCTAATAATTATTGTGTCAAGTTAAAGCATGCGAACACATGAGCGGGATAGTACTCAGAATGTCGTATTCGACCGCCACTTTTTCTCGCTCATTATAACCAATATTTGTAATCTTACCTACCCAGTAAGATGGAGAACATATGGATGATGATAGACATATACTTCAAATTATTCTACATAATTTTTTTTCATGAAAAAAAATCAAGCATTTTTAGTGTACGATAACTTCGGAACAGCAGGAGATGTGTACGAAACCATGTCGAAGACGCTGACATTTGGCGAGCAAAAAAGTACTCGATAAAAAATAAGCGAAGGGATTTTATGGAAGGGAGAAATCATAAAAATTCATAGGTTTACGACTTAGTTATAGAATTTGCTCAACATGTTATTTAGCGTGTGGGGTAGGACTAGAGGAGTAGGAGCCATGTTCACAGCGACAAATTACATAATTAGGCCTATTCACAGTTTTCTAAAAATAGGAGACTGTGAACGGAAGAAGTCCATTTGTTGATCATTTTTAACATACCTTGTGAGAAAATATTGAACTTGAACAAATTAAAGATGACTGAAAGGTCCTTCTTATGACACTGTCTTGAAGTTGAATCGCGGATGCCGAGTGTAGGTCACGTCAGTCGTGTCACCTTGGCCTGGAGCAGTCACTTGTCTGACAATAGTGACATCACACTAAGTCAGTTGTCACGCTGTTGTTTCTCTCAGACAGCAAACTGTCTGTGACTGTGTGTGTCGAGTGCTGATGAAGTGAACTAGATCAGCCAAAGAAAGCCAAAAATACAACGCATTCTTTTCCATATTGTAGCTCATGTTTAACCCGTCTATTAACTGCAGATTGTTGACCAACGAAACATGAATCAGTGGGCCGGGCGTTGTGGGTACTTTTGGTAGGGATCCTTTCGGTTTTTTTTTTTTAATTTTAGACACATGCAACAACCGGCGATATATTATATGCACATGGGGCCGGCGGGTTGTGTTGAAGGCGCAGGCGCGCGGATCATGTCATCCGGCGACGACGACGTGCACGTGAAAACAATATTTTAAAACTGTGTTGTATGAGCGTAGGAATATTTGTAACATTCTTCTGCCATTGTCGTGGAAATAGAAAATTCATTAATTTTGATTTAACTGTCGAAACAAATTCATTAATTTGAACATTGATCAAAACCTAAATGCAGTTTGAAAAGCAAATCATTGTTTATTATAATTTTTGTTGTACATTATTATCACCGTACCAGTGCAGACACCAGACTGAAGTCAGCACCGAATTTGGTACTAGCACGAAATTTCGCTGGCACCGAATTTCAAATACTGCAAAAGACCGTCAATATACGTCATTGAGTGTAAACGTACAGTACTATAGTAAAATACACAATGATGATTCGCACAATTTTGACGAGAAGTGTTCCATCGTAAAATAGCAAAATTGTATATTTTTTCTTCATAGATGTGTTCATCACATCTCTAGCTATAATCTATTAGCGCCCCAATTAATGGATTCACTAATTAGCCCACCCCAACTAATTTAAAAAATGCATACAATTATCCAAATGGGATATCTATATGTACAATATACAAACGGCATACCTATCTTTGATGGAAAATGTTCCATCGTGAAATAGCAAAATTGTTATTTTTTTCTTCATAGATGTGTTCATGACATCTCTAGCTATAAACTATTAGCGCCCCCTATTAATCGATCCACTAATTAGCCCAGCCTAATTAATTAAAATTACATACAATTATTCAATCGGGATCTCCATATGTACAATGTACGAACGGGATGCCTATCTTTGACGAGAACTGTTCCATCGTAAATAGATGTGTTCATCACATCTCTAGCTATAATCTGTTAGCGCCCCGAATTAATCAATCCACTAATGAGCCCACCCCAGCTAATTAAAAATGCATACAATTATTCGATCGGGCGCTAATAGTTTATAGCTAGAGATGTCATGAACACATCTTTGAAGAAAACAGTTGCAATTCTGCTATTTTACGATGGAACACTTTCCATCAAAGATAGGCATCCCGTTTGTACATTGTACATATAGATATCCCGATTGAATAATTGTATGCAATTTTAATTAGTTAGGCTGGGCTAATTAGGGGATCGATTAATTGGGGGCGCTTATAGCTAGAGATGTGATGAACCCATCTATGAAGAAAAAACGTTAATGATGGTGAAACTACAATTTCAAAAAGTGAGCAACTTAAAACTCGATTATCTCGAAACGTGTATTTTGTGCTGTGTGGCCCAATTTGCACTTCGTGAAAACGGTGACGACGTATTACGCCAAACCTACGTTATCAATGATGCACGCATGGGGCGCTATAAACAGCGCTATGATGACAGACTGCGCGCTGTAGGCCTACACCAGAGACGGCAAACTAATCTAGTCTTGGGGAAAGAGAAACTTGTTGAAGAGAGTGTAACTGAAATTCAGAAAATGGGA
Organism: Zoroaster sp. YZ-2022; assembly: GCA_029582265.1. Lineage (NCBI taxonomy): Eukaryota > Metazoa > Echinodermata > Asteroidea > Forcipulatida > Zoroasteridae > Zoroaster > Zoroaster sp. YZ-2022. The sequence goes on along the minus strand of CM055828.1, from coordinate 25,229,618 downwards.
TGGGGGTGGGGATGGGAGAGGCGAATCCAGGGAGGGTGGAGAGAGGCTTGTGGGGCCGAAACCCCCAGACCATACCTGTTTTAATTCCTTCCTCCATGGTCTTGGGTTCGAATTAATTTCACGGTAATACGGTTACGCGGATCGCATGGGGGCCAAAGGGGTATGTGGCCCTCCTGTTTTTGTTAATTTATAATGTTTCTCCCCCCCCCCTTTTTTTTAACCATGTACCTCTACCTCCCTTTGAGACTCTGAATCTGCGCCTTGATGTCCAGCAAGGAGTGCTGTATTATAGAAAAAATTGTATTTGGAAGGAGATCGGTAAACAAATTAAGAATGCTCCAAACTCGGAGCTGAAGTTCATTCACCGCATTATCGGGATTTGGGGCACTATCGGGATTTTTCGTGGGGGCACCTGGGGGAACTGGAAATTTGTGGGGGTACGTTCCTCCCATGCCCCCCCCCCCCCCGTGGCTGCGCCTCTGCCGCTATAGAGGGCTACGATGTCCAGAGGATCTCTATAGAGATTATATTAGCGCGCAGTGTTATTTTTTCCAGGACGGGTACGAACGTGAGCAATTTTTGAAAACAATTATTTTAAAAATGTTAAAAGACAACAAGTTTTTAAAAATAGAAATTTCATCGAATTGCCCACGTTCGAAAATGACGCTTGCGCGAACAGCTAAGCGGGACGTCAGATCTTTTCGGGCTACTTTTGCGCATGGGCGGTCTATAGGCCAGTGGTTCACCCACCTGTCAGTATGATTTCTGGATGACTGTTATATTCTAATTTGCAACGGTACTTTTTAGGCAAACTCGATCACTACTAACGGCCAAGAAGCTCTTCATTTCGTTTTCGGAACACAAGTTCCTTTAGAAATATTATCCCCATCGACAACAAATATATATTGCATATAAATTAAAGGATGGTAAAGAGGAGAAAACAGTGCCTTTGTGCCACTTGCCTTTTTTTATATGTTCCTGATATTCAATTGATATTATTTTGTATACAATCTGATTAGCGTTAGCGTTTGTCAAAAGCTATAATTAATACAATATTTCATCCGAGGGGATTAAAACAGACAAGTCTCATTTTAGATTTTAGATTGATTGATTGACTGATTAATTTTTAAAGTTATTTATTTTATATTTTTTATTATGTTTTTAAATATTTTTAATTTTACGCTCGACTGACACCCCAAATTTATAATTATCATTATTTTTTAATCTGTTGTGGGTTTAACCATGGTTTTACCATAAGGCCAAAAAAAAAATTGTTGAGTTGCCCTCCAGTGAAAATATTTGAAGGGGTCGGTCGGTCGGGATTTTTTTTTTATTTATTTATTTTTTTCCTCCTTGACTTCATTTTAAGATTGAAATGCATTGGAACTGAAACCACATACTATGTTTTTCATTTGTATACCTATCAGCAAGGAATTTTGCTTCAGAATAAAAGTATCCCAAGCATTTTTGTTGTACTTTTCGCTGTGATTGACACAGCAAATTCATCCATATTGCGTGCAATGCTCAACATGCAACATGTGAGTGGCCATTCGATTTGAAAACGTGTAGATCGAGTCGCAATCGTTGACACACGTACATGTACAGTGCGGGGAGCCAGTGCACAACGTGTGAGGGCCATTCGATTGGAAAACGTGTAGATTTGAGTCGCAATCGTTGGCACACAAGTGTGCGCGAAGGCAGTGCACCATGTGAGGGCCGGGGCCATTCGATTTGAAAACATGTAGATTGAGTCTTGGGTATCGGTAAATTTACCGGTAAAAAAAGTGGAAAATTTCACAAATCAAACGTATTATGTTTTATACAAAGAAAATTGGTAAGTTTCATTAATAAATAGGCCTATGAATGACGGGGGAGAGAAAAAAAAAAAAAAAAAAAAAAAAAAAACCGACCCGAGATTTCAGCACTTTTGGGTCGGTCGGTGGAGGGCAACTCAACATCTTTTTTTTGTTTGGCCTAATGCTTAATTTGTTTGTTAAAAATGATGAAATTATCTGCAATTTACCCCTTTTTAGAAAAAAATGCACAAGAGACTAAAATATGGTCGTCGCACCCGGGGATCAGAAATTAGCTGAGTTTTCGGGGGGAATCAATTCTTTTCTTAATTACAAAAATGTTCTGTTTATAATTTAACTGATTTCTTGAAGATTTTCTCCATAATTTTGCTATAAAACATAATAAACTTCGATTTTCATAGTGCGTTTGTTGACAACGTTTTTCCAAAATCCAACTCCCATAATTCATTGCGCGTTCAATTCCGATACTTTGCTTATACTTGGAGATCAGCTGGGTCACAATGCAACACATTGTATTCCAGACTTAGGGCCTACATTCCCACGTGTACAAAGTTTTGTTTTTGTAAACTCGATAGTTGGCGCTCCAAAACACCTGAGCAGTGACACAAAAGAGAGGCTTTTTGTTCCACTGTCATCTTGCATTGCAGTTGTTTACGTATCAGCATGCACTTTCTGAGTTTCATTATGATCATGGAGGAAGGAAAAGTATGATCATGGCCGCTGAATCAGCTATATAGCTGCATGAGGATGACACGACTTCTAAATCCAACGACTTCTGTCTTTGCTTCACTTGATGGTATGCCGTTGTTTTTAATCTAACCACCATTTATTTCACTCATACTCTTATTTAGCGCCAAGTTATGTGGCACAGACCTGCTGGATCATTAATAAAACATCAGTTCACAGTTGCGCTTGGCGGAGACTTTAAAATTCGGCCCACAACAAGCACCTGCTATAAACCTACGAACTTACCAACAATGTTTATACACTGGAATACTTTCTATGACATGTTTGCTATCTTGTAAACTCTATATGGGTTATCTTACTTACATATTTCACTGATTTGGGACCAAAACTCTTGGCCAATATTTCAAAAGTGCGAGCTACATCACTCACAAGGCAGTGGCTGAGTTGGTGCTAAGGATTCAGAACGGTTCAAGCCACACTATAATACTAATAGCGGCCAATCACTGGATATTCATGATATGGATGTCTGTCCATCCTTTCCAGCAAAAATACAACTTCATAGGTAAGAATGTAGAATACAACTGCCACTTTTTCTATCCAAAAATGACAAATATCACAGATTTTCCTTTAAAAGATGACAATAGACATACCTAGGCAACGGAAAATGTAGTGAAGTCAAAAACTACAAATGTTTACAGATTTAAATGACGAATATTTGGTGCATAATAGTTGATGATCAAAGAATGTTTCTATCGAAGTTGCTATAACATTAGTACAAAACATTGCAGTTTTCACGAATGCTCAAAAACTATATTTTTCATGAATTTCAGATATTAAGAAGGTATTTACTGATTCATTTCATTCTGCCAAGTATAGTCTTGAAATGTCATGGATTCCTAATTATAGTAACTTGAGTTTTTCATTTTCACGAAGTGACAGATTGCAGCCATGTTTTACTGAATGTATTTTAATGATCTTCTAGATTAAAATGACATCAAAACTGCAATTTTAAAACTTACCAACTTTAATCGCGAATATCTCGCAACGCGATTGTAACCACTAAAAACTGCAACAAATAAAAATGATCAAATTACAATCAAATGAATTTGTTAAAATAAAATAAACTTAAACTTTCACAGGTTAGTTTTTATACATAGTCCTATCTCTTGATTCTTATAAAATATGGATTCATTAAACAGATATAATGTATTTACAAATTGTGCAATTTTTTGCATGGAGAGTTTTAACAAAAAGACAAGACTTTTTGTTTGACAAACAGTTAAGATTTAGTCAGTATAGGCTTAAAGGGGGACTGACATGGATTTAAATCAAACAGTTAAATATGTGATCGTTTTATTCTTTTATATCAGTAAAAGATCAATAAAATTTTTGTTTTGTGTTTTTATTGTTTTTGAGAGTGTTATTTTACCATTGTAAAAATGCCCCCCACTTTTACGCCCTGCACGGAGGAGCTGTTCGTGACGTCATGTCGGGAAGAGAAATTCAGCTCAAAACTCGGCTCAAAATGATCGCTGCACAAAACTATGTGAGCCGATGGACCTGACCACTTTACTCTTGTCAGTCGAACTTTGCTCGTCCAAATACGGCGATATTTGGGTCACTTGGGAACAGATGAAGGCTAACACCGTCTTTGGTGGTGTTGCTACATCCTGCAGAAACACATCTTCCTGGCATTTTATTAGTTCCGGAAACAAAAATCACGGAAGAAATTAAATCGACGCTACGTGTGTAAAACGTTTGTATGTACATGTACATCATGTACACATCGGATCTTCCCGACCTTACGTCACATATCTTATGCAAATGAAGCTTCCACCATGGGGCAGGGTTGCCTCCCCCAAACACTTCAAACATTGTTTTAAAATACTTGTACTCAGAAATCAATGATTAAATAGACACAGGTGGGTCTCAAAAACAATATTTTATTACAAAACGCCTTAAGTACACACACAATAAAGGATGTCAGTCCCCCTTTAAAGAAAATCAGTGTCACAGCAGTGAAAGTGTACCCCCCAAAAAATAAAGAACAACAATTTCAGAGAAACTTACTTGTGAAATAAAATTTAGACAAGGAACTTGTTCAGTTGTTATGCAAAAACAAACATGATGTTGCATCGTTTCCTGCTATGTTATAATAGCTGCCAACAATATCCAAAAAAAGTGTTGAAAAAGAAACACCCCGAATCATCAATATCAAGGTAGCAAAGAGAACTTGCAGTAGAAACAAAGAAACAAATACCACAGAGTGATTTGTCCATCTTAGTCAAGACATACAATGGTTTTGGTGGCAAGAAAACTTCACAATTTTCTGATTAATCTGAGCAATTGTTGAACTATAACTTTTAAAGGTGCAATACACACAGGGTGTCACCCCCCCAAAAAAAACAAGAAAAGAAAAAGAAAAAAAACTAGAGCTCAAGTGTTTGTAACTAAACTAAGACAGAAATTTAGAGGTTTCACTGTTCATATTAATTTGTCATGTCATGTCAAGGTTTATGCACTGTGCATTGCTGTGTACAAATTTTCGTAAAAACAGGGATTTAGGTAGATGTTTTTAATCATAACTCCCAACCCTTTATCTTACAAACTAGTTCCAAATGGAAGAACATTACTTAATGTATGACTTTTCAAATGGTATAAATTTAAACATTTTGGGGGTTTATTTGTGCAACTTAACCCATTTTCGTTATAATAATAACACTTTGTTTTTCTACCCACAGTCTAATGATCTATACAGTGTTAGCCAGAGACCCAGTGCAATCACTGAACTACACAAAGCAGAGAGAGAGAGAGAGCTAGAGAGAGAGAATGATCTAGACAGTGTCAGCCAGAAAACCAAGGTAATCACTGAATTACATCAAGCAGAGGCAGAGAATGGTCTATACAGTGTCAGCCAGAGAACTATTACATTTAATGACATCATCAGTTTTGATGGTGCCCTCTATCTCAGTATAAAAACCTGAGATGATTTTTTTTAAATTGGCACCTAGGCCTACACAGTAAAGACTATAAATACGCTGTCATAAGATTAAACCGGAAGTTGCGGTTGGGAGAATGTATATTTAAAGTACCAATTTCAAGTGTTCATAACCCTGTTATTCGCACCATTGATTCACGTTGAGTTTTTCCAATTTGTATGATATTGAAATGATGAATAAACATGAGAGGTTCATTGCACATTCATGTCATTATCTTATCAGAAGTCATGCCTACTTGGGAGAATTGTAATTAAGTAGCATTTTAAAGTTGTGTTTTTCAGTGTTGTAGGTCTCAAGACCATTCTTGAGACCACTTTTTCTTGGTCTTGGTCTCATGAAATTTGTAGGTATTGAAAAAAATCGAGACCTGTACAGTAAAGTTAGTTCATTTGTCACTTAATTAAAGTTAGTTTATATTTCATTTAAGCATGTTCGATGTTTAACTTTGATTCTGAAAATTTGCTTGTGCCAATTTCCAATTGTCATTGTAAATTCTGCGTTTTAACAGTGACATCACTGCGTATTATGACTCCCAAAAAAATTTGAGCTATATTCTGTTATGTCATAAGTACATGCAGTGAGTAAAATTCAAAGAGACATGGTCAAGTTTAATAATGTTACATCATATTCAAGCAGCTAGCTAGAAATGATACTCGTTGTACACAAATTGTTAGTTAGTGTTGGTCTTAGACTATAGCCCTTTTCACACCAGTCAAATCCCCGGGGGTGTCCCTGGGGAAAACCCTGGGAACGAAAGCGAGTTGTGCTTACCCCAGTTTACGTGGCAGACAGATCACGTAAACAAACTGTGAAAGGTCAACAAGATAAACAGTAGAGGTCAGAAAATGCGTGCTAAGTAAATTGTGCAGTCTAAGTTCAAGGTGTTTTTTTTCTTTTCAGATTTGTATTCAAGTATTTATAAAGTTTATAGAAACCAAATATCAAAGGAAAGATATTTCACTTTATAATTTTGAGAGAATTGATCAGGTTCCAAAACTACTGATTTTGAAGTAGATTTAATCTTTTGTGGTTCATGAGATATTATTTGTTTAAATATTAAACTCAATACACGTGTACACGTACATGTATGGAACACATGAATAACGTCCGTTCAGTCTGAGGCATTGATGGCACAATGTATTTAATTTCTAATAATTAAATAGAAAATTAATTAGTTATGATATTCTTGCGTCATCATTATTAGAGCAATCTAGGAAATCCAAGGATTGTAAGTGCAAAATATGAAGTCATTCTGAGCTTGGCAACTATGTTTTCTGTCAATATTAAGAAGGTATTTACTGATTCCTTTCTTTCTGCCAAGTATAGTCTTGAAATGTCATGGGTTCCTAATTATAGTAACTAATTATTGTAAACTGGAGTTTTTCATTTTCACAAAGTGACAAATTGCTGATTACATGTATTACTGCATGTATTTTAAGCGACACAAACAGTTTACAAGTTTTAATGAAGTGACGTGAATGGCCACGCCATACAAAATACACAGGAAACGTCACTTTGTGAAAAACTGATTTTTTATTTATTTTTTTTTTTTTCACAAAGTGACAGTTTAGTCAACAAGTATGTTACTCATTTATAGTTTTTTCTATACAAAATACAATAACATGTCATTTGAGATTTCAGCTTTTTATCCTAGTTAAAATTAATGAACTTCGAGATTAAATGACATCGAAACTGTGACATTTTAAAACTTTACCAACATTAAACGCTAATTATATCTCACAATGTGATTGTACCAGTACGTGGACGGATATGCCACTTCTTAAAAACTGCAACGAAATGATCAAATTTCAAGCAAATGAATTTGTTTAAAATAAAATAAGCTTAAACTTTCACAGCTTAGTTTTTTATACATAGGCCTATTTAGGTGTTCGAGCTACAGTTTATATCTTGCCAAACCCTCTTGCCAAATCTCTTGCCAGTCCAAGTGTCTTGCCACCCAAACCTTGCCAGACCAAGTGTCTTGGAAGCCAAATTTTCTTGCCAAACAATTTGAGATCCTTTATACATTTTAACAACAATTTATTTCTGCATGTGTTGAACCAAATCTCTTGCCAAGACAAATCTCTTGCCAAGCCAAATCTCTTGCCAGTTCATAAGTCTTTCTAAGCCAAATATCTTGCCAAACCCTCTTGCCAAATTTCTTGCCAGTCCAAGTGTCTTGCCACCCAAATGTCTTTCAAGCCAAATTTTCTTGCCAAACAAATCTTGCCAACAATATGAGATCCTGGGGGTGGGTGGTTGGGGTGACTGGGTGTACTTTATGCTAACATTGGCTGCTCTTGTTTGTCATTTGAGCAGGTAGGGGAAGAGAGGGATGATGGCAGAGGCTCGACCTAATTGTTGGCTAGCAAAAGACTTGCAAGTTTGTGCCTCTGGACACAAGTTCCTGTGGATGGTGGTTAGAGTCATTGGAACATATCCGGCAAAAATCTGATGGCCTGGCTGTATGCTATGCTGGTTTGATGTGTCGGAGATGACAACTGCTGGAATGAGGCGTTTGATGTTTGGCTGTGGGTTTAACATTAGAGATCTTTGGTGATCCATCGTCTTACGAACAGCAACATCCAGAGAACTGGTCTCTCTGGATGAGTACTCTGAGGTGACTTGGTTGGTTCTGTGAAAGGAATTTGTGGGAAGGGAGGTACTGAAGCTCTCTTCATTACTGGTCCAAATGGAGAAGACATCATCGATGTATCAAACCACCAGACCCTTGGCGGACATGGAGCTAGAGGCAACATGCACCACTAGTTGCTCTAAAGAGACGAGCAATCGATGCTGCCCTGCACTGACCCGTTATGACCGGATGTTCAGCCCATGGGTTGAATGGAGCGAGGCCATTTGATCAATACATCTTCTTTCTACTGACATGGACAGGCTCTCTGTTGTTCCTGGTGACTCAATACCCTGTAGAATCATGTCAGGAATCGAGTGGTTGGGCAGACCGAAGTGATGGCCTACAGGCGTGTCTGATTTACGGGTGTTGGCCGTGGACCTTTGGTCATGAAACTGTCTTTTGAGGGTGGTCTTTGTCTCACCAATGAACGGTACACCACAGACCTTGCAAGACGTGAGACAGATGAGATTGGTGGTGATACAGGTGATATGACCTTTGGTCATGTATATGGCTCTGATGGCATAGCTTTTGAAGGAATCCCACTCCTGGACATGTTCTCAACAAGCAGTGCACAAGGAAATATACCTAAAAGTACTCTGGATGTGAGGACTAACAGTGTCAGGAATAGGGGGACCTCAGCTTGAACGATGAGATCCCTTCACTGGATGGATGTCTAAATGTTAACATTGGCTCTTCTGGAATGGCATGTTAAAGGCGATCTTTAGTGAGCAGAATATGGTGGTAAGTACTAGTAATTTTATGTATAGGACAGAGAAAGAGGGGTGATAAATGACAATGAGGGGATCTTTCTTGTTGGCACTGTCTTGATGTTCAGACTTCTCAGCAAAAACTGAGACCTTGGACAGACACTTGACCTTCTTGATAGCCAGGCGAACTACTTGCGAGTTGTGACCTCTGGACGTAAGGTATTTCTTTAATTCCTGTGAATGGTGTTCAAAGTCGGAGTCATTGGAAGATATCTGGTGAAATCTGGGGGCCTGACTGTATGTTATGCTGATTTTGCGGTGTCAGGGATGACAACTGGAGGAGGGAAGCTATTGGGGTTTGACTGTGAGTTTAACATAAAGATCAGTGGTTCGGCTGTTGTCTTCCTTATGCGCAGTAACATTCGAAAAATGGGTCTCTCTGGATGGGTACTCAGTTGATGATTATGTGGAAGGAATTTAATGTGGTTTTTGTAGGCAATGAAGCTCTTTTCATCATTGGTACAGATGAAGGAGACATCATCAATATAGCCCTGCTAGACCCAAGGCTCCATAGAACTGAGGCATATGGCATCAACATGTGTTCTTTTAGTGCATAACCTCAAAGCGAAAACCTATTGAAGATGCCATCAATGGTGTTTTCTCTTTGGAGTTAGCTAGAAGAATGCATGTTTGCCTCAGTTCCATGTCGAACCTCGAGTCTAGTGGAGCTATATCGTTGATGCCTTCCTCATCTAAATCAGTGATGAAAAGAGGCTCGATTGCATTCATTGTAAATCCACATGAATTCCTTCCACAGAATCGTCAATCGAGCACCCATTCACAGAGACCTGTTTTATGGATGTTACTGTGTGAAAGGAATACAATGGCTTAACCACTGGTAGCTATGTTGAACCCACAGACAAACACCAATAGTTTCACTCCAACAGTTGCCTACCCCGGCATTGCAAAATTGGTATAATGTACAGCCAGACCCTCAGATTTCACTGGGTATGTTCTATTGACCCCTACTTTGTTCATCATTCACAGGAACTAAAGAAACAGCTTATGTCCAGAGGGCAGAGCTCGTAAGCTGTTCGTCTCGTCATCAAGAAGGTCAAGTCTCTGCCCAGGGCCTTGGTTTTTGCTGAGAAGCCCAGACGTCAAGATTGTACCAATTGGAAAGTTCCCCTTATTGCCACTTATCACCCCTCTCTCTCCTTCCCATACATGAAATACCTAGTACTGTAAAACCATCATATCCTGCTTACTTTAGATCGCCTTCATCATGTCATTGCAGGGGAGCCTATATGTTGGCATTTAGACATTCACCCAGCGTAAGGGAATTCATTGTTTGGGCTGAGGTCCCTCTATTCATGATGTTCATCCTAATATTCAATGGGGTACTTTCAGGTGTACTTCCCGTTGCATTGCTTGTTGAGGACATGTCAAGGAGTCAGATTCCTTCAAAAGTCATGTCACCATAGCTATATATAAGACCAAAGGCCACATTATCTTTATCATCACCAATTCCATCTATCTCATATCCTGCAGGGTCTGTGTGGTACTGAACATTGGTGAGACAAAACCCCCTCAAAAGAGGGTTTTGTGGCCACAGATCCACAGTCAATACCCGTAAGCTAGACACACCTGTTGACCACCACTTCTGTGTGTCCATCTACTCTATTTCTGGCATGATTATGCAGGGCTATGGGTCACCTGAGAACTGTAGAGAGCTTGACCATCTCAGCAGAGAGAAGATGTGGATCAAGTGTCTTCACTTCACTCAATCTATGGTCTTAACATCCAGGTCAGTCGGGCAGTGAGGACACCATCTTTTGCCGTTCTCTTTAGGAGTAAACTAGTAGGATGCATGTTGACCTCCGCTCCATGGGCCTTGGGCTGGTGGTGGTACATCGATGATATCTTCTTCATCTGGACTGGTGATGAAGACAGCCTCAGTGCCACCTTTCCCATGAATTCCTTCCACAGAATCATGCGAGTCACCTCCAAAGACTCATTTAGAGAGACCCATCTCTGGATGTTGATATAGTAAGGCAACGGTTGAACCACTGATCCCTGTGTTGAAGCTGCAGACAAACACCAAGAGCTTCACTCTATCAGTTGCCTTCTCTGGCACTGAAAATCTGGCATAACATGCAGACAGACTTTCAGACTTTGCCTGATATGTGATAATGACTCCTACTTACCATTTACAGGAACACCACGTGTCCACATGTCACAGCTTGTAAGTTGTTCTTCTAGCCATCAAAAAGGTCAAGTCTCTGCCCAGGGCCTATCACCTCTCTCTCTCCTGTACATACAACATCTTGTACATGTCCTGCTCATGTCATTCAAGAGGAGCCGATGTTGGCATTTAGTACACCCAGTCATAGGGATCTCGCCAAATCTTGCCACGCCAAATCTCCCTTGCCACGCTAAATTTCCCTTGCCATGCCAAATCTCCCTTGCCACGCCAAATCTCTCTTGCCACCACAAATCTCTCTTGCCACGCCAAATCTCTCTTACCATGCCAAATCTCTCTTGCTATGCCAGATTTGGTTCAAATCTTGGCAATAAATAGTTATCTGTCCTGGATCTAAGTGAAATAAGTAATATTTGTTATATTCAAAGGGAATTGTCATACCAGTTATAGATGATGTTTAAATACTATTCCAATTCGAATCTTCTAGAAACTATATGTTGTGTTTGTACTAAAATACAAGTGTACATGTTAACTTATGCACTTTAATGGAAAAGAAGGCTGTTTATGTATTTATAAATGTGTTTATCAAACCAGAAAACCTTTTTTTTTATTCAAGTTTACAAACCTCCACAGCAGCAACATTTACGAAATTAAGAACTTCATTGAATGTGTATGTTTAATAACTTTTATCCTTTGCACAAATTGTTGTGTCATTGCACAAAGGAACAAACCAAACAAATTGTTTAACTCTAAATAGTTCTTTCTTGAGTAATTTCTTGATAGTGGTGGCATCTGGGATTGACAGTTTTCCCAGATGGAGCTTTTCTACAGATGAGGGGTGCCACCTCTTGACCAACTGATTTGATGTGATGAGTGTCTTGGAGTGTCATAAATGGTTAAAAGACGCCGAGGAGTGTTGAAGTGTCTTGGAGCGTGCTGTCATGATGCTAGCTGGTAAGAAGATGCAGTGGAGTGCTGAAGTGTCAATTGGAGTGTGATGTCATGATGCTAGCTGGTAAGAAGATGCAGTGGAGTACTGAAGTGTCAATTGGAGCGTGATGTCATGATGCTAGATGGTAAGAAGATGCAGTGGAATACTGAAGTGTCAATTGGAGTGTGATGTCATGATGCTAGATGGTAAGAAGATGCCAAGTGATCTAGTTCTTTCTATTTCCAAATGATATATATCATTAATAATGTTGTCATCTCTGGATTTGTACCATCTTCTTTGTTATTCATCCAGTTATTATAAAGTGCGCATATTCTAAAGTCAAGATCAAGGAAGTCAACATAAGAAACAAGCAATACAAATGAATATAAGCACATAATAGTTCTGTCTTATTAGCAGTTTCTTGAAAGTGTTTGGCAGCTTTGGCAAGCTAGTATGGTATTGTTTTCCTTAGTTTAAGATTGGATTGACATTTCATGTACTTATATTATCAGAGAACATTTAAAATAAAATAAATTAAATAGATTGTGCCTTCACTGATGTTACTCAGCACTGTATAGTCTGTATGCATTCGAGTGTCCACTGGTAAACTCTGTGGTCTAGAGGTAAGACATCTGCACTACTATGCAGAAGGTTGTGGGTTCGAGTCCCACCTGAGTCGCCTGTAGACACTGGGAAGCACTAAGTATGTAGTGCTGAACTATGTTAGTGAAGGGCACAATTATAGCAATTGAAATTCTATTAGCTAGAGAACAATTATAATGATAGAATTCCTCCATTCAGTTTAAAGGGTCATTTCTAATTTAACAAATTGTTCACTTGTCCACTTGTTAATATGTCTGAATCGGTGTCTTGATTAGTATAGGTGGTAAAACAGTGGTCATCGGTATCAAACTCACAATAGCAGTTAATTTCTGTTTATAACTTTTATGTTGATGAGAAACTGAAATTCAACTTAAATTATGCATAGAGAAACAAAATGTGCATATCTTTGGATTTGGCCCAAGTCTCAGCTTACACTAACTACATCACACTGAAAATAGAATTTATCATAGAAACATACATGCGCTGCAAATCATTTAGCTGTGTGTTAAAGATGCATGTGGTAGACATAATGCATCGGATGGCAGGCTACATGCAAACGTTCTGTTATTAGCTGCTTATCTCAACTTGATGTGGGTATCGCGTGTCAGACCAACGGGTCTGACAAACATCTACAGCATGCATTTAACCATAGAGCAAGTTTTTCCCCATAACTTGGTATCCGTTAAATATTTTACCTATAAAAATGTTATGTAGACCTTGATATACCAATCCCTTGCAATGCATGACAATGTTAGTGGGACATAGCAACAGATGTAGGATAACAATCTAATCAATTGAGTTAAACTTACTGAAATTAGATCATTATACTGCTTGAATTAAAATCGCATGTACATGTACACACACATTGTACTATTTAGCTGGCATGGCAGACTGTACATCCAATTTTCATACTTATCCAAATGTTCTGTTTTGTCATCTTGTAGGTGCTTTAGGTATTACTGTATTGTTTGATTGACAGGCAGCAGGGGTGTATTTATCGACCGAATACATTTTATTTGGTTTCAGAACCACTACTATTTACAACTCGTTAGAGAAGTTACATGGTGCTACCACAAATTTTCCTTAGGTTATGTACATGTATGATCAGTTTTCAGTTAATTTTTTTTTTTTAAATAATGACTAAGTACTGTATTTTATACTCGGTATAAAATTAAATTTGTGTTGGCTGTTATAAAGACCTAACAGAAATTATAACAGACATTTATCACGCATGCAGTGGCCATCTTGGTTTTCTGACACATCAAATAAACTGGTAATGCTGTAGAGGGACGGTGCACACTAGAGAAAAATGTTGAGAATTATCCTCACTCCCGGTTTTTTCACATTGATGTGTCAGAGAACCAGATTTCTTAAACATGCCTTTAAAGTCAGGATTCAAACTGCCTACTGTGTGTTGGGGACAAAATCAAAAATGTTAATTTTAGGCAACAGTTGAAGATCTCAATAAAATGAATGAAAAGCTCAGTGTTATAGACATGCATGTTCTACATTCCACTCATGTTGCTTTGGGTTACAATTGCCTTTCTAGTTTCATCTAGTTACTGGGAAATGGGCATGGCATTACTCTATGTTGTTAATCTCCAATGAAGAAAATGTATTTATAAATAATATCTGAAAATGAGTGGAATTTTTTTTAAATATTTACAGTTGCCATTTCATTTATAGTCACGAGATGCAGGATATTCTGCATGTAATGTTGAAATTTGCCTTGTCTCAGGTTTCTTATACCTAGGCTGTGAACATGGCAGACTTAAAACATTTTATCAACAGTAAGACATTTTCTGCTGTATAAAATGAATGAAAAGTTCAATGTTGGACATGCACAGCTAAATTCCACTCATTTTGCATTGGATCACATTAATTTTTTTAAAGATGTGCCATCCTTTGACACAATAAGTTACTATTGAAGTGCTCAAAAAATTTATCATGTGCAAATTTTGCTTATGCTAAGCAATTCTACTAAAGGCATGAATTAAAAGGCCTCCATTATTATAGTCAATTGATGTGTCAACTATTGCCAAAGAAACCTCCTCAGAGAATCAGAGCAGGTTCTGAGTGAACATCTTCATCGCACAATGGAACTGGGCATATTCTTCAGTATAACACTTCAGGATGCTCAGTTAGACAAAGGTATCTACATCTAGCGCTCACCCTCTTCTGCATCTTCTCCAGTATGATGCTTCAGGATGCTCAGTTTATTAGACAAAGGCATCTTCATCCTGTTCCAGACTGATGGAAGTCTGTTTGACCTTCTCCAAGCCAATGTCAAAGATACAAGTAAAGGTGTCAAACAAGGCTGTGTGTGTACTAGTGCTCACCCGCATCTTCTCCATCTTCTTCAGTATAGCGCTTCAGGATGCTCTGTAATATTATAATATTAGAATAATTCAGTGGAGTGTCGTGGCCGAGCGGTCTAGCTTATCGGACTCAAGTTCTGGTGTTAGCAGCAGAATGTGGGTTCGAATCCTGGCCGTGACACTTGTGTCCTTGAGCAAGACACTTAAGCATAATTGCTTATAGGGGCAGAGGCAGTTTAACAACTGCCTTGTTCTGGACTAGTTACCCCTCCCAGTCCTTTTCGCACCGTAAAGAGGCTGGTTATTAACTTGTCTTGTTTCGGTGTGAGGGGCTGGTTTCTTCAGTGTGGAGTTGTAACAACTCAATGACTTAGTAGCCCCCGCCTTGGATTGGCCATTGGCCTTGTGTGGGGCGATTTGCTTAAAAAAATAAACAAATAAACAAAGGCATCTTCATCCTATTCCAGACTGATGGAAGTCTGTTTGACCTTCTCCAGCCAAAGTCAAAGATACAAGTAAAGGTGTCAAACAAGGCTGTGTGTGTACTAGTGCTCACCCGCATCTTCTCCATCTTCTTCAGTATAGCACTTCAGGATGCTCTGTAATAAACAAAGGCATCTTCATCCTGTTCCAGACTGAGGGAAGTCTGTTTGACCTTCTCCAAGTTAAATCAAAGAAATAATGAAATGTGTCAAACAAGGCTGTGTACTAGCGCTCGCCCTCATCTTCTCCATCTTCTTCAGTATGATTCTTCAAGATGCTCAGTAATAAGCAAAGGCATCTCCATCTGGTTCACTCTCTTCTCCATCTGCTTCAGGATGCTCAGTTAAACAAAGGCATCAGCTTGTTTTGTTCTTCAAACAGAATCTGAAAGAATCCAGGGAAATTTTGGCACAGAGAATAAACCATATTGTGTGTCCTGAGAAGCTGTTCCATTGCTGTGGTTCATAAGACGCTAATAGTAGAATTGCTTAGCATCAACAATAATTAGAAAAAGAGCACTATTTTGTAAATTTAATAGTTTTATTATATAATTTTAGGCAATTATCAAAATTATACTAATTTCCCAAGAAGGGTCATCAAGAAGGTTGGAGTGACACTGGCTTACAATTTTTAACACAAATGCATTTATTATACGACTGTAAAATATGCAGGACTACTGTCTACAGTGTACCAGCAAAAATGTGCTATAGTGCTTGAGATGGTGAAGCAAATTTACAAGCCAGAGACAAACATTTGCATTCCTGTAAATAACTTCTGCATGCTGTGAACAACTTCATGCTAGTTTCTGGTCATGATGCAGAAAGAGACTTGAATGAGGCAATGGTGCTTGTGAATCAAATACCTACTCTGTGGGGAAACAGCAATGTCTCTGCTAAGCCTCTATTTCACTGCTCATTGGCTGTTACGTCATTTGTCTCTTAAGCATCTTAAGCATGGCATTATCATTCTGCTCTGGTGATGAGATGTTGTCTCAAGTTTGTCTACCCTCATTCTGCATCAAGAATGTGATTAGTTGTTGGCTATGTGATTGCGAATCAGCAGGATATCTTCACAGATTGAAAAAGGTTGCACATATTGGTCTGTATACTCACCAGAGAGCTGAGAAAGATTATATGTATGATGTAAAGTGCATTGGGACATTATTTATGACATAAAACACAATAAAGGGGGCCACTTTGCATCCGTCACGTTAGCAGTTTTTCCAATGGTTGTTATTTATTTTTAAGTACCTGAAACCGACCAAAAAGTGTTTCAACATGTGAATGGACATGCAGGCTTATACTAGAACTAATTTGAGTTGATTTATTTTATTTTTTTATTTTTTTATTTATTTTTTTACCCTCAAATTTCCATAAAAATTGGACGGAAAAAGTTACCTCACTTTTCCGTCCATTTGTTGATGGAAATTTTAGGGTAATTAAAAAAATAATAGCAATAATCAACTCAAATTATCTTTAGGATAAGCATGCATGTCTATTCAAATGTTGAAATTCTTTTTGGGTGGTTTCAGATATTAATTTGTTTTTAACAATCATTAGAAAAACTGCTAACGTGATGGTAGGAAAGTGGCCCCCTTTATTGTGTTTTATGTCATATGCACTATATAGTAATGATTTATTATTATTACCTTCTCTTTAAAACTACATTGGCTTGCTCATTACAAATATAAAATCTGTCAATAAGCAGTATAGGCCTACTTACTCGTATGTACCCACGATGTATGTAATTGAATGGCATGCCGTATGTTTTTAAGTGAAAATAAGCTTTTGTGACATGCACTGTACTCAATTGAACTGAAAGAGTTCACTGATTAACAAGTCATTTATCTTGGCTTGAATTATAAAACACCCCCCCTAAAAAAAAAAAAAAAAAAAACGAAAACAAAATATATAATGAAAAAAAGAAATTTAATATAAAAAAGAAAAAAGAGAGAACTCTAAAGAAAAAAGAAAAAAAAAGTATTACCTCAAAAGAAAAAAGAAGGAAAAGAAACCTAAAAAATTACCACACCCCCCATTTTTTAAAATTAATTTCCAAAAAAAAAAAAAAATCCCAACAAAAAAGAAAGAAAAAATTATATAGAAAAACAATTAATA
The DNA here is from genome assembly GCA_029582265.1 of Zoroaster sp. YZ-2022. Taxonomy (NCBI): domain Eukaryota; kingdom Metazoa; phylum Echinodermata; class Asteroidea; order Forcipulatida; family Zoroasteridae; genus Zoroaster; species Zoroaster sp. YZ-2022. The sequence goes on along the minus strand of CM055828.1, from coordinate 25,212,121 downwards.
GAAATAATTATATGCTATGCATGATCATGATATTTCATATTTAGGTCAAGAGGTTATCTGACTAGAAATTTATTTAAGTAATGTTTTATTTAAAGGAACAGTATCATCACGATCAGAGCAGACCTAATTTAAGATGAACACAGTGACTGAAAATTGATGATATTGTCCCTTTTAAGTATACCCAAATGACCAATTGTTTTAAGTGTACAAATATAGTTATGTATATGCATTATATATTAGGGGTTATCAATCCAGCCTGTCAATCAAACAGCACAAATTCACCAGTAGCTACAACTAATGGACTACAACTAATAGGCTAGACTACAACTGTTGCTATATACTATACTACTCAAAACAATTTAGGGAACACCTGATGTTACTGCAAGAGGTGGTCACACCCGTTATTGAAATGTTCCATGAACTGGGATTTTCATTTGCAACCCCCTCTCTCTTTCAGTAGTCATGTCATGAAATGTGTAATCACTATACATGCATCCTTTATCATCTGTTTCATTGTGCAGTTGTTTCTCATCAATTCTGTGAAACATTGTGTTTATCTGAAATAAATGATCTTGCTTTAACTGAGATTATTCCGGTGTTCCCTAAATTGTTTTGAGTAGTATATTATCTCTGTCAAGCTTTCCAGGGGGTCTTTTTTATCCACATTTCGTGAACAACATCCAACATGACCAGTTTATGATGAATCCTCACTCCATGGTTAAATGCTGTCAGTACTTGTTTGTTGGATACTTCAAGTACGTGCCTGCATCCACATTGAGTGTGTAAAGTTATGTTTTCTCCACTTGTTGCCTGTTCGGAATTATGTAATGTGGCCTCAAGCCAAGCCGGTTATTTAAGTGCTTTTGCGCTGTGATATATTTTTTTGTCTCACAACTAGCTTTACATTTTCAAAGAACCATCCATACCATGACCACTTTCACAGCACTGCATTAAGTTCATTAGAGAATGGATGGGAACAAGGGCCAAATCTAGGGGTATGCCTTTGTCACACGATGGGTTTGTTTTTCCCATGGCAGACATCACAGACAAAACAGATTAGACAAAGAAAGACCTTACAGAAGGAGCAGAAAAGTACGAACTATACCACCATTTGCTAAACAAATTATAATGCTAAAACGATTACGTGCCTTATAAATAAGTTAAGTCCTTTCCCCACATCATGATGCCGGTTCACCACATAATAATGCCAGCACAAAATCCATCAGTTCTAGAGAGTACTTATAGTTTACACAGCGTCTTGTTGGTGACAACACCTACTACCTGTTTATCAGTGTTTCTTGTGGTTGAACACTTTTATTTTTTTCCCAAGTCAATTGTTGTTACTTTATTAAAGGTTCTGGTACAGCCTAGAACTGCTGCACGGTTGCTAATTCAGTGTCAGTAACATGCAACCAAATCTGAGTATCTGCTCACATGTCTATATACAATTCTCTTACACCATACTTTGTTTTTTGCCAAATATTTACAAACATTTAGTCTATTGACAAAGATGTTTATGGAATTAACCAGATAAATAGTAACACAACATCCTATTGTTCTTTGCCAACCACTTTCAAGACACTGCTAAAGACAGTAATTAGAGTTTATATATTTGTATTGTTTTGTTTAACACTTTTTGAAAATTAAACTTAGATTTTCTATGTCTTTTGAATGTTAATAATAAATTTATAGAAATATTTGGTTAACTTAGCAATCAGCTTCGTGCTGATTTTGCTTCGTTTTGCTGTGTTAATTAGATATGATGACTGGTGACAATAAAGCTGTTGTATGAATCTGCCTAGGCAGTGTGAACCGGCATTGTTGTGGAAAGCATTAGAAAGTCTGTTTCACTGACATTTAATCTGACATAAAATTTTTCTAGGATGAAAACAAAAGAAAATTTCAATCCTATGAAAAAATTTGCGCTTCGGTCTTACAAAAAAAAGTGATTTGCATACATTATTTTAGCAGGAAAACTCAAAAATAATTTGTGCTTAAATCTAACAGAAAAAATGTGATTTGCATACAAGAAAAATTCCCTCCAATCCTACGAAAAAACCTAAATTGAACACATTTTTTTCGAGGATGAAAAGCAAAGGAAATTTGCATAAATTTTTAGCAGGAAAAACACAAAATTCACGCTTCAATCCTACGAAAAAAAACTGTGATTTGCATACATTTTTTCTAGGGTGAAAAACAAAATAAATTCGCATACATTATTTTAGCAGGAAAAACCCCAAAAAATTGCGCTTAAATCTAACAGAAAAAAGTTGATTTGCATTCAAATGAAAAACAAAAGAAATTTGCATAATTTATTTTAGCAGGAAAAAACCTAAAATAAACACATCTGTGAAGAAAAAATTACAATTTTGCTATTTTACGATGGAACACTTCTCGTCAAAGATAGTCATCCCGTTTGTACACTTTCAGTCGAAGATAGGTATGCCGTTCGTATATTGTACATATGGATATGCCGATTGGATAATTGTATGCATTTTTAATTAGTTAGGCTGGGCTAATTAGTGATTCGATTAATTGGAGGCGCTAATAGATTATAGCTAGAACACATCTGTGAAAAAAAATTAAAAATTTTGCCATTCATAACGAAAAGTTTGCTGCACACCGCGCGCATTTAACATTGAGGGCAATAGCCTCCTGTGGGACCATACCATTATCTGCACGGGTAAGACATTGCGCACTACGCGGCTGGGCTGGGTACGCGCTACTAATCAATGTTGGTGTGCGCTGAGCGCAGAGACGTTGTTTGTGATATAAACAAAAATGTTCCGATGATATATCAATACCATTAAACATACCAAACAATTTCTGAAGTTGTCAGGATATTCTACTTATTGACAGTTCTCCCAATTACTTTTAAAAAGTAAAAATATCGAAGTAACAAATAAATAAGGCACAAGACATGCAGTTACAACAAAATTCAGTATATTTATTAAACATTAATAATAATAATTGAACAATCAATAATCACATAAATCAACATTTAACAGTTGAGGATAAGTTTAAACAAATTTCATTATGTCAGTGTAGTCATACAGTTTAGAATTAAAAGTTCCATAAAAAATAAGTCAAAACTGCATTCAACACAGTTCATTTACAATTGATTTAATTTTGCCCTACACCGACATGTGTATAGCACTGTATAACTCGGTGCTTTCCGAGTGTCTGTGAAAACTACACAGTTCATTTACATCATAGTTTTCCACTTTTATTCAAGCAAATCTTGTTATATTCAATAAATTCCCAACAAGTATGAACTGACTTTATTAATTCTTTGTTGATTTGTTTATGAATTTCAAGTATGTCAACCCCCCCCCCCCCCCAAAAAAAAACACCAAAAAAACAAAACAAACTTTGGTAAGTAATAGGTGAGTTCCCACTGGTCAATGAAGTTAAAATGCAATTTGCTCCAAATTTAATTTTAAGAAGTATTAAAAACTGTACCAAATCAATTGAGAACAAGTTTAGTAACTAGAACTTCCAAAAGGAAAGGTATTCAGTCATAACACTATCCCAAAATGCTTACTATTTTAAGTAACATTGAGACATTCAGAGGAATTTAGGCGGATGTTACACTTGAGCAAACAAAGTATATATTGACAAATTTAAAGTTGTATTTTTAGCAATATTAAGAATAATCTACCTTTTATGTCACCCTCACAACAGCATTTGTTTTAATGCTATTGTTAAATATGAATACAGATTGCCATTCACAGTTTTTGGTCTTTCTAGTTTGATCTTGTTTATAGTCCACTTCATTAGTTCTGTATGGTACTATTATGGCTCATTTCCCCTACATGTTCGCTTGTTATGACCTACTTGTTTACATTGTGAGCATCTAACAGCCTGTGACTCTCTTTTGCAAGTATGCAGCATCTTCATTCTATGCTGTTTCAACATAATTTGCTTGAGAGCACTTGTCCCTTGATGGTTAGTGGACCTGAAAAACCAGCATGTAGTATGGTCATTTAACTTCTCCAGAGCCTGTTGGGAAAACTTACTGATACATCCATGTAAACGTAAGGACTCAGGGACATGGTTCATGAGGAGATGCATATATGGGGTGACATCCTTACACTGGTACACTTCACTATACATCTTAACCCAATTCCGACAATAAGTCTCAAATTCATTGATTTCATCCAGGCTAAGGTTCTCTGTCAACTGGTCCATTATGAACCCAAGGTTTTTCCACAGTGTTTTGATGAGATTTAGTTTTGGATGTTCAGGAATGAGGTCCTCAAGTTTAATTTTGGAGAAAAAAAATTCCTGTACTCTGGTCCTGTGAAATCCCCCCCACAGAAGTGTGGGCTGAGTCTACGAGCGAATACTTACCTGGAGGGCCATCTACCGATGCATATTTCCCTAATATAGCAGAACAATACGCTAAGACTTTTCACACACAATAGCGCCCTCTACTACCCATGCTGCCCTGCGGCATCACGCCACGTTTATCCTCTTTTCTCGAGCGTTCATAGAACACCCCAGAGAGGTCGATCGAGCATAGTGGGGAAGGAGGGGGGAGCGCCCTCCAGGTAAGTATTCGCTCGTAGACTCAGCCCACACTTCTGTGGGGGGAGTCTACATCACTCTACTTACCTGGAGGGCCATCTACCGATGCATAGAGTACCACCGAAGATAGGCGGTGGGGAATGCGAGATGCTATTGTATGACCATGAGGCAAAGGCCATCGTCGATGGCCCCCATCCAAACCCACTCCACCGGAAACGGTGGTAAGTAGGATGAGATGCCCCCAGCGATAACGATATGCGCCAGAACAAAGGGAGCAATCAAAACCACTGAGCAAAGGACGGGCTAATGACAAGAAGCCCGTAAATACACCAATAAAGGAGCGTCTGAATAGACGAGCCCATTAGCCCAATATTTCTTTTGTTTTGTGCTAACGCAATATCCCAATATGATACCGAAAGCGGCCCCGAAAGACTTGCGAATGCAAGACACCCGGGGAAGCCGGTAAGAATCCCTAACTGAGGCAAAATCCCTGAGGTAACACTCCGAAAAGGTGTTGGACGACTTCCAGCAAGCCGCCTGGACGATATCTGCCATAGGGACGCCCTTAAAGTAGGCCCATGACGTCGACGCTGAGCGGATGTCATGGGCTCGGAAGGGCGTGTTATCCGCCTCCGGCCACTCACTCAGGGCCGAGCGGATAGCTGTAATCAGCCAGCGTGTAATAGTGTCCCGAGACGCTGGCCGGAAAGGGGGGACCGGTTAATAAACAATTGTTTATGTTCGCCCGAACCTGTTTGGTGCGGTGGACGTACACTTGAGCGCCCTGACTGGGCACCAAAGCTTATCTGCGTCCACCGCTGAAAAGGACTTTAAGTCGGCAACAAAACGTCTGGCGGCGAGAAGTCACTCGACTGATTTTTCGTCAAGAAACCCGCTCGCGGTATGAGACGGACCCCACCCGGTTCCCACCGGATGTGGCCGTCCTCCACCGTCAAGGAATGTAGTTCACTACGGCGACGAGCCGTAGCGACCGCCATAAGGAAAAACACCTTGATGGATAGATGGAACAAAGAGGCGCTACCCATCGGCTCGAAGGGTGCCCTCGAAAGTGTATCTAATGTTTGAAACAAGTCCCAAGACGGTACGAGTTTACGTACGGGGGGACGTTCCACAAACATACCTCGAATAAGATGGTGGAGGGTGTTATTGTCAGACACTGACGAACCATCCGGAAACCCAGTATGGATTGCGGCAATCGCCGAACGATAATTTTTAACGGTCATTACAGCGAGGCCGCTATCAAACAGATAGAATAAAAATTCACCCACCGCCCCTACAGAAGAATCGGCGGGACGATGAGAGTGGAGTTTACACCATCTAAAGAAATGACGTAGTCTGCTGGTGTAGACCTTCCTGGTGGAAGATCTACGGCCGCCTGCCGCCAACTCCGCAGCCCGGACCGAAAGGCCCGCTGCGCGGAAGGATCGGGAGACAATACCCAGCAGGTCAGGTGAAGATTCCCCGGAGCTGGGTGCAGGTAGTTCGACCCGGGCTGGAAAAGAATGTCCGGCCTGCGGGGGAGAACCACCGGCCTGTGGACCAGGAGTCGGAGCTGGTTGTTGTGCGAGGTCGCAAACAAGTCCACGTGAGGACGGTCGATCATGTTGAAGATCAATTGTACCACCGAGGGGAGAAGGGTCCACTCTGTGGGAACAACCCGCCCCCAAGACAGGGCGTCGGCCAACGAATTGTCCACGCCCGGGATGTGAATCGTTGACAAGGTGATGTTGTAGCGAATGCACCAGTGGAGAAGATCCCACGTCAAGGCGCACAGTTTCCCCGAGCGTGTTCCCCTGGCGGTTGATATAGGCCACGACAGTGGTGTTGTCGCACCGTAAGCGAACCGCCTTGCCGGTAACCTGACGCTGGAAACGCCGGAGGGCCAGCGACACCGCTAACATCTCCAACACATTGATATGGAGAGACCGCTGATCGGTCGACCATACCCCAGCCGCCTGCAGTGGGGGCAGACTGGCCCCCCAGCCGGACAGCGACGCATCCGTCGTGATGGTCACCGACGGTTGCGGGCGCCGAAAAGACCGGCCCTGCGTGAGGTTGTCGGAGGACATCCACCAACGAATGAGATTTGTCACCCGCTCCGGAGTTGGCCGGGCGAGACTCGCACAGAGGTCGAGCTGGGCCCCCAAGAAAGACGGAGTCTGCGAGGGGACCGGGTGCGTCTTCTCGGCATTGACGATGAAGCCGAGATCGGCCGCCATCCGCCATGTCTGTGCCACTGCCGCGGCCGTTGCCTCGCGGGAGCGGCCCACGACAATCCAATCGTCCAAGTACATGAACACCGAGATCCCCCGTTGCCGCAGTACCTTCCCGATCACTCCCGCCACCCGGTGAACACCCTGGGGAGGTGGAAAGACCGGGGAGAGCGACAAACTCGTACATGACGTTGTCGTACTGGAAACGGAGGAACTCCCGGTGTTCCGGACGAATCGGGACATGGAGATAGGCATCCCGCAAGTCCAAACTCACCGCCCAGGCCGGGGGGCAGATGGACTCGAGAATTACCTTTAAAGTCTGCATCCGGAAACGGCGCGGCCGGATGTATCGGTTGAGGGGCCGTAGATTCAGTATGAGCCGCCACGCGTCCACCCCTTTTGGGAACCAGAAAAAGGTGGACATAATCCGCCCGCCCGCCCCGCCCCGACTGGGACCGGGCGCACGGCGTGTTTGAGGAGGAGAGACCTTAGCTCCCCCTCGAGAGTGTGGCGTTTCGATACGTCCGACGGGATGGGAGTCGGACGAACGAACATGTAACCGTGCTCGTAAATTCCAGCGCGTAACCGCGGCTGACGGTTTCGAGCACCCACCGATCGGAATCGAGCCCAGGACCCGCTGAAGTGGCGGAGGCGGCCCCCCACGGGTCCGTCGATGGGAGGCCGCCACAAGCCGAGCGCGTCACTTGCGCCAGCCCCCGGAATAGCGGGGGCCCGGTGCGCGTGAGCCACGGCCGGGCTGGGGCTGTTGACCCCCGGTGTAAGATTGGCCACGCGCGCTGCGTGCCCCTCTATCACCGGAGCGACCCCGAAAATTACCACGAGCTGCCTTGAACGGCTTACAGCGTGGAATCTTGAAGGTCGCCTCGTCGGCCTTACGCGCCGATTTAGGCGCGGGCTGAGAGGGTTTGTTTAAATTAATCTTTTCAGTGGCCTCGAGACGCTTCGCCTCCGCCTCCATCGACTCCTGAAATTTACCTGCGAAGAGGTCAGGGCCGAGGAGGGGGAGTGCCTCTAGACGCTTGCGCGCACCCTCCGACGGGAGGAATAGCGCGTCCAACACGTTGGCCCTGCGGGCAGTAACTGCCAAGGTAGAGATACGTGAGAACTGGTCCAGGGAAGTGCGCAATCCATGGTCAAGGCAATGGAGGGCCGCCGGAACGGGCGAATCCTCCTCGCAACCCAAGGCCAAGTACTCCGTGAGGAGCAGGAGGAATGACGACGCACGCAGCCCCAGACGTGAGGCTGTGTCCACCTTCTTGAGGGTATCCTCAAGCTTCCCCCTCGAGCGGTCAGAGAAAAGATTCTTCGCTGAGGAAGAACCCCCATCAGCCGCCAACTTGTCCTTCGCAGAGTCCGGTACTACCGGCGCTGTGAAAAACTGAGTAAAATCAGCCGCCGGGAAGCGGTAGTAACTCAACTCCCGCTTCGTATATGGAGACCACTTTGCCGGCAATGGAATTCATGCGCTCAACACACACCAAGTCGAGCGGCAGTACTGGAAAAACTGGTGTACTACTGGCCGTCGAACTGGTCATGTGCTTGAACGACTGACGGCTGGAGCCAGCTGTCTCCTCCAGGGAGGGAAGCTGCAAAACTCGCACCATGTCGCGCTGTACCAAACGCAGTTCCGTCTCCATGACCGAGAGACGCTGCATGTGGACAGACTCGTCCTCGTCCTCGTCCTCAGAGCCCGACTGGGAGGGACGAGTTGACACGGGCGACTGGGCCGAGTCCCCCGGCGGGACCACCGGAGCCGCCGGGGCCGAAGGGCCCACGGGTGGAACCGGGGCCGCCACGGCCGGGGGACCCACCACCTCCACCGAGAACTCCGAGGATGGATGGAGACTCAACGCAGGGGGAGAGGCGGGCGCACGGGAGACCGTGTGAGGTGGGCCCACAGAAGACTTGAGTCGCCCAGCCCGGGTCAGGATAGAGACCCGGAAGTGGGGGACGAGCGGGGCCGAGTTGGCCCGGCAAACCGCCTGGGTGATAAGCAGACATGGCTGACACCGAGGCCGTAATGGACTGCACGGCGTGAAGAAACTCGGCCCGAGACACGGAGCCATGGCTCCGGCGTTTCTTACCGGTGTGAGACCGGGCAGACGAGCCCGAACTGGACGAGGATCGATGGCTAGAACGTCCACGCTTCTTCCCTCTCACACGAGAGCGGCCCCGGGTCGATTCTGAGGATAATTCAGTCGACCCCGGAGGCATCGGCACGCCCGACGAAATCGGACCCAGTGGACGGCTGAGGCAATGAGGCCAGGCCGGGCGGTGACTGCCCGGCGTGCGACGCTATCAGCCCGGGAGAATGGGCCAGCGAAGCACCGATCGCTGGACCGAGCAGACCACCCCCAGCACCCGTGGCGACTGCCACTGGACCGGGAGCACTCGGGTCGTCAGCGGGCACGGAATGGGCAGTGGGGCCCGGAGTCAGGACCGTACCCTTCCGTGGGCCTTTTTTCTTGTAGGTCACCCTGGCAGAGGAGGATGTTTTGGATGAAACCTTGCCAGGGGAGCTACCAGTACGTTTGCCAGTACTGCTTGAAATGGTCGGTACGGGGGACAAGATCTCGTCCCCCGTCCTACCAGCGGAACGGCCAGCACTACGTGCCTCCATCAGCACGAGGGGCTGGGCAGACGACTGCGGCGGTGGCGGGATAGAGCCACCGGAGCAATCACCCGAGGACACGGCCCGTCCCGGGGAGAGGAAATTCTCCCCGGTGCTGACGGACTCGGCCCTCACCAAACGTTTAGCCATCGTGAAAAAGACGAAACTCGATGAAACTCTACACTGAAGAAAAAATTCTCTAAGCACACTAACTCGGTGCTAGCACAGTTATCTTAGTAGATAAATTGTCTTAACGTAAAGCCAAGAAACTGGAAGGAAAAACTGTCTGTTTGCCGGAGCAAATCAAAACGTGGACCTACCAGTCCTGCTGCGCTAGAGAAAAGAGGAGGATAAACGTGGCGTGATGCCGCAGGGCAGCATGGGTAGTAGAGGGCGCTATTGTGTGTGAAAAGTCTTAGCGTATTGTTCTGCTATATTAGGGAAATATGCATCGGTAGATGGCCCTCCAGGTAAGTAGAGTGATGTAGACTCCCTGCTAGTAATTTTCTTTTGATCCTTATCTACATAGAAATTCCACTCAATTTTCAAACTTTGAACAAACTGTTCAAACTTTGCCATGTGATTACACTTTTCTACTGATAATCTGGCACCACGTCTCTCAATGTGATCACTCTGCCGAAGATATGCAATGAGTTGAATCATTAACTGATCTGAAAGTCTCAGAAAAAGATGAAGCGTGTCAGGTATAACATTTGTGACTTGAATATTCTCAAACAGAGGAGAATGACTACAGTTATGGGCATGTTGCTTATTTCCTGATGCCATCTTTGTGATTTCTGCATTGGTTCTTGCTCCTTCTGCAGGATTCATTGACCAGTGTGTTGAAGTGTCCCATCTCAGCTCAGAGGGGCATTTGCACCACAAGCAAGAGTACTTACTTCCAAATGAACCTATTCCCATAACTTGGTTTAGGAATTTTAAGTCACCTCCTAAGTAATACTCAAGTTGATATTCCCTACCCGCCACCACTACAAATTTTGTCTCCTTTATCTCACAAATTAATTCTGACAGAGCACTCTTCATACTCGCATACTTTTCCGGTACCTTTAGTATAGCCAAGAGATATTGCCCATCTGCCCCACTACAACTTTCACCAATGATACAGAATGTGATATTTACAACATGTATTCTTTTTCCAAACTTTGTGCCATCACCACTTAATTCGTAGTGTATCCATGGACAACACATTTTCATGTGATTGGTCTAAATTACCCAATCTGTTGACTAGACATTCCTTGAATGATTGCCAAACACCTTGCCCATGAACTTCATGGATAGTACAACCACTCTTCAGTTCATATTTTCGCTGTTGAAGTGCATGCTCCTTAGGTAAAGCTGCACATTGATGTGTCAATTCACGGTATGCTCTATTACTGACATTAAATTTGTCTGTAATATATACAATGTTGTCAAGTTCTGTGTCAGTAGTTACTTCTATTTTCTCCTGATCAAATTTTGCTGAGCCATTTCCATTGAAAGTTATTTCAATTTGTTGACCATTTGGGTTATTCACTGTAGCACTTACTGGATTGAATGAACTCATTGAAATTGTCTCCTTCAAGTCTTGTATATTTTGCCTAAATTGTCTTCTTGTATGAGACTTGCTGTAACTGTCTTTGTTTTTGTTCCTTCCTCTTCTTTGTTTGTTTCTCATCAACCTCTCTATGTTTCGCTGGAGTTCTACATTTGTTTTTTTATACTGTACCAGTTTTTTGCGAGTTTCATCAATTTTCTTGCGAGCCTTTTTACAGGCCAGCTGTTCACATTGCAATTGCTCCTCAAGTTTTCTTTTAGTAGGACTTCCAGTCTTGTGTGGCACTTTTAGTTCATAATTTGTTGATTTCCATTTGTCATAGGTTTTCTGGTAAGCACGACCTGTGCATTTTTTCAACTTTGCAAAGAGACACCTGACTTTGATTTGCATCTTCTTTATTAGAGGGGCCAAGTTTATTTTTTGCACATCAATTGCATTTTCATGCATGATGTGCTCGACCATTGTTGAGATATGTTGTTCATCACATGGATTTGGGGACCGTCTGGCGAGATCAAATAATACAAAATTATTTAGTGGAAGGCTCAGAACAAATGGAAAATCTTTAGACAGCATGACAGCCACAGGGTTGACCAGTTCGATTAGTGGAATTATCCCCCCCCCCCAAAAAAAAATGCAATCATACAATTTGCCACATTGTGTTTTAAGAAGAAGAAAAAAAAAAACCAAAAAACATGCAAACTGAACAGTGGTAATGTTTACAGACTGTAAACTTGTGTGTGAAATTACCTTTTAATCCTGTGACAAAAATGAAGTAAAGTCAGTTTTATTCCCAGCTCCACGAACAAATGACATTTGAAAGATAACACCACGTTCAATGTTTTGGGGAGCGTTGTTTTTGGTGTATTCCAGGAGTGGCTTCCTCTCATGTAGCCAACATTCGACTGTGCCTTTTACAATGTAACAAAAATCGCCACAGGTATTCACAATTCTGTAGTGCCAGTCTGGACCAAGTACAGAATTGTATTGTTTATAAGATGTGATGGTCATTCGGTTCCCCTTTTTTACCATTCCTAATTTGCCGACTCAGTCATGAACTCATTCTTCTGGATGGGGATAGAAAGTTGAACTAGCGTGTCTGTCCTACGACTTGATGTCAAATTTTCCTTTATTGCAACTTTCAATTGGTGATGAAATTGATTGTGCAATATCTGCTCATGCTGTAGAACTATATCTGAGGCTTGGCGCCACTCGTCCAACGTAGTGTACCATGGAATACAAGCAGGAATCTACTGTTTTTTTACCAATAACTTCAAGTTTATAAAGTTTTGTGGACGACCATGTACGATGTCGGCAACGAGTAGCTCTTGGGAGTGTTTCTGTTCCCTTGCTGAGGGCTTTGTAGTCAATGCGGGCTTTACGTCGTGATCTGTCCATAACTGGAATACGGAAATACACAAGAAAAAAATTCAGGTTGTCTTCAATGAGAACTAGGCTCCCTATATTATTGGCAAAGAAAGTTTATAAAGTTAAGCATTTATTTCTGAGAAAAAACCACTAGGCTGCATGTAATAAACAATATAAAATCTTGACTAGGTCTAGGGTTAGATCAGCTGTTAATATACCCGAGTCACTGAGCTGTATTACAATTCGCATTCGCATGCTAGGTAGAAGCATTAATTTATTATAAAATTAAAAGCGCGTCGAAGCTGGTCCCCATTACAAAATGGTATGTTCATGTCACGGAGGTCAACGTAACTTTTTTCCCCTTGCGTACGCTTACATGGAACAATAAAAACAGTCAAGTTTAACACATTTGCACGGAAAATATAGTCTTATTTTAATCTGGGAATTTAGAGCAGTTGCTAGTTATATATACATTTAACTTTCATATTTTAGATTTTCAAGAACACTGTTATCGTAAATGTTGGAAATTACTTACCAAACTGCATTGCAAAAATGACAGATGCGTGTGACCTTCGGCAGCATGAGAGGTCACTGTACAAAAGACATGGGGCGCAGAAAAAGGCGGGCGCGCGTAGGCCAGCGTAGTAGTATACACGTCGGTAAACGAAAAAAGGCGCTAGGAAACCTTGAACCAATCAAAAACAGTTTTGCATGAGTCCTTGGGCTATATTTAGATATAAACTACGAAGACAGGCGACCTCTATTGACGAATATTTGTCAAGCGTTAGCGCGCAGATTCTACAATTTTTAACAAAAATTGACAAGTTACCGTATTAGTTTGGTCCGTTTCTAAATTACAATAATTAAAAAGGCGCTATGTTGTGCTTGCGAAAGATTATAAAACGTCATACTATTCAAAAACTGTTTAGTTTAGCTGCACTTTGGTGCAAGGTAGAAGTGTTTTCGATGTGTTATGAGCAAGTTATGACATTTTGAAGAGAAAAAGCAAGGTCCGTTTTTATACCGTATGTGTGGTTATTGACGTGTGTTCGCGTTAACTAAAGCAACAGCACGTAACTTTTCGAAGTTACGACGGAACACTTTCGGTCAAAGTCATAGGCATGTCGTTCGTACATTGTACATATAGATATCCAATTGAATAATTTTATGCAATTTTAATTCGTTAGTCTGGGCTCATTAGTGGATTTATTAATTGGTGGCGCTAATAGATTATAGGTAGAGATGTGATGAACACATCTATGAAGAAAACATTACAATTTTGCCATTTTACGATGGAATATTTCTCGTCCAAGTTGTACGAATCGTCATTGTGCATTTTACTATGGTACTGAACACTCAATGACGGATATTGACGGTCTTTGGCGGTAATTTAAATTCGGTGCCAGCACCAAATTTCGTGCTAGCACCAAATTCGGTGCTGACTTTTCAGCCTGGTTAATATAATATAAATATAGAGCGCGATGAAGCGCCCTCTTCTGACCTGATGATCCACATGTGTTGCGCATAACGCAGGCGGAGTCGAGTTCAGTTGGCTGTACTGATCGCTCGCTAGCTGTGTGCAGAAATGTCGCGATTTTTACGGTAGGTTTTAACAACTGTAGGCTATTTAACCTGTTTGGAGACAAATTCAGCAGTCGGGAAAAACACTTCTTGTTATATTTCCTCATTTGAATTGATTCACTTATCAACGATGACTCGGCTCGGTACGAGTAGTAGTACGAGTCGCCACTTTATTCGCCCCAAACGAAGTCAAATGTGCCGCCTCTTTCAAAGTCGCCCCCTTATAAAGTTGTCCCCAACATATAAAATAGCCGCATTTAAATCTATGGCTTGGGCAAGATGTCGTATCCGACCGCCACTTTTTAAGGTTTTTTTTTTAAATTGCAACCACTAACAAGTTAAAAAATGATTCTACCAATTTTTGGGGTTATAAAAAGCGAAAAATGTCTTTAAAATCCACTTTATGATGGTTTTCCCTTCTAAAAAATTCCTCCCCTTCAGAAAATAGAAGGATCCTATTATAGTTGTTACATGGAGGTATAAAATATTTTATACCTCCATGGTTGTTATAACTTATAGTCAGAAGTGTACTTTGCACTCTGTAGATATGGTCCTATCACTTTTATCAGGGCTAACTTAATGCCAAAAGTGTCTGCTTGGGCATGGCTTACCTAATCACAAAATTTTAGATTGTAACAGTTAGCAGATCAAAAATCACCCCTTTTTTGTAAATGTGGCGCTAGGGCCAAGGATATGGAGGGAGTCCAGTGTATTGGCCATAGAATAGGGCTATCCCCGACAAAGTCCCCACCGTGAAACGGTGTCGAACCCAACTGCCACTTGTGCACAATGTCAAAATATTTTAAGCAGACGACAAAATGGCCAACATCTCACTGGATGTGCATACAATCATTCATTGCTCAAAATGTCCCAAAATATACTGAGACGCAATAGAAACTTACCACTTTTTCGACCTTAAATTATCAGTAATCACAATGCACAAACGTAATATGTGCACTCGCGGTGAAGTGGATACAGATGGGATCGAGTACAGTGGACAAAACGTGGACATTTCCTCAATAAAATGCCAACATTTCTAATACAAATTGTTGTGTTGTCTCATTTTGAACCATTACAATTTTATGCTATTCCAAAACGAGTGGTAAGTTTCTATTGCGTCTCAGTATATCATTTCCAGTCTTTTACTTGACTAACATTAAGTTACACTTTCCTTCCAAGTGTGTCCTTTATCATCTTTTTTGAGGGAAAATCTATTTGTCATATTTGGATAGAAAAGTGGTGGGCGACTTTATCAGGGGTTGAGGAAAGAATGTAGAATACAAATTCTATATTCTTTCCTCAACCCCTAATAAAGTCGCCCCCTTCGATTTTATTTTATTTATTTTTTTTTTAATTTCAAAATTAAAAAAAAAAATCATGAAACTGAGCTACCCTAGAATAGTGGATTTTATGCAAAAGGTGTCTGCTTGGGCAAGGTTACCTAATCACAGGTAATCATAATTAGCAGATCAAAAGTTGAATAACAAAAAAAAATCACCCTTTTTTTTGTACATGTGGGGGTAGTGCCAAGGAATCCAGTGTATTGGCCCTAAAATGGGGCTATGGTAGCCAAGGTGTTAGCCAATGATTAGAAATAGGTTGTCCAAATTTGCTGGGTATTTCAAAACAGGGTGCCCAAATTGTTCACTAACAAAACTTTTACATGTAAATGACAGATGAAATAGGGTGTCTAAAAAACACCCAGACACCCCTCTGGCTAATACTATGATGGCAGCAATAGAGTGGAACAATGGTCCGATCGCTGGACTTATTAACAAAAGATAACAATGGGTCCTTGGCTGGTGATTATTGTTAGCAATAATGTGTACAATGGGAGATGACTAAAAGGGTGTGCGTGCGTGAGTGAGGGAGGGAAGCATAGATAGATAGATAGATAGATATAACATTATTAAATCCACAAATCTGGAAATTACATGTCATCGTCTCTCATTAACAAAATATATTAACATTTAAGTTATTAAGATACATCATAAGTCGTATCAAAATTACACATCAAAACATTACCACATCACACAAGCACAAACAAATCCATAAAAACTGTATTAAAACTGTATCCCACAGTCACCTTAAAAATAGATACCGGTATATGTTCTCTTTATCTTGTAAAATTATCATTATAATGTTTGATGGCCCTGCCAGTGAAGGAAGAAGGATATCGGTTCGTATTTGCCATCACTGGTCTCAGTCTACCGCTGCGAGAGATGATGTTACTTGTCAATCGGCTGTGGATAGGATGGCCAGCATCTTCCCACACCAGCTGTAGCTTGTTATGTAACCGTTGGTTGTAGACCGAGTCCATTGATGGCAAACACCCACCTATTATCTTACTAGCTCTTTTGATGGTGTCTTCAATGATTTTTTTTCACTGTCTTATCAGCATTCCCAACCCAACTTAACATACAATAGGTCCACACACTACATATAACCGAGTTATAAAAAGTCAACTTAATTTCCTTCCTGACGTCAAACGAGTTCAGTTTCCTCAGGCAGTACATTCTGGAGTTCAGTTTTTTCCCTACATGATTACTCCAATTGGGGTCATGCCTATGTTCCCTCAGCCCTATGTTCCCTCAGCCCTATGTTCCCTCAATGCCTAACATTTTTTTAAATCCAAATTAGGCCCTATGTTCCCTCAACCCTATGTTCCTCATCCCAAAATAGACCCTATGGTCTATTTTGGGATGAGGGAACATAGGGCTGAGGGAACATAGGGTCTATTTTGGGATGAGGGAACATAGGGCTGAGGGAACATAGGGCTGAGGGAACTTGAGTACTGTCCCCTCCAATTTAACTTTTCATCAAAAACAATTCCAAGATATTTATACTCGGCAACACGTTCTATTTCGCAACCATCAATTGTTACTGGATCCGGTATAGCCCTGTGTGCTTTGCGAAAGTCCACCAACATTTCTTTAGTCTTTTTCAGGTTCAACATTAGAAAATTACGTTTACAATACTCCACAAACTGATTAATTTGATCCATGTAAATAGAATTATCATCCTTTTCTATCAAAACAATAAGAGCAGTATCATCTGCATATTTCACTACTGGACAATTCATGTTAGTGGAGCGAATATCTGCAGTGTATACTGTAAACAGAAAAGGTGCCAAAACAGTACCTTGTGGCGCTCCAGTGCTGGAAACAATAGTATCAGAATGGACGGAACTGTTAAGACGAACAAATTGTGAACGACAAGTAAGATAATTTAAAATGAACTTGACAACAGTGTGAGGAACAACTGACATATCAAGCAGTTTCTGGGCCAAAATATGAGGCTGCATCGTATTAAAAGCAGACGAGAAATCAAAATACATAATACGAGCAGAATTTCCAAACCTAGTGCATTCTAAATGAGCATAGAGTTTATCTAAGCAAAACAATATTGCATCCTCAGTACTACGCCCCTTGGTGTATGCAAATGGCAATGGATCAACAAAATCAGCAATCAATGGTTTCAGGTAATTCAGAACAAAACGCTCACAGGTTTTCATTACGACCGAAGTTAACGCAATTGGTCTGAGATCATTATTGCACGTGACCACTGACTTTTTAGGAACTGGAATAATGCATGACTGTTTCCAAGTGTTCGGGATGGATTGGGTAATAAAACAAAGATTAAAAATATAAGTAAAAATATATGATAGTTGTCCAGCGCACTTTTTGAGGAGGCGAGGAGACAGTTTATCTGGACCAGCAGATTTAGCCTGATTCAACCTCAAAAAATGCTGACGTACCTCATCCTCAGTTACAGTTATAACCGAGTCGGAATTAGATAATGATTTCTGAAGATCACTGAGCTTGTTCGAAAAATCATGACAGTCAAACCTATTGTAGAATAGATTAAGCTGATTAGCATAGTCCAGCGATACTGTTGGAAGCTGTTGCGATTTGCCAGGCTTCGAATAGCAACTCATCATACGCAAACCGTTCCAGACCTATTGCATGTTATTGTCAGTAAAGTGTTCTTCAACTTTTCCTCTATAAACTCGCTTTTCTTTTTTAATGGCGCACTTCAATTCTTTCTGTATTGCCTTCAGCTCAACTTTATTTCCCTTTCTGAATACTCCCTTCTTCATTTGCACTGTTTGACTTCATCCATTCAGATATCCGCTGTATGTGAAAGGCAATCCACAACGACGAGTCTTCTTCACAGATTTCTATATGAAGCTACTGAAATCTGACAAAGAAAGACCCACGAATATCGTCACTTTTGAGTGCCCAGTCAAGTGAGTTCATGAAAATAACAGAGTTTGCGTTATCTGGCAACCTTTAACACTAACCATGCTCTAGGGCTGTTCCGGGTACCCGACCAAAACTGTCATTACCCGGTTCCAATTATCCATAAACGACTTTTTGAACGGAGTGAACATAAATCTGTCACTCGTGAACAATGTAATGTTTACACTTTTTCAAACAATTATCTTTGAATTCGAGAGATTACACTCCAATAAAAAAGCCTTTGTAGTATTTTAACCAGTTGACGTCGGGAATATTTATTTTTTTCCGGTCCCCCGTGCGGGTTTATTTTCAGTGAAAAATCTGAAAAAATTTCTAGCCATTAATAATTTTTTTTGTCAATGAAACTAAGTTCGGACACCCAAATAAACACCTTACTCATTGACATTTTGAGAATTAAATGGCTAGTTTTTAATTACGGTTGTGTTTGTTCAGCACAATTAGACCGTTGGCAAGCCCGATGCAACGGCCTATTAGCGACCAGCGCCCGGTCGAAAAGACGGCATACCTGGAGAGATCGAATGCCTCGTAAACAATGGATATAAATCCCTCTTTACAAATCCCTGGCTGGTACGTCAAAGGAACAGGTCTTGGATAAAGGGATTAGGCAAAAATCAACGAAAAGAGTGAACTTGTTCAGTATTTGCAGTGCATTTTGTCCGGGGCCACCGAACCGTGACCCCATGGACTCTGAGAAACGATTGCGTGTATACAAGTCAGCCGCCACGACGGCACGCCACGTGTGGCGTGTTGACAAGTCTCCCGGTGACACACACAAAAATCGGAATGCGTGTTTAGACGCTCTCCGATCCGCTGTCCAAACAAAAATTGCGTGTATACACGGCCTCCGAAGCGAACTGGTTAAGGACATTTTCCATAAACTTTTCTCTAACTGTTTGTGATACATTGTATCGAGTCGTTAAGGCTGCAAAGGGCCTGGCAGCAGCTGCTTCAAACAACTTATCAAACCAGCAGCACAGGAGGGAATGTTTGCCTAATTGTTTTACTTTAATAAAAACGACACAGTAAAGAAAAGATCGATTTAAGTATGTATCCTCTGTATTATAAAGGTCAATTTTGTTACCATTTACAGTACATGTATGTGTACACCACAGGAAGCAAGTTTTCAACAAAAATGAAAACGGGTATCCGAAGTTTCCTGATTTCGGGTATTCGGTCCCAAAAATATCCGAAAACCCACACCCCTACCATGCTCAATGCAACAAAATGCAACAAATGTTAAAAAGTTGTTGCATCTTGTCGCCCTCGGCAGAGAACAAAAAGAACTATAGGTCTCGCTGATGGATCTTATTGCATTGAGATGCCTGCACACTTTTCTGTTGTTTCATTCTGTTGCATTCAGCAGGGTGTCTGGTTTGGTAATCTACAAATAAGAGTAAATAGTCGAAGTTTGACATAAAACTTGTCGTAAAGTTGATTTAATCAATCATCCCTTAAAATCTTTCCATCCGAGGTTCTTTAGTAAAATTGGTCAAACTATTTCACAATTATTCTTGACTGAAAAAAGATCTGATGGCAGATGAAGATTCCACTTGAAT
The DNA here is from genome assembly GCA_029582265.1 of Zoroaster sp. YZ-2022. Lineage (NCBI taxonomy): Eukaryota > Metazoa > Echinodermata > Asteroidea > Forcipulatida > Zoroasteridae > Zoroaster > Zoroaster sp. YZ-2022. Next base: position 25,192,406 of record CM055828.1, on the reverse strand, counting down.
TTTGTCATTTATAAAATAATAATAATGTGGACTTATATAGCGCACGTATCCACCAAACTGGTGCTCAAGGCGCATTATATTATTACCCCTGCTCATCAGGCTCATAAATCATTCCTGAAACCATCTCAGCTCCCTGGGGAGTATACAGCTCCGTTGCTGCCATTACAAGGGCTAATCAAACACAACAACCAACTCTGCCCTCACAGGTACCCATTTACCCCCTAGGTGGAGAGAAGCAATTATGGTAAAGTGTCTTGCTCAAGGACACAAGCACCACGGTCGCGGTTCGAACCCACATCCGATGCACTAAACCACTCGACCATGGCACTTCATTGATTTCTCAATGTGATTTGTATATAAGCTAAAGATTATCCATGCTTTTAAAATTGTTATTCACACAAACTATTATCATGGTCCTATATTCCTCATAAAGTATGAGTGTACAGTGTACAGTGATGTTAATTTTGTTTTCCTTTTCAGTAAAATAACATGATACAGAAGATTATTTACAAAGTGTTGCTTACTTTTTGGCAGAATGACAAAGTTTGATGTGAAAAACTACCTTGAGAGAATTTACAGCATACCTGTAGCCAAGGTGAACACACAGATAGTGTATGTTGCATTCAAACGTGACCACAAGAACAGCAGATACAAACCAAAGGATGACTTCAAGTTGGCTCATGTTACCCTGGTAAGTGAATGTATTGCCAAGAACACCTTTCTGTATGGTTGTATATTAACCCTCCTATGCCCAGGCTGAAATTTGGCCCAGTAAGCACCGCACCCACAGACAGTCACTTGAGTATTTTTGGTTGCATTGCCAAGTCAAACCACAGTCACACAGAGCTGTGTATGTACTGTCGAGTGGTTTTGGTTTGACCTATCCTAGCCACATGTCCTTGCATTTATTTGAGTGCACTGCACAAAGTCAATGGGTTGGGAGTTACATACAAATTTTGAGTGTCTTTGATTGGTTTTGGTTTGACCTCCTATCACAGCCACATGTCCTTGCATGTATTTGAGTGCACTGCACAAAGTCAATGGGTTGGGAGAGACATACAAATTTTGAGTGTCTTTGATTGTTAAACCTATAGGAGGGTTAATCCATTTAAAAGCAGCCCATAGTTGTTATCTTTCCTACTACTACAAGGGTCAAAAACAGTCAACATGTTGATGTACTTGCCAAGGTATATCTAGTGCACTTAAAACTCAAACACTGTCAAACCTTACATGTTGTTAAGTACATTTACAGGTCAAAATGAGTCAACCGTATTTGACTGGTAAAAGCATTGTCAGGTATTGTTGAGGGAGGTCAAAATGACAGTCAAAACCAGTCGAAAATGCCACTGTATGCACATTTGGGTCAACAGTCAAAACAGGCAGTTGACTGGTTTTGACCTCTATAGCAACTTCCCACTAAAGTGCAACAATAGTAGGAGGGTTATAGGGGCTATTTTTAACCCTAACCCCCTAGGCATTTTGGCTGGAAACCTTCCCAAATCCTGCAAAATCCAACAACGTGCAGTAAAAAGGTACCCCAATTGTTAGAATTTGATGGCATTGGTACAGTTAGCAAATGCAAAGCATCCATGGCTTGGCTATAACACAGTCCTGAATCCAACAAAAGCAGTCGGTGGAGTTTGATGGATTTGGTATACATGGTTACATGCTCTATTCGCTGGGCTGTACTGTGGAGTACTGAAGCCATCAAAATCAGGCAAAACCAGGGTTTATGATTTGGGAGTAGTTAGGGTTCATTTTAAAGGGACTGTACACTTTTGATAAAATGTCTGTACCGTCACTACGATTTTTTTTAAAACAATTTTTTAGTGTTGTAGGTCTCGAGACTGGTCTCCAGTCCACTTTTTGTTCTCCGTCTCAGATTAATGGAGTCTCAAAGTTTTGCAGGCCAGTCTAAAAAAATTGAGACTTGTGAAATACTTTTTTGGGGCGATTGTTGTGCACTAATCGATTATATGATATCCATTCATAAAGCTCAACAATTAAAAAAGTGCCCATAACTTGAATGTTACAAAAGGAAATCGGGAAAGGATTAGCTCAATCAGTGATAATAACGATAAGCACCATGATCCTATTAAACCAAAATAAAATAAAACAATATTTTTGAAGTGATTATTCTTCCATTTCTTGATACATTTTGCCCTCCTCATTGTAATAATTTCTTGCAGGCTGAAGGCCAGACGTTCAAGTTCCCGGAAAATCTTTTCACCAAAAAAGATGAAGACAACACAAATGAGGACATGATAGAGGAAGTGAAGGACAAACAGAAAGCCAGGGAAGGTCTCCTTAGAAGACGAGGCGGCGTACCCTCATGGTTCAGTATTTGAAGTCTCCAATAACCGAACAGGAATATAACTAAATGGAATGAACTCTGTTTCAGATAGTGTCTCACCATCTATGCAGTATTAGAAAAATAGTCATTGGAAAGGGCGACTTCCTGGTGTATATTACAGTACAGAAACTATTTGTGACTCAATGGAGAAAAGTGTGGTACAATTTTGTACATGTAAACCGTGTGTAATGCATTACGGTATGTTTGTAATGTTACAAGAGGACATCAGGGGCGGATCCAGTCTCAAAATAGGGGGGGGACTATCAAAAACATAAATTTACGTTCACTTGGATAAAAAAGGGGAACGTGCCAATGGAGGACAGTGTGAATGCAACTTTATAGGTACCTGGACTTGCCGATGATTCCAGATAATGCCGAAACCAACATTTAGATCCTCAGTCGGCAAATAAACCATTGAAGCTGGCTTGTGGTTTTTGTGTCCGGGGTGATAATGATTCACGCGTACACCCCTGTGACTCGTCCAGCAATCTTAACCAGTTCGCGTTGGAGGCCGTGTATACACGCAATAGGAAACTCCGGAATATTTGTGTGCATGCCGGCCACCCGCTGTGGGAAAAAGAAACCCGCCACAGGGGCCCAGAAAAACTTTTTTTATTCCCGACGCGAACTGGTTAAAGGTAGTTAATTTAAAAAAAATCTTTTCAGCCCCTATCAAAGATTTCCTTTTCTGTGATGCGGGGCTGTAGAGGTGACACACATTGGATCAAACACTTAAGATTTAAATATTTAGCCCATATGGGATCAAATGGCTTGGCGGAAACTACAGTCCTGGTTTTACACTTCATGTACTTTGTGCGACATTATCAATTGGTTGGATTATAAACCATGTGATAATGGTGCTATCCACTAACTGTAGAGTCTACTCACAATACCCGTTAACGGTAAAAACAGAATGAAATACATAGTACATTTTGACTTTAATTAATTTGTACAGTTTTTAAGTTTGAATAAATATTTTGGTAAATTGACACCACATCTTGTGGTCATGTAAACGACTTGTTTAAATTCAAGAGATTGCACTCCAATAAAGAAAAGATCGATTTAAGTATGCTACCCTCTGTATTATAAAAGTCGGATTGTTAACATTTACAGTACCGGAGGCATGTTTTCATAAAAAATGAAAACGGGTATCCGAAGTTTCCTGATTTCGGGTATCCAGTTCCAAGAACAAGTATCCATCAACAAGAGAATAAATTCATGACAATTTGAATTTTGTTTGATTTATTCTGCAATATACATGTACATGTTCCAGATGGTAGTACTCCATGGATTTGGGTCATTCATGATGTTATATTTCACGGACTGACACACAATTTTGCATATTTGGATAACAATGCCGTGGACGAGGTTATTATTACCGGACTCAAGTTCTGGTGTTAGCAGCAGAATGTCGGTTCGAATCCCGGCCGTGACACTTAACCATACTTGCTTCTCTCAACCCAGGGGTTAAATGGGTACCTGTGAGGGCAGAGTTGGTTGATTAGCCCTATATGCGCTGTAATGGCAGCAATTGAGCTGCATACTCCCCAGGGAACTGAGATGGTTTCAGGAATGATTTATGAGCAGGGGTAATGATATAATGTGCCTTGAGCACCACTTAGTTGGTGGATACGTGCGCTATATAAGTCCACACATTATTATTTATTATTATTACAATAAACAAATCTAGAAATGGTTTACAGTTGGATATGAACCTTATCACTCTGCATTTGCCGCCATAGAAATACCCAGTGCGTGTACATGGGTCAATGATACCTTATTTTTCATGATTAGAGATAATCCCCTGGAGACCTTTATCATGCTATGACAATCTTTGTCCGATTTCCTGTATACTTCATACAGATATCAAGTGTCAAATCTCATTACATAATAACAGACCAGACTATTTTTCCAGCCTCGGGTTGGTAACATGGACTTATATATTGAAGAAATACGAGATGGCTGCGCCGTGATGAAGGTCTATTCTTCAAAGGTTTAACACTGTTGTATGAACACTAATACCCATCACCCTCGGAAGGTTTGTGGTAGTCGGATGGGAAAGATTAGCCCAGAATTCATCTTTAGATTCCTTCAAAGTTGTCCTCCATATGTGAGAATCTCTGAACTAAGAGTTTTTACTGGTACAAAAACCCTCTTGAGCTGGTTTCATGCTTCTGCAATCCAGAGATGAATTTTCCTGTTGCTTCCCACAGCACAGACGGGTAGAAATGCATGCCATGTCAGGCCGCCAATAACTGGTAGATCACTGCTCACAGGGGCCTGGGTACGACAGAGTGATGTAGTCGGGGGATTAGTTTCTTATTACTGTTTGATGAAATTAATCAATTCATACAGTTTTAAAAGACAAAACCAAGGGTTAGATTTAGAGGGGCATGGGTGTAAATCCTGGGAGTGAAGGGGTAATAACCCCCTACTTTTTGCCTAGGGGGATCGTAGATACGATTATTCCCTCCACCTTTTTGGCACAGCAAAAAACAGAATAATCTGTTAACCTACTGTTTTAAAAGAATTTCTCAAAATAAACCCAAATTAGACAAATATTTGATTATTTACCCTAAAATGTGCAAACAGTCGGAACTGTGATTAGTTTTTAATCAAATGTTTCAAAACCAAAAATATTACTCAATAGGGAAGGGGATTTGAATGGGAAGCGGTTCAGGGGCAGTCACTGGAATTAAAAATTTAGAGAATCCTTCCCCCACCTTAGACAACAAATGTATATCACTGGGGGAGGGGCACATTTTGACCCTTTGATCTGCCAATGACTACATCAACAGAATCAATCAGAAAAACAGGTAAAACTTGTAGCTTTGCACGGTGAAGATGATAAGTAAGACTAATTGCGGTGACACCATGTGAAATTCTCAATGGATAGTAATTAGTTGTGAAAAGAACTAATTACTACTCAATTGAGAATTTCACATGGTGTCACCGCAATTAGTCTTACTCAGAAAAAACATACCTGATGATGTCCCATGTGGAATATTTTCACCTGGTTGCCGGGACAACCAGTTGTTGCAAACAGGTTCTCGCTTACGCGGGACCAACGCAACTGCTTTGCACCTTCTGTGTGAGCCTTCCGGCTGTCCTCTGGACAACTACAAATCAACAGATAATAACATTTGTTAAATGTCAACACAGAATACACCAATCCCGATTTAGCCATAGTCTCCGCCCACCTGTACAAAAAGCAAAGCGCTTGACCGACATAGTAACCATTGCCATGGAGAGGCGTGACCCTATTGGATAATCCGTGCCATTGATTGACAGGTTGGATAGGTGTAATGACCTATTGATTCATAAACTGTGGCTAATAATATTTTGGAGAATTTACTTAGTAAAAACTATTGTTTCAACACCCTCTTTTGATCATTTCTAATGGCTTTTGCAAATGTAAATAAATAAAGGAGTAAACTTATATTCAAGACTTGCATGGATACCATACCAGGTCTTGTAATAATTTGTCTGTTACTTTCACTCGCACTTATTATTCTATGAATACACTTCATTTCTATGGTCCTCGTCTATGGAATGACATTCATAATGCTACAAGGGTCAAAATCAGTCAAAATGTTGATATACTTGCCAAGATATATCTAGTGCACTTAAAAGTCAAACCTTACGTGTGGTAAGTACATTTACAGGTCAAAATGAGTTGACTGTTTTTGACCGGTAAAAGCATTGTCTTGTATTGTTGAGGGGGGGTCAAAATGACAGTAAAAACCTGTCACAAATGCCCCTGTGTGTACATTTGGGTCAACAGTCAGTTGACTGGTTTTGACCTCTATAGCAACTTCCCACTAAAGTGCACCGAGAGTACGAGGATTAAAGATCAGCTGTCTGTGGGTCGTTTTAAGACATCGTATAAAGGAGTACTTCTCTCCCAGTGTGTAACCTTGCTTTCTCTTCCCAATACATGTGACTCGTCACTGATAGTTTAACTTTTCTCATCATCAGCTTCCACTTGATACATTTTATTATTATTATTAATTATTTTACTATGTGAATGCATTATTGTATAATAGTTAAGGACTCTGTGTTCTGTCTAGATGTATGTCATTTGTGTAAGGTTATTCCCCACAAGCCTTGGCTTACATGAACAGCCTCCAAACTCTGTGTTTTCATGTATGATGTGTGCATAGATTGATATTGTCTCCTTTCATATATCCAGTTGTCTAATTACTATCTTTCTTTGTACTAAGTTTGTGTAACCATTTTTTCTCATCTGAGTATGGAAATAACTGTGAAATGAAATGAAATGAAATGAAATGAAAAGGAGTAGAATATAGGGTAGGGGGAAAGGAAGGCTTGAGAACTCTCATATATGAACAAATTTCAAGGAAAATCAGACTGTATAAATGAGGCTTGGGTGACCCACCTTGATCTTGTGATATCCCAAACCATCCACTCCCCCTCCACGGCCGCCCCGACCCTCGTCGGATCACACGGGCACCAATCGGCAGACTTCAACATCACATGACCAGCATCGAGTGACATGATTGGTTGTTGGTTCAGTAGATCGTAGAAGCGAATCGTACCTCGTTTCTCTGCAACCATCAACTTTTTTATGAGACAAAAAAATAAGTAAAAATTATGCCACTACATGCCAAACTAATAAGGAGTTTCTTTAACCTATGGCTCCAAAAAACGAAAATAATTTCATCAAAATCATCATTAACCCTAACCCTCCTACATCCTCTATAATCCTCCGGAGGATTTGGAGGATTTTGGAGGAATGAGGCACGTTCGAAAATCGCCAATTGGAGGATTGTGGAGGATTGAGGGCATAATGGAAATTTACTTTGGATGAATGTGGAGGATTGACAGAAACATAATCTTGTATCCTCCGGAGGATTTTGGAGGAATGAGGCACGTTCGAAAATCACCAATTGGAGGATTATGGTTGATAGTGGAGGATTATGAAGGACTGAGGCAGTGAGCTTCATGCACAAACACATTTCGGAGGATTATGAAGGATTGAGGAAGGTACCTGGTAATTAAGGCTAGGGAGTTAGGGTTAAAAAAAAAAAATATTGCACAAATATAAAAATATCAGAAGTTAATGAATGGAATGTTTTTTTAGCTGGTACTGAAGTAGTGATTTAACACAGTTTGTGACACGTCCTGATAATCCTGGAAAGTTTTGGATTTTTGGACCAATCCCGGAAAGTCCTGGATTTTTCATAAAATGTCCTGGAAAATGATGTTAATTTTACATTATATTTGTGTGTTTATATGTTTGTAATTATAGTAAAATTTTGTATCATTCCGGTAATATGAGGGAAAGAAAATAATATTTCTTATTTGTGGTATTGTACAACAAAGTGTGCACAGTATGTTAGGAATACTTGTGCAGTTTGCTGGTCTCTTGGAAATTGCAAGCCCTCACAAAATTATAGTAAAAACATGGGCACCAGTTCTCTTATTCTGCACTACGAAATCAATCCCCAAAAATTTATTATTTTGTATTTTCATTATTTAAATGTATTTTTGGAAAAAAATATATTGTTTGCTTGTCCTTTTCCACATCTTCATTTAAAACTTTGAAGCTTGTTATCTTGATAAACAGAATCGTAAATCCCATGTCTCACATATTGTAAGCAGCCACACTGACCTGTCTATGCAACTGAAAACTCAAGTTGCAGAACTAAAGCACTAATGGTCATCTAAATAGGATTTACCTTTGGCTGGGTCCATTATCACTAGTGGCCATGCCCACCAGTTTTAAACATATTGTAGTTCACAGCTATTAACCCTAGGCCCACTTGCTTACACATAACCTGAATCCTCCAAAATCCTTCAGTAGTAAAGCAAGCATAATGACCACTACCATTGTATGCAGAAGACATGTATGCACACATGTGTTGCTTATCTGTGATACATGTACATGGCCCAGGGCCAGGGACCATCCCTGCATGCATGGAGCAATAAACAGTGTCCACTGACCTTGCAATCACTACAACAAACATGGATGTACATGTACCATGGAAAGGCAAGTATGCCTAATAGCCTCAATCCTCCAGAATCATCTTTTGGACAGACTAACATGTACCATGTAACCTCAATCCTCCATAATCCACCAAGCAAATAATCACATCTGCCCTCAATCCTTCAAAATCCTTCACTTTGGCAAAGAGGATTTGGGAAGGTTAGGGTTAAACCACTTTAAAGGGAAAATATTGTCACGATCAATATGACATGGAATTGGAAAGCTAGTTTTAGATTAACCCTCCTACTACTACAAGGGTCAAAATCAGTCGAAATGTTGATATGCTTGCCAAGGTATATCTAGTGCACTTAAAAGTCAAACACTGTCAAACCTTACGTGTAATAAGTACATTTACAGGTCAAAATGAGTCGACCGTTTTTGACTGGTAAAAGCATTGTCTGGTATTGTTCAGGGTGGTCAAAATGACAGTCAAAACCAGTCAAAAATGCCCCTGTATGCACATTTGGGTAAACAGTCAAAAACAGCCAGTTGACTGGTTTTGACCTCTACAGCTACTTGCCACTGAAGTGCAGCTAGAGCAGGAGGTTTAATGCAGTTACTGAAAAAATGACCCACATGATAAGGTAATATTACCATTGCTGCTGCATTAATGAGCCAGTAATTTTCAGTCACTGTGTTCATCTTAAACTATGACACCGATTCAAGCTAATTCAAGTTTATGTTTCCCTGAGCAATCCTAAATATACGGATATCTACCTTCATTGGGTCCTTACTGTTCCAACAGGTAGACATGCCAGCAGCTTTCAGTGCAAAGCAGACTTTCTGTGTCCCCTCTATGTCCCAGACACGGCAAGTGTGATCGTCACTTACGCTTGCAATGAGCTGTCCTTCAGTCGGCTCAAAGGCGAGAGCATTGATGTGGTCTGAATGACCATCGATTAACTAAAAATGGAGAAGATAATGATGATAAAAAATAACAATAATAATAACGGTGGATTTTTCATATATCGCCAACTCCATCACGATGTGATGCTCAAGGCGCTTTTTACATTATTATCCCTGTCATCATGCTACTTTTAAAATCATTCCTGGATCATTTTCGACTTCCTGGGAAGTATACAGCCCCGGCAGCCTGTTAGGTGCTCATCAACTAATCAAACACAATGACCATAGCTCCCTGCCCTCACAGGTCCCTATTTATACTCCTGGGTGAACAGACTATTAGCCAGGATTTGGAGAATCAAATTGGTTATTCTTTGAAAAACAGGGTGTCCAAAACTTTAACATATACTACTCAAAACAATTTAGGGAACACTGGAATAATCTCAGTTAAAGCAAGATCATTTATTTCAGATAAACACAATGTTTCACAGAATTGTTGAGAAACAACTGCACAATGAAACAGATGATAAAGGATGCATGTAGTGATTACACATTTCATGACATGACTACTGAAAGAGAGAGGGGGTTGCAAATGAAAATCCCGGTTCATGGAACATTTCAAACCTATTTGATGTTAAAAATCCGGTGTTCCCTAAATTGTTTTGAGTCGTATACAATACTTTTGCATGTGTATTGCAAATAAAACAGGGTGTCCATTTAGGAAACAGGGCGTCCAAAAGACACCCAAAGGTATTGCTGGCTAATACTATGTAAGTGAAGGGAAGCAATTTATGGCGTCTTGCTCAAGGACACAAGTGGCAAGGATTCAAACCCACATTCTGATATTCTGCAGTGATTGTATCTGTAAACAAGAGCAGCTGTAATAACATCAACAACTACACTGCAATATGTACAGCAGCAACAACAAGAACTCTGTAAACAACAAGAACTCTGTAAACAACAAGAACTCTGTAAACAACAAGAACTCTGTAAACAACAAGAACTCAGTAAACAACAAGAACTCAGTAAACAACAAGAACTCTGTAAACAACAAGAACTCTGTAAACAACAAGAACTCTGTAAACAACAAGAACTCTGTAAACAACAAGAACTCTGTAAACAACAAGAACTCTGTAAACAACAAGAACTCTGTAAACAACAAGAACTCTGTAAACAACAAGAACTATGTAAACAACAATAACTATGTAAACAAGAACTCTGTAAACAACAAGAACTCTGAATGCAACTTCACTACTTCTCAATAATAACATTTTTGTCATAAGCTGAATCTTTCACGGATTGGTTGTTGAAAGGTTTGTCTTGATTCAGAGAGAGAGAGAGTAAGTATTTTCATAGAAGCAGTTCTGCCAACATGACCAATGTTGTACCCTTCCCTTTACAATTGAGTCAAAGGTCGCCAATGGCTATACATGTTTGTCATCTTCAAATGTCTTCCAGTCACCCACCTCCATGATATCTTGTTCCTTCATATCCGATGAGTAAAGCCGGATTTTGTAATCTGCTCCTGCAGTGCAGAACCTGGGAGCCAAAAAATAATAATAATTCACTACTGATTATGACGCTGTACATAAGTATGTGTACCCCCAAGGTATATGTAAAGTATAGGATTGGTCATTCAAAAATAATAAAATCATCAAAACTTAGGGAAGAAGACCAAAGTGGTGGTACAGCCAAGCCTTTGATAAGCCTGGCCAGGCCCAGGCTTTGCCCAGGTCTATGGGTCTATATAATCCCCTAGCTGAGCTTGAAATACCCTTTACTAATGAATAGATCTCAAATAGCTCTTATTGTTAACACAAACTTGATTGACACCTCAGCTGTCTTTTGTTCACAACTACAGCCATTATAATGAGATCTATTTGGCTGGGCTAGGCCCTCCAGAAGCCCAGGTTAGGTTGATTGGCAGGTACTGTATTGTTACAGGAATAGAACTCACAAAAGGACAGATTAGGAGGCCATGTAGCCTGGGCCAGGCTGGGCTTCTCCAAGGCTTGGCTGTACCGAGACTTTGGCTCTCCTCCCTTACTTTTCGTATAGCTGATCATGGTATTTATTTTCCCTTTAAAACCCTCCTACACATGGAAGCCACTCCGATCCACAAAATTCTGTTCTTTAGCAACCTTCAGTACATACATGTACAAGCCTGCTGTCCTTTCCAAGTAATCTTACAAAATCAACTGTGTGCCACCCAAGGTCACTGTAAATGTTTGGACATATTAGTATGGTCTACAATGTATCAATGGGAGACCACTTTACCCTGTAAATCTCAGTGGTGTGACAGTGCACAGAAGGGTAACCATAGGAGGCCACTGGCAACAGCTAATGGTTTGGAGTGGCCTGAATGGGTTGTTTCAAAAATTGCACTAATTGTAGGAGGGATAATTAACCCTCCTACTCTAGGTGCACTTTAGTGGGAAGTTGCTATAGTGGTCAAAACCAGTCAATTGACCGTTTTTGACTATTGAATCAACTGTGCACACATGGGCACTGGTGACTTGTTTTGACCATTTGGGTAGCTGCTACACACTGTGCTATGACTGCTGGTGACTGATAAGATCATTATCAGCTTCAGGGGGATCACTAACTTGTTTTGACTGAACAAACAATGATAGGGGTGCTGAAGGCTGCCAGTTTTTGACTGATAAATCAGTGCAGGGCCACTTAGGCTAGGAGTCAATGACTTGTTTTGACCGATAAATTAATTTATTTTGACCATATCAGTCCAAAACAGTGACTCATTTTGACCACCATCCACATTACTACCAATTAAAAACAGTCACCTCATTTTGACCAAAGTGCCTTTTCCAGTCGAAAGTGGTCAACTCATCTTGACCACCTTCAACATTGCAGTCGACTGTTTTTGACTGATTGATGTACTTGCTACACATTAGGTTTGACAGTATTTGACCTGTAAGTGCTGTAGATATACACTGGCATGAACTTTGAAATTTTGACTGATTTTGACCCTTGTAGTAGTAGGAGGGTTAATAGTGTCTGTAAAGGTGCTATAATTTTTCAGTAAAGTGTAAAGTGAAATAACCTACAGTTCAAATTTAAGAAAGAGTTCACTTGTTCCCAAGTTCTATTTATCAATGAATACAAGTACCACAAATATGTATGCATTTTCACCTTTTTTTTCTTGTGACCAACACAAGGTATTAAACTGAAATTTTTCACAGGTTGGTTGATTAACGCAACAAGATGTAATCAAAGTAAAAAGTTGTTGCATCTTGTTGCCCTCAGCAGAGAACAAAAGAACCATTGTTCTAGCTGGTTAATTGACACTGAGCTGCCAGCACACTTGCATTGTGTTGCTTTTAGCAGGGTGTCTGTGAAATACCAGCAGGGGGTTAGGGTTAATGTTTAATCTCGATTCAAAGAGAGTACCGTAATTTCCTGCGTATAAGACGCTCGGTGTATAAGGCGCATTACCCCAGAATCGGGGGAATGTGATTAAAGTGTCAACGTACAAGGCGCACCGCCGTATAAGGCGCACCATGACCGCTCAGTAGTGCAGTGCATGCCAGAAGCGCTATAGCACGACCATGCCGCCGCCGCCACCACCACGCGCGCGTCGTACTAGGAAAGTAGTCTGGTTGCGGCCCAAGTGATCCCGCGGTGTTGTGCGTAATACACTGATTAATAATCGAGGTGAAAAACAGACACGGCAAAAGTTGACAACCTTGCACACATCGCATAGAGACTTAGTCATTAGAAAGCGTTGTAGATAAAAATGCGCGATCGTGTACGATGTTGGGCATGCTATTTTTAGAAACAGGGGAATTCTGCTTTTGGTACATCACACACGAGTGAGGTCTTTCGTGAGTATTATTTACGGTGAATGAATGCATGAAAATCTTGCGCTAACGACCTTCATTGGAAAACACGGCCGCTTTGTTAGGTTGAGGTCCACCGAAAGTTACACAAGCGGTAATCATCACTTTGATCTCAAGCGACACCAGATAAGGCGCACCGTTAGATAAGACGCAGTGACGTTTTCGTACCTTTGAAAGTCAGATAAGCCGCGTCTTATACGCAGGAAATTACGGTAAAAGCTGTTTTACCAAGATAACCAATGATGTACCTTCACTTTCTGAGAGGGTTTGCTAAATGCAGAAAGGGTGTTGGGGGGGGGGGGAGGGGGATTTCACCTGATGCATCTTGGCAGTACTTCCAGGGATGTTTCCGGACTCCAGGAGATGGCAACCACCCGAGTATCATGATGGAAATCTCTCAGGTGCTTGTAGTCAAATCCTGCGACACTCTTGTCTTCTTCCTGAGGTTCAAAACGGGTTTGAGGAAATGTGAGGTGATTATTGATGCATCACATCTGAGGAATGTAATTATGGCAATGAAATTTACCGGTAATATAAATGATTTGCAGTAACGGAATCACAGAATTGTATTACCTGGATACATAGGTTCAAGGGTGGAATGACTACAAGGGGAGGAGGGATTGAATTGGTTTATTAACCCTAACCCCTTGGGTATTTTTACTAGAAAGTATCCTGAATCCACCAAAATCCACCATTTTTGTCACACACAAAATGCTGGTGTCCTGAATCCATCAGAATCCGCCAGTGTAGATATTGGACATATCCTGAATCCGCCAAAATCCACCACTAAATTTCTGGCGGATTTTGGCAGATTCAGGATACCATGCTCACATGAAAATTTGTATAGTATGTTGCTGCATAGAATCCATCAAAATCTAACACATACAAGTGTTGGCTGTACATGTACAGTACATGTAACTATAATCCATCAAAATACATCAACCAACATGACCAAGCAGTTAAAAACTATTGAAATCCTGAATCCATCAAAGTCCGCCATATGCTCAATGTGGAGATATCCTGAATCCGCCGAAATCCTCCAAAACAGGGGGATGGATTTTGATGGATTCAGGGTGGTTAGGGTTAAACATGAGGAGGGGACAGAGGGGATTATGCCTTCAGGGACAGGGACAGGGACAGGGACAAAGAGAAACAAAGGAAAGAATGTCGTATCCGACCGCCACTTTTTAAGGGTTTTGGGGAATTTTGTTGCAACCACTAACCAGTTAAAAAATAGTTCTATCGATTTTTTGGGGTACAGAAAACGAAAACTATCTTTAAAATCCATTTTTCTGATGTTTTCAGACTTTATTTCCCTTCTAAAAAAATCCTCCCCTTCAGAAAATAGAAGGATCCTTATTATAGTTACCACTGCGCATGTACAGTGACTGTGTTGGTCACTAACGGGGAAGTTGACAAGAACAGACTGACATGACTGAGGAAGTCATTGTAATTTGTATACAAAAAAAGCTGATTTTTCATGAAATAAATATGCTGTTAGTGACCAACACAGTCATTGTACATGCTCAGTAGCAAATATAATAGAATCCTTCTATTTTCTGAAGGGGAGGATGTTTTTAGAAGGGAAATAAAGTCCGAAAACCATCATAAAAGTGGATTTTAAAGATAGTTTTCGCTTTCTGTACCCCGAAAAATCGATAGAATAATTTTTTAAATAGTTAGTGGCTGCAAACAAATTCCCCCCAAAACCTTTAAAAGTGGCGGTCGGACACGACATTCTTTCCACACATGCTTACAGTAGGCAGATTCACGCAAACCGCCGTTGGTGGCGCTATTTTTCATATGCTTTTGTACTGTAAAAGTTTGTGACCTGCCGAACTTTCATGGTAAAATTCTAATATAAAGGGTAGTCTATGGATGTAGTCACTTCTAGTGTCGATAAATGGATACTACACATCGTGGTTATCTTAAATGATCAATCCATGCCAACTGTAACGTTGGCTTAAAAACAGTGCAACTTGCTGAAAATAGACTTTGTTAGTACTACAAGGATACATTGCAGGCACATTCGGTCACAACCTTTTCCATTGAAACTGGATCTTAAAAATGACCAAATATTTAAATCAACAAAAATTCGTAACTTTGCATAGGGTTAACCTATCATGACCACTGACCCCTCATTTTCTTTCTAATTTTTTGCTCTATCCAGTGATATGACATTTAAAAGCATTGAAGCAACTTCAAATTTTCATGAATCTGCCTACTTACAGCTTAGACATTGTGCATGCACAACTGTGGTTGTAATATAGGCCTAATTCTACATTCTTTCCAATTAATAAACATTCAAATTTCAATGTAAAATAGGCCTAATTATAATAAATGTTAGGCCTTGTAAATCAGCTGAGCTGGCATTAAAAAAATGGTGGGGCTTATTCGCAGGGCTGCCCTGCGAATTGTGTTACACGTACGGCTAATTCGCAGGGCTGCCCTGCGAATTGTGTTACACGTACGGCTAATTCGCAGGGCTTTTATTTGAATATTGGGCAGTCCTGCTGTCAGCAATGCAGTATACAGTATTATTCTCCTTGCTATACTGCTGGTCTAGAAAAGTTTTAAAACTTATAAAAGAATCAAATTCTTTGCCCTCCATCATGCATGTTCATTATTAAACGTAGCTAAATTAAATGTAGTATCACAATTTTCAGTTAGCCTAACGTTAGTCTACACTGTATCAACGTTAATGTTAGGCTAACCTAGGCTAGGCCCTAGGGCCGGCTAGGCCCTACACATGGGTCTATTAAATTACGCGTGCAGTGCGCATGCGCACGACTGAATCATCGAGTTTTACCGCGTTCATAGCCCCATAAATGTGGCACGGACACGCCCCCCCCCCGCGTATCCTTATACGCGGGAAGCGTCCGTGCCACATTTATGGGGCAACCGCGTTCACTGCTGTACTGCCCTAGCCCTGCGAATAATTAATACCGGACTACATGGCAATTCGCAGGGCAGCCCTGCGAATAATCACAACGTAAAAAAATAGACAATCGCCGGTCTTCTACTGGACGAATTCCATAATTACCTGAAATCTGCAGGCACCAACATTAACTCTTAACTGACCACCAAATGCAATGAGCTGAGATCCAGCTTCAAATGGACAGAATTCAACACACGTTACAACGTCTTTGCATGGGAAATGGTACGACGTTGCTTTTGTGTTTTCACTCATCGTAAAATATCTGTCAATAAATCGATACGAATATATAGCCTTTGAACGAAGAGATAATAAGGTTTGATAATCTGTCACAAAATGAGCGACCAAAACTCTTGTGAACTAAATTGAAGTGTTGAACTTGAAGGATATTTAACGTGGGTGTTTCATGGAGCGCGCCATTTTGGTTCTACATGTACTGTAACAGAAAGGTCAACAGAGGGCGCTACAACTACATAACTTGCCAGTAAGTCAAGCAATTCGCAAAGATCGACATTCCACCGGTAAAAGGATTACTTTTTCCACCAAGGCCAAATTATTTTTATAAGTGGGCGGGGTGGGGGGAGGCAAACAAAAGAAAAAGGAAGAAAATGCTTAAAATATTGGCAGTAAGTCAATTAAAGGTCAACATTGGTAACGAAACCCCGAAAAAAATCACTTCACCCTAAGGAAAATATTATTACAAGGGGAGCGCGCGGGCATTGGCGGATCGGGGAGGGGGGTTCTAAGGGGATGTAGCCCCAAAAAAAAAAAAAAAAAAAAAAAAACACAATCAAATACAAACGGTAAGGTATTCCCCTCATGTTTCCCCTCAGTGCCCCCTCACTGTGCTTTGTTTTCCTCTCCCTTTGATTATTTCATTGTAACATTTGTAGTACTGAAAAATCGTTCTTGATTCTCAGCCCCCCTAAAAAATATTCTGGATCCGCCCATGGCGGGGATGGTCAAACAAAAGAACAACTAGAGCTTACTAGTAAGTGTTTGTTTGAATAAACACACGGTGTTCGATAAAAGTGGTAACAATAAATGCTTGTAATAATTATTGCAGTATGAGACGAAATATAACACTGTGAGGAAGTACATTTTTCAAATTTTTTCTCAAACTGAATCCTAAAGTCCCTTAATTTTTCCAGCCATGTACACATATATCATTGGTCACACACCCAGTCCCATTAAAGATGTATTGCCTGTGTGTTGCATTTTTACCGACATTTGTTATTTATTAATTTTTTTACGGATCAATGGAAAACACTAATACTTTGAAATAAAATGTTTCACATAATAGTTGTCTGATGTTGGTTAAACAGTATTAAGAGCCAAAATTAATTTTAGGCGGGACCCCGTCATTACATAATCAATTACTTTGGGAATTGGGATATATTTGATATACAAATTATGCTTCTCACAATTATTTTGTGAAATGTAAAAAGTTCCAATGGAAAAAATAATCAAAAAGAAACGTAGAACATGGTCCATATACAGCTTTAAATTCAGATTGTGACGTTATGTAAGGTGTTGAAATTTAAGGTGGTTTTTGTCATAGAGAACGCCATTTATTTGGATCCGCTGTAACAAAAAGTCAACAGATTGCCAGTAATTCAAGCAAAGGTCGACATTCCACCGGGAAAAACCAACTTAATTTTACAAAATAAAAAGAAAGAAATTTAAAATATTTACAACATTGCCATTAAGTAAAAAGAGTCAAAATTAACTTTAGGCGGGATGGACCCATCATTACAATAAATTTATTAATATATTTGATATATATCAAGGATATATTTGATATATATCAAGGATATATTTGATATAAAAATATGCATGCTTCTCAGGATTATTTTGTGAAATGTGTAATTTTAGTTTAATTATTTTCCTTTCCTCAATAAAATGTTCCAATGAAAATATATATATATATATAATGCTGTTAAAAAAGCGAAGAACATGGGCGATACAGCTTTAAAAATGTATCGCCCGCGTTTGGGCCGATTTAACGGTAAAAAATAAAATACATTTAAACAATTTAAAAAAAAAGGGGGGGAAATGGTATTCTTAGTATCCAACACGGGCAATCGTTAAAGTTATATTGCACAAGTCAGATGGTGACCCAAAGCCGACTTGATGAGGCACGTGTAACCGGCAGAAAGGGAAAAAAAATGTTCATGTTGTGCTAACGTGGAGTAATTAATAATGTAAAATTAATATTATAATTTATTCAAAACAAATTTCTGCAGATAGTTAGTCAGAGTGAAAACCATGCATTCGGAAGAATTCAATCTTCTAGGCGAACCCAGTGTGATAACCACCTTAGCACCTTTCTGGGAAATCGGTAGACCCCCGGTCCCTCCTTTACTTTCCCGCACCGTAACCAACTATCGAACAGGGGAGAGACGTGGTGTCCCCCAAACCATTGCGCTGCTGCAGCGCCATGTCCTTGTTCCACAAGACAAGTGGCTTCGAACCGGTGCGTCCCAGCTCTGGAAGACCCACGATTGACACTTCCAGTGGTCCGGCCGTCGTGCTGCGCCACCTGAACTTTGTTGGTATTAAACAGGTTAAATTAAAACTACTTAAATAAAGGATTTGTATTGTATTTCTATACGCAATAAAAATAACATAAGCAGGCGGGATTTGAACCGGAATCGCTTGCACGGCTTTATCTGTAAGTTTGCAATGAAAGGAGGTTCATCGATCAACATTGATACGATGGACCTTTACATAGGGGGTAAAGGGCTCATTGAGTTTTCTGGAGTTTAGGTCTTTCAATTAATTTAACATTTTTCAGTTACCAGTACATATTCAGTTCTTGAATTTTTATTTTATAGTGTGATACAACAATGGCGGATTATACACTTTTGCCATTTGTTGAATGCATGTGTTTACGTGGTGTGTGTGTGTGTGTGGGGGGGGGGGGTGGTGGCTGGGAACTCTTTAACAAAAGAGACAAAAGGTCATCGGTCAGAACAATACTAGGCCTAGAGGTCCTCGGTCAACGTCTCAAACCCTAACCCTAGGTGACAGTGCTCACCAGTGGCGGCTATTGTTTGTTATGATTTGGGGACGCCCATAGGGATTACTAACCCATGATCATGGCCCCCACTAACACCCACCAACTGACACCCACTCCCCCTACCACAAAATCACATACATGCGTTATATGTTTTGAGTTGGAATATAATTATTTATTTTAAATACGCCAAAATTTCAATTAAGTTTCGTGCATCACTGGGGGAAATGGGATATTGTCAGAAGAGAGGGAAAAACTTTTTTTTTAAGGGAAAGGGGGAATATAAACATTATTTAATGACGGAACTGACCATAAATCTCATTTTGGATAAGCCTATTTATTGTAAAGCAATACTCCTAATGATTATTTTATGAAAATACGTCCTTTGAAGTACTTTTCCTTTCTTCATGTAAACTTTAGCAACTATGTGCCGAAAAAAAAACAGTTTAGTAATCAGGAATTGCCGTTACAACGTATTGGCATGAATTCGTTTTAACAGTGGTCCACCCGTACCCACGGAAGATTGACGGCAAAATTATGAGCTGTACGTCTCATCTTATTATTTTATATGCCTATCAATAAAGATGTTTTGCCTATATTTGTATATTATGTTATTTAACTGGCAATTTCGGAAAATGTTCTTTTGCATCGGAATACTGCTATTTTTCTTGAGTACAGGAAAACCAAATGATTTAAAGTGACACTGATTTCTCAAAATATAATAATCATTAGAATCATTAGAATCACGGGCCGACGCTATGAGAGTCGGAAAAGTTAGTTTGAAACATCTCTATAACAAAAGTTTTTCTGATTGTTACACAGTCCGACTAAGGAAAATTTGTTTTGGGCAGTATTTCCTAAATTTATATCAAAAGCGGGCTACGCTACTGGTCGGAGCAATATTAACAAAGAGTTTTACTAGTACTAGTATAGGCCTTACTTTGTAGGCTATAGGCCTATGCCAATGAATTTGGCTACACTGAAAAGCAACGCCCCCCTGTGCCCCCCCCCCCCCCCCCCCGAAAAAGTCCTGGATACGCTGCTGCTGAAAACCATAAAGGTGGGTTTTTGAAGATAGTTTTCGCTTTCTGTACCCCCAAAAATCGATAGAATAATTAACTGAGTCTGACGAATTTAAATTCTGTCGGATAAATATGGCAGTCGGAATTATGGGCTGTCGGAATAATCAGCAGTCACCTTTTAACTTTTTTCTCCCAAAGCCAACATTTCAGAAATGTTGTCAAAAATCCGCCCAGGGGGCGCCCCGCCCCCTTTAGCTACGCCACTGTGCACTTAGTCGTTGATCAGCAGCGTAAAGAATGCGGAGGAGGCATGCAGAACTAGTTTAGATAAACAAATTTTTTTAGCTTTCCACATATTAGTACAGGAGCTCGCTACACACTGACCTGCGCGCGCCTGGCTGGACACACTGGTACTTTGTTTTACATTATTACATGTTTGAAAACCAATGAACATTTTCCCAGCATTCTCTGCGCACATATTTTGTTTTTCCAATATGGCGGCGAGCATGACTAACGCCGTCGTGCCAGAAATGGACGGGAAGACGAATGAAAACACGGTGAAAATTATCTGTCTTGGTGATTCCGCTGTGGGAAAGTCAAAGTAAGTGCTCGTTTGAAGTGTTCACTGTTAAATAACAACTTCCTCATAAATTGGGAATGTCTTATCATCCTGTTTGTAAATGAATAGCGTTAACTGGTTAAGTTAGGGTTTTCAGTTTGTACGTGCTTGACAGAAGCCCTCCGCTCCACACGCACAGCGCATCGCCCGCAACGCAACAAAATACATCAAAATTTTAAATAAAAAAATTATATTACTTTTACCTGTCGAAATCTTACACATAATAGCTCATTGGAAAGCTTATACTAGTCTCAGCTATCCAACAATGTACGTCATAAAATAGCAATCGGAAGTACGTGTGAAAGGCTAGGTTTTTATGAGTGAACCGCTCTCGTCCCGCCCAGCCTTTCGCGAAGTGTTCCGAGATCGGGCACATTCGGCCCGTAAAATTTGCCGCGCTCTGCTGAGGGCATCCACTTCGGAGCTGTCTCCGCGCCCGAGTACATTGTGATTGACATGAAAACGGGTTTCCCTATAGAGTCAAAGGGCTCCTTTACATACCCATGCTTGCTCGATCTCCACAGCTACTCTACAACCGAAGTTATGAAGAGATAAAAAATTAAACACTGTTTTTCGAGGTGAAATTTTTAAGTTGAACGGTAAGAGCGATGTCTGAATGAAATTTACACCTGTTTTCTATCATATGTGAAAGTTTTGAGCCGTAAATGTGTTTAGTTTTGAGCGGAGAGTGTATTTTTTACACCCTTTCAAAAGCTCTTATGAGGGAAACGAGCACGAACGCTGTGCGTGTGTATCAGTATCACGGTGTGTGTGTGTAGGCTGATTCAACGGTTTTGTTGCCATAAGGGATGTATACAGTGTGGACAGTCGGGCTTCATCGAATGCTGTATACTTGATTAAATAAAACAGGATTCCTCAAAAATTACTTGTCCGATTTTCTTGATTTAAAAACCATTAGATTTCTTTCATCAAGACCTTTAATTTGATATAAATATTGAGCATATTGGTTTAGGAATAATTTTTCACCTGAAAACCCTAGTTAAGTTAACTAACGATGACGATGTCTAATCTAACATAACAACGTTATGTGTAGGTTATCTGTCATGTCCGTCATTTGGTCAATGTCATACTGAAAGGCCTACATCGGAGAGAATGTAGAAATACAACCCGGCACTTATAAGTTATATCTATCCAAATTATGACAAATTGTCAAATAGTAAATCAGTCCGGGAAAACTCCAAATACGGCAACGTTGATATATACGGCAACCAGTTGCCGTATAATGCAACTTCCAGTATGTAAATGCGAAATACAGCCAAAAGCCCAAAGGGCTTAAAATTTTGTAGAAAACTACTGAATAACCAATGTTTTTATTGTTTTGTGTCTTTAATTAAACATCTTAATCATTGTTCAAGTCAATGTGGATAGGGTCGTTTGGGATGTGTGGTATAGTGGGATGTGGATTGGGGCGGGGTGTAACTGGTAGGGTACGGCAGTAGAAATTTGTGTGTAATTGGTGGGGCGGGGGGCTGGTGACTTGATTGCTTGGTGCATGGTTACCAGCAGTGTAACTGTAAGCAATCTACTTGGCAGAAGGGCGTGGTCTTATAAATTGAACAACTCTATTAATTAAAATACGGACCTCTTTAATATAAAATACTAGGCATATCATTTATTTATTTTTTCTAAATAATTTGTTTTTGTCCATTGGTTCAAATCAAGTTAGAATAAAAATCAATACATGTATATATAGCACTCTGTGGGCAAGATAGACAATCATTGAATTTCAGGAAAATTTTTCAATTATTCCAATAATTTGTTCACATGCTAATTATACAAAGCAATTTTATAACTAAGGTATTTACAGAGCAAAAGTTTTGTAGTTTTATTTAGGTGGATTGTAATAACATGGACTAGTAATTTTTGTATAATCACAAAGATCTGCTGTAAAATTTTAAATAATTTCTCCATTTTAATAAATATTGCTTTTGAATTGACTCATTATTTACCAAATTGTGATTGCAACCAAGTATTTATTAAACATAAATATTTAGTAAATTATAAATTTGTTGTCATTACAAAGAAAGATTTAAATAAATCAAATTAAGAAATAAATCATTTGTTAATGTTGTTTAATTACTGTGTATTTTGTTAATGAAAGGTATAACTTCAAAAAACTGAAACCAACTTTAAAATGTATCAAACAGGGCTGGAACACAATCTTTGTCTTTGATAAAGGGAAGGTACAACTTTGATAAAAAAAATTGTTTTTAAATTTACACTGCCATCATTGTCTGCTGATATAGATAAATGGAGAAAGAGGGACATATAGTGTATTATCGGTTGAAGTGAACTGATAATGGAATTTGCAGAATTACCAACAATCTGATTTTTTTCTTTATATGATTGTATATCCAAACAAAGTTTACTTCATCATTTTGTTTTGTCCACTTAGAAGTAATATTTTGGTGGATGTCTTTCGTAAGGTTAATTTAGGTTCATGTAAAGTTACTGGCGTTTTTGTACTTTTCCTTTATTGAATTTTAAAGTTTTTGTTGCCAACAAAAAAAAATAAAAGAATGGCAACAACTTCTTCAGATAACGATCAGGTCACGAGGAAGGGCCAAGTGAGGAGTGATGTGATTCACCAGGTCTTTGGCCAAAGCCTTTCTCACCACTTCCAATACATAAACTACACACAGTTTTGGCCCACCTCTTCGAACACTGCCATCATGAATCATGTTGCCACTAATTGAGTTTTGTTTGTGTAAATGTTGTCGTCGATTTGAGTTTCCTGCGCTTCCAGAGCTTTTCTGCAAAGGGACACGTCGATAATTTCTAATGTAGTATAAAATACAATTTAAAAAAAAAGTTTTACTCATATTGACATAAATAATGTTATTTGTTTAATTTTAATTATTTTATTTTAGTGAACAACAATAATGTTTACAGTTTTGTTTCATGAACCATGCGTAAAATAATAATTTTGATTGAGGATGGATTCTCGCACATCAAAAATGGAGTCACACGTTCATCGTCGGATGGGCTAGAGTGTTGGTTGCAAGAAAATACACAGATAACTTTTTGATGTGTGCAGTTAGGAATTTGGGTAAGGAACCAAAGAACATATTTTTATGATTGTCACTATTCCAATTTTGCATATTTCGTTTCCCTTGTTGCGTTTGAATGAAAGAGTTGCAGTATACGGCAACCCTAACGTTGCCGTATAATGAAACGTTGCCGTATTCACCAACTCAAAGGTTGCTGTATCTAGCAACGTTGCCGTATTTGGAGTTTTCCCCGACTGAAATAACGTTAAGCAAAATATTAGCCAGCAATACCTTTGGGAGTCTTTTGGACGCTCTGTTTGCTAAATAATAATAATAATAATAATAATAATAATAATAATAATAATAATGTGGATTTATATAGCGCACGAAACTGGTGCTCAAGTCGCATTATATTATTACCCCTGCTCATCAGGCTCATAAATCATTCCTGAAACCACCTCAGCTCCCTGGGGAGTATACACATGTACAGCTCAATTGCTGCCATTACAGTGCATATAGGGCTGTAATCAAACACAACAACCAACTCTGCCCTCACAGGTACCCATTTACCCCTGGGTGGAGAGAAGCAAGTATGGTAAAGTGTCTTGCTCAAGGACACAAGCACCATGGTCGCGGTTGGGATTCAAACCCACATTCTGACACAAATCAGGAACACAAATCCGATGCACTAAACCGCTCGATCATTTGTAATACACACGAGGAAGTATAGCAAGTTGAACAATTTGGACACCCTGTTTTTCAAGGAATAACAAATTTGGACGCCCTATTTCCAAATCCTGTCTTACACTCGGCTTATCGGAATTACCGCGAGGATGCGCATTGATTTGAAAAACAATCTCTCTCGTACCTTGGAAAAAATAGTACCTTTCCGTACGAAGATATGTAAAAAGTCAATGGTGGGGGGGGGGGGGGGGTTTGGTGATAAGTTGGTGACAAGATTTTACCTATTAACCCTAACCCCCAAGGTATTCTGGCTAGGAACCTTCCTGAATCCTCCAAAATCCATCAGTGCACTTTTGGAAACATGCCCTTATCTTCAAAATGCACCATGCTTTTTTGTTGATCTTTCATATTCAGCACTTATGGCCTGTACTTCTTGCCAGGTAGTAATTTTGCCCCATTGGAAGAGGTGAAAGTATCGGTTTCCAACAGTGCTGAATTTTCCCCAAAAGGTGCCCCTTGGAGGATTTTGCAGGATTTGGGGTGGTTAGGGCTAATACGACATTACGGAGAATTTTTCCTCGAAATTCATAAGATCATAAACAGAATACTTAAGTTATTATATAAATCTAACCAATTTAAGAGAAAATCTTTTCCAAGGTACGAGGTTGTTTAATTCAAGTCAATGCGGATGCTCGCGGCAATTCCGATTTAAGGTTTATATCACAGATTTTCATTTAACATTTACCCTCCTACAATCAGTGAAAGTTTTTAAACAACCCATTCAGGCCACTCCAAGCCATTGCTATGGTAGGCAGTGGCTCCTCATAGCTATACTGCATAGTAACATAATGCCTCATATGTCTGTTGGTTAATAGTGGTTTGTGATTGACATATTGCAGGGTATATTACTTTGTTCCAGACTCAGTGGCTGGTGGTACATGTAGGTTACTATGGAGAGTCTGTGTTTACAAAATAACTGCTGAAAATCCCAATGGATGATGGATGCTTGGTATGGTTTGTTGGTCTCAGTGGCTGATGGTGATTTATTATTGGGAGTTTGTTTACAGTATAACCTGCTGAAAATCAGGTCAATTGTGGTACATACCAGTACATGTGTCTTTGTATGCATGTATGTACATTGGAGATTACTTCAAAGGGGCAGTGTGGCTTATATGCACAAACAATGTGTGTACAACACATTGGACATTTAGTGGTTTACAGTGGCCTCTATGTGTAGGAGAGTTAACCCTCCTATCAGTGGAAATTTATAAACAAACCATTGAGGCCACTCCAAGCCATTGCTATGGAAGGCAGTGGCTCCTCATAGCTATACTGCATAGTAACATAAATACCTCATATGTCTGTTGGTTTTAGTGGTTTGTGATTGATGTATTGCAGGGCATACTATTATGTTCCAGTTTCAGTGGCTGGTGGTGGCGGCTTACTCTTGAGAGTCTGTGTTTACAAAATAACTGCTGAAAATCCTAATGATAGTTTTTTTTTACAGTGGTCTCCAGTGGCCTCAGAGTTTTACATACAAGATTACTTACAAGGGTTAGTGTGGCTTATATGCACAAATGGTATGTGTACAACATATTGGACATTTAGTGGTTGGGAATGGCCTCCATGTGTAGGATGGTTAAGAATCTGCTGTACATAAATGTTAACATTTATTTCAGTAATAAAAGTGTTATAACCCTCCTACACATAGAGGCCACTGTAAACCACTAAATGTCCAATGTGTTGTACACACATTGTTTGTGCATATAAGCCACACTGCCCCTTTGAAGTAATCTCCAATGTACATACATGCATACAAAGACACATGTATACCACAATTGACCTTCTTTTCAGCAGGTTATACTGTAAACAAACTCCCAATAATAAATCACCATCAGCCAATGAGACCAATGAACCATACCAAGCCTCCATCATCCATTGGGATTTTCAGCAGTTATTTTGTAAACACAGACTCTCCATAGTAACCTACCACCAGCCACTGAGTCTGGAACAAAGTAATATGCCCTGCAATATGTCAATCACAAACCACTAAAACCAACAGACATATGAGGCATTATGTTACTATGCAGTAGAGGTATGAGGAGCCACTGCCTACCCGCCGTAGCAATGGCTTGGAGTGGCCTTAACCCTAATTCCCTAAGCATTTTTACTAGAAACCTTCCTCAACCTATCAAATCCCAACACCATGGTTGACTGTTGCTGGTTTACAGTACTCAACCCATCAAACTCCAACAGTCCACTTGCCATAACAGTACTCAACCCGTCAAACTCCAACAGGCCCTTAGCTGTTGGATTTTGATTGAGTGGGGACACATGGCCCAAAGTAAAGTTTGAACACTGGAGTCACACAGTACTCAACCCATCATAATCCAACAATTGTTTTCATGCTAAAAAAAACTTAACTATACAAAAATTAAAACACCCTATGGAATAAATGGTAGGTTCTAGTTGTATGATGTTAGACACAATGCCAAGCATACCTACATGTAAGTACAATATTTGCCTTTATCAGTTGTTTATTACAGCAGGTTGCATACACACACTCTCTCCACTCAGTCTTAACAATGTTGCATGCTAGTAGAACCACCGTCCTCACTCAATCAAAATCCAACACTGTTACTGCACACATACAGTACTCATCCAGCCATATTCCAACACTTTACACATGCCATATCAGAAGTACACAGTACTCAACCCATCAAACTCCAACAATCCCTGGTGTTGGAGTTTGGCTGGATGGGGATCGTTAGGGTTAATGGGTTGTTTCAAAAATTTCACTGATTGTAGGAGGGTTTTAAGGAAAGAAGTGTAGCCGAATTGTTTTTAATCAAATTGTATAGTGTATACTGTACCATTTAATTTACAGTGAGAATTACATTTATAACATTTTCTGTATGAATGAAACAAAAATAATGAATTGGTGAGAGGTACAATTGTATATTCCTTTGTTTGGTTATTTTGTTATCTTTTGACATCTACAGGTATGCTATTGAAAATGTTAATATTCATGAGCACATTCTACATACCAAGGCTGTGCCATGTATCCGGGTACCCGGATACCCGACTGGCTGACTGAAACTCTCATTAACCGGTTCCATTTTACGGTTCCAATTACCCGTAAATGACTTCTTAAAATTCTGACTGAACATTTCAGCCCACACAAATGGAAGTCTCCAATTTTGTGTGTGTGTGTGGGAGAATGGGGATGCTACTAGTTGTTTTTAATATAGAGGCGGGAAATTATTACAGTAAGTCAACGTTTACATGTATTATGACTCTAATACAACAAGAAAAACTTGTGTTCATATTGGCTATTTTATACATTCAGGAGTATTTATATAAATGTGTTTTTTACAAGATTGTTTACGGGTGGGTACCCGGAGATTTCCAATTTCGGGTATCCGGTTCCCGAAATAACCGAGTATGCACAGTCTTACTACATCAGGGGTTTCAATAAGATTCAAAGTAACCGGCAGTTTTCTTGAAGTAGGCGGCAGTGAAATAAAAAATTTGTGCCGGGGTCCAGGGCCCTGGAAGCTCTGGCTCTTTTAGATGCTCTTTTAGATGCTCTCTGGTGGTCTCTGATGCATTCCTTAATTCCTGGTACCTGTTTTCCAGGTAGAAGTGAATTAATTTGATCAGAGTTTTCACCCTTTTTAAAGATATGAAAAACCTAATTTGGTTATGAATTATTTTTGTTGTAAGTTAATATAAAATGTAACATAAACATGTAGTGAGTATAAGACCATAGGGTAAATGATGGTGCAGCATTTCAAAATAGAGTGTGCGCACATGGTCAGGTTCTAGTCTATGGTTCAAGCTTTAGGGTTTTATTGATGCTCTCTGTGTTATTCCATGCACATCATTTTTCAGGGGCTGGGGCAGGGAAGGACATCCATAATTATTTGAAAATGTTACACAACTATGTGGGATTTTGAAAAAGAATTAGTCAATTCATGTTTTACTTTTTACATGAATGCTCAGGATTTTATTTTTCAGTTTTTCTTATTGATAATTATTATGTTAAAGGTATGTTGTGCATAAATCATTTGGTACAAAGTAAAATTAATCTATCAATCATTTGTACAGGTGGAGCTGGAGATCCTGTCATGTAAGGTTTAAACTACAATTGTTTAATAGAGAAACATAATATATTTCAGTTGTGTCCGAATAACAACTGCCAATAAACAATTTACTTTTAAACTGAACAATAGAGATAAATCACTGACATCTTCAACTATGGACAATTAAACTATTTCATATTTTTGTTGACTCTCTTACAGTGTAGTAGAGTACATAGACATTGTAGGTCATGTCAAGTACGTTTTAGAATGATTGAATTGATGTTATTCTAAAATAAAACCTATAAAACTGGAGATAAGTAAACAATATACATGAATGAAGTTAGTTTTTTTTTCCGAGATTGATTTCTAGTAGGTTGCCTTAGCAACTGTCAGAATCTGAGGAAGCTGATTGCGAAGAGTATTGCTCATCCTGGATTCCAAACATGCGGGAAGCCGTTTTGACTTCTTCTTGCACCTCTTCATCTGTTTGTGTGCTTTGGGTGCATGTTGCAAAAGTCACTTCAGATGTTGCTGGGTCTTTGTTCTGAGGGGGAATAACATACTGACTACTCTGAAGGCTTCTTGGGAGTGTGGACATCCTTTTCCTCATCTTTGCCTTCAGCCAATCCTGCACACATTCTTTAATGAAGCTTGTGCATGTCTTTGATGTTGGTGATGGGCCATTGAGGCTTATTTGCATTAGTGCATTAAGCATATAGCATATCCTGCTTCAGTGTACTCCTCAGTCTGGTTTTGATGAGTTTCATTTTGGATGCTCCCCTTTCTGGCCATGCATTGGAAACTGGAATGACTAGCAGAGCCTCAACTACCTTTGTCATCAATGGAAAGGATGGCCTGTATGAATACTTTTGCTTACGAAATTGCAGCATGGCCCATTCTGCAGAGGAAATTCTCCCATTCTTGACAGACTCTGGAAGCTGCCATGTCCGCAAGTCATACTTCAGCAAGTTCCACTCAGCTTGCAGTTGTGATCGGTTGGGCTCACTGTCTGGATAGAAATGATCACCTAGAGTCTTGATATGCTGTGTCCCATGCTCCTTGAAGTCTGCATCATGTCTTGGTGGTATTGTTGAAATATCAAACACCTGCATGGCAGAGAGTACTGGTGTTGCGTCTTTGAACCTCTTGTTGATATTTTCGATGAGAGCAGTTACATAGTCACGTAAAAGCTTTTGAAGGTACAAGATGTCGTCTGCTGTGTACTTTATTTCAGTTAAGGCAAGAGGTCCACCATAAGCCTGTGCGTTTACGGTTATTTTTGTAAACGTGTAACCGTTTCTGAAACGGTCGGTTACACGTGTAACCGTCCGTCTCTCAGTCGAAAATTGTTGATTAAAAAATAGGTTGTTCTACGAACCGGCGCGCACAATAGTACGATATTCATGGTGATCGAAACATTTTGAAAGGAATATAATCAATGTATGCCATACAGAATTTAATAAAAATCAACTGATTTTCAGATTAACTGAGACTGTAACTATAATAAGCAACAAGCCCTGCCGATTGGAAAATGTACCACAAAAAAGAAAAGAAAACAAGTTTGTTATCAGCGACAGCGAGATCGCAATTTACAGGAAAATAGCTTCAACCGCAGAACCTTCTGAATTGACTTTATTTTACGATTAACTGAACCGAAAAATCGTAAACGTGTAACCGGATAAACGGTCGGTTAACCGTGTAACCGTGTAACCGGCACAGGCTTAGTCCACCATCAATGTCCTGTTGAAATCTGGTGATTGGTGTTCCAGTGTCCACCAAAGCTGAGAGCTTGTCTATGCAGACTTCAATGGAGGGCTTAATACGGGCAAAACTGATGGTGCCCTGCTGAAACAACTTGCTCATGTTACTGAGTATTGGTAGGACTTCATTCAGAATGTAGATAGTGCCCACTTTCTTTGGTTTGGCAAGTTTTTTCAGTAGACCATAACAAGCTGGGTCAGCTTTAAGTTCTCTAAGTGTTTGCAAGATGGCAGGGATGTCTCCACACACTGCTGTTATGGCATTATCAAATGACAGCCACCTTGTTCGGCAAGCCTTCTTCAATCTCTTTGCAACTCTTTTCTTTGCTCTGTGTCCCAAAGTGACTGCTTTGAGTTGTTGTTGAACTTTCAGGTATACTGCAAGCTTTTTGGGTGAGTACTCAGACTTTCCAAAGCTGAGTGACCTCAGTCTCCACATCTGCAATCTTACACAGAGCTTTGTTGGTATCCGTGCATGCCAGTGCAAGCCTATGGCATATACAGTGCACTGACACAACAGGTGCTGGGCTAACATCTCGCTTCACCAATGTTGCAAGACCACTTTTGCATCCAACCATTACATTGGCCCCATCAGTAGCCAGACCTCGTACGTTCTTCATTGGTATTTTCAAGACATTCAACTGCTCTTTTATGACTTTATGTAGGGTGGCTGCATCAGCACTTTGCGAGTCGACTAGAACATCAGCAATGAACAAAAACTTGTACTCCAAACTACCCATTTCTTCATCAAAATACTGGATGAAGGCAATAAGCTGCTCTTTGTTACTGATATCTGATGCATCATCCACAAGCAAACCATAAAACTGTTCATCCGATGAATCCTGAAGTTTTTCACACATCTGCTGACATAACTTGCTTCCAATAGTTAGGAATATTTCTCTGAGTGACCCAGCTGATCTATGTGTGAAGTATTTCAACTGCTCTAATCCCAGGAGTTCAAGTAGTTGCAGTAGAGAAGAGATCTTTGTATTGGCTATAGCCTCCTTGACTAACCAATAAACTGAATGGAAAGCTATCTCTAATACTTTAGTGTTTACCATTTCCTTCTCATCAAGCTGCTTCTGGAAGTGTGAAACCCTGTTCAATAGCTCATTACTCACAGTTGTATTATGTCTTTCAGAATTTGCATGGTCAGAGAGTGTGCTCTTCTTAAACCTTGAAAAGGGTTCAGCTCCAAATGTCTTACTCTAGTCTTATTCTGACTTGACTTACTTTGATGCTTTCGGCATAAGAGGCAGTAGAGTCCTTCACCCTCAATGTACACAGACCACCAAATACCAGTCTTTGGGCAAAATGATACATTTTTGTTGACCAACCATTCATGTTGGAACTGATCCACTTTCTTCTGTGTGTTCTGTTTAAGTCTGTCTTTTTCCTCTGCCGACAGAGTTGTACAGCCATACAATCTGCACTTTGTGTACTGATGTGCTTTTTCAAGCTGTTCAGGTGTGAATATATTTTTCATTAAAGCCAGTGAATCATCACTAGATGGCTCATGTCGATGCCTGCATTGTTCAATGGCAGATGAACTAGTCGCCCCTGATGTTATTAGAGTATCATCAGTTGAACTGGCTGCAGCACATGTAGTAGGCCTACTTGTCGTAATTTCGGGATCTAGAGAATGAAAAGAATTGTTGAAAATTAATCATAAATTAAAAATAATGGACCATTGGAAATACATGTAACGTGTCAGTATAAAATTAAAATGTCTCAAGATGCTTGGTAAAGTGCAACAAATGTAATTTAAAAATTGGGCAGAGGTTCCCCTACAGGTGGTGAACCCATTTTAATACCGCTGCAAAAAGAATATTTATCAGTCAAAACACTGGTTAATGGGGGGGGGGGGTTAAAAGTATTTTCCAACATGTAATTTTTAAGAATGAATACACCATCATCTTTTACCAAATTGTATACAAAAAAACAATAACAAATATAAATGAAAATGAAATTAAAAATAAAATAGAAATAAAAGTAGGCCTTAAAAATAAAAATAAATTAAAAAATAATAAAATAATAATAATTTGATATTTGTAAAAAAAAAAAAAACGGCTGTGATTATAATGAGCAATCTTTATTAATAAAATCTGGGTTTCCAAAAGTTTCCCCAAAGTTCCTAACGTAATTCATGTTTAACACGTTAAGTACACTTACACTAAACCCTCCCCGAATTACCACTGATCACATTTGATCCAACCATGGAGGAAGGAATGATTTACTCGTCATGCCCACTGTTTTTTAATTTTAGCGTTGTTGATTGACATTTTACATTTTCATAATAAAATGAAATACACTCCAACTACATACCTTCACTGTTCTTGCTTTTCTTTGCGAAAAAACTCAGAAGTTACTGTGACTGGCGTTTTGACGCCATCACGCACGTACAAAATCCTCACATACAATGTAAATAAACACGGACCACGTGAAGCCCAGAAGAAAGTAAACGTAAACACCACGTCTTCCAAAAGTTTTCAACTAGTCTGGTTCCCAGACCCCAAAATCTCTGACTGTTCTCTGTCGATTTTATTAAGATTTTTAGGAAATTTTTGGTCAGGGAACCAGACTACAAGTGAGAGCGATTTGTGTGAAAGCGCCCTCTGTTGGCGATGTATAGTGAATAAGAAACACAAGACTTGTCAACAAGATTGAGGGAACGTGTTTTTCATTGCGAGATCGCATGGGTTAGCGGTCATGAAAGAATCACATTATTCTTGACAAACTAATTAACTGTTTTAATTCTCCAAATATAATTTTTGTGTTTAACATATTTTAAGTTGATGAAATTATCATTATTACCGGGTATTACGAATTATAATTTTTTTCTCCTGCAATTTTTTTTCCATTTTTTTTTTCCCCCCCCAAAGTAGCCGGCGCCGGCACCGAAGTAGCCGGTCAAATTCGCCGGTTGCCTGCTTGTTTTGAAACCCCTGCTACATACACTGTAGCTTGTGTGTAACATCATATTTCACTTGATACATCCTAAACAAAAAAGACTGTGGTTAAAGCTTGACAAAATACACTGATTAACTACCCCCCAAATCCTCCAAAATCCTTT
Organism: Zoroaster sp. YZ-2022; assembly: GCA_029582265.1. Taxonomy (NCBI): domain Eukaryota; kingdom Metazoa; phylum Echinodermata; class Asteroidea; order Forcipulatida; family Zoroasteridae; genus Zoroaster; species Zoroaster sp. YZ-2022. The sequence continues at coordinate 25,159,135 of CM055828.1, read as the reverse complement.
TCCTGGTTTTGTCTGATTTTGATGGATTCAGCACTATACATGTATATCACAGTATATCCCAGTGAATAGAGCATGTAGCCATGTGTACCAAATCCATCAAACTCCACCGGCTGCTTTTGTTGGATTCAGTACTCCACAGTATAGCCCAGTGAATAGAGCATGTAGCCATGTGTACCAAATCCATCAAACTCCACCGGCTGCTTTTGTTGGATTCAGGACTGTGTGTAGCCAAGCCATGGATGCTTTGCATTTGCTACTGTACCAATTCCATCAAAGTCCAACAATTGGGGTACCTTTTTACTGCATGTTGATGTTGACTGCAAACTGCCTCTACATGTACATGTACAGTAGGTGGTTTTAATTAATTAATTCATTTGTTGTTTGTGTGGCAGTCAAGCAATTATAATGTACATTGTACATGTCATGCCATTGAATATTAAACATGTAACTGACATAAACAAATTTACAATTTATAATTCATTAAAATTGTCAGTGGATTCCAGACACTGTAGACTTCATGGTGCCATTGTATCCAACAATATCCACTACAATGTACATACACTACTCATACACAGACTGCATACATGTACATTGTATACTGTTTGTTTTGATTTTCATACTTGTGCATGGTACATGCATACGTGCCGCTGGTCATTTTCACTCCAGGAGCCATGACTTGCCGTGGGCCTCTGAGAGGTTGAAGGGTTCAGAATTGTAGAAGTTGTACTAAGGATCTCAAGATGACACCTCTGAAAAAAATGTTAATTAAAAAATTAACGGAAATTTAATGAGTCTCATAATAGATCTTCATACGGTCTGTGTACACAAAACATGACTACCTGATGGCATTTCGTAGAGATATTGATTTTTAATATTCATAAATTGTTTAACCCTAACCCTCCAGGGTATTTTGGCTAGAAACCCTGCCAGACGCATCAGATTGCATCATTTGTCAAAGTGACTTGGCTGCCCAGTGCAGCAAGATCCATCTGGTCACAAATCTCAAGGCCGAACTGCCTCAGAGTCTGTGGTCACCAAACGCAGCAGGATACAACTCTGGCATTGTTCAATGGGACCAGCTCTCAATAGCCTCAGACTTGGCTGCTTATGCACTGGTGTTGACAGCTGAATGCATCAAAGTGCACCAGACTTTTCCACCTGATGCACTGTGCTGCGTCTGGCAGGGTTATGGTTAATCAATGTTTCCCTGATCATCATGATCATTTTTACTCTATTCAAATGTACAGTACATGAAGCAATAAAGGCACAGTATGGGTAATTACCAGATTATTAAAATTAACAGGGTTTTAATACATTTATCTAAAATTTATTTTAAAGATTCTAAAGAAATTATTCTGTCTGAAGTGCTTTCATCTTGAAGAAAACAGTGATTGTTATTTTGAATAATTTACAAAACATTTGTTGGGTTGATACGATGTACATTATTCATATTTAACTTTAAAAAAATATATTTTAAAGTTATTGTTTTGCCGGGTCAAACTGGGAGGGGATCACTTTACATGTACATGTACATTGTAAATCACATTACGGGTACAGTCATAATTGCAAACTGCACTTGTGTTTTATAATGTACACAAACACACTTTTTGTACATGTACATTTTAAGTTGTTTTACAAAGCATGTTTAACCCTCCTACTATAGCTGCACTTTAGTGGCAAGTACATGTAGCTACAGGGGTCGAAATCAGTCAACTGGCTATTTTGACTGTTGGCCCAAATGTTCACGCAGGAGCATTTTTTTACTGGTTTTTACTGTCATTTTGACCACCCTGAACAATACCAGACAATGCTTTTACCAGTCAAAAATGGTTGACTCATTTTGACCTGTAAATGTACTTAGACGTAAGGTTTGACAATGTTGGACTTTTAATTGCACCAGATATACCTTGGCAAGTATATCAACATTTTGACTGGAATTTGCCACATACCAGACACCAGCTTGCCACAATACCCGCACTGGAGCTTCAACTGTCCAGGATTACCGTCCATACATGCCAGTGCACGATAGTGCTGAAGTATTGGAGGAGCCATTACTCTCTTTCTCTCCTGGATTTACTGTCACAAATAGCTACAACTGTACAGTACTTACCGCTGAATTGCTGTAAACATGTCTCTTACTAACTGCACATTCTTGAACAGAATGAATCTCATTAACCCTAACTCCCTAGGCCCATTTGCTTACACATAAACTGAATCCTCCGAAAATCCTTCAGTAGTAAAGCAAGCACATTACATGTATACACACATGTGTTTCTTATCTGTGATACATGTACATGGCCATGGACCTTCCCTGCATGCATGGAGCAATAAACAGTGTCCACTGGCTCAAGCACTGACCGTGCAATCACTACAACAAACATGGATGTACATGTACAATGGAAAGGCAAGTATGCCTAATAACCTCAATCCTCCAAAATCCTTCACTTTAGCAAAGAGCATGTAGCATGTAACCGCAATCCTTCAAAATCCTTCACTTTAGCAAAGAGGATTTGGGAGGATTTGAGAGGATGTGGGAAGGTTAGGGTTAAGGTGTCATGGCAATTGTGGGTAGGGTGATACAACTGTATGCAAACAATGATACAGTAATTGTAATGTAATTCACAGTTGGGCGAAAAGGCGATTACAATTTCAGTGTATGTACTATAACTGCAGGCCTAGGGGAAAAATCAATTACAATTTCAATTACAATTTTAAAAACATGTTAAAGATGTACTGTATGTCGCCCATGTTTGGGCCAATTTGACAGTAAAAACTACAAATGTAGATTTAAATGTTAAATTGTTATTTTTCTGGGGTTAATTAATTAAATAAGTTATAAGCTTTTATTTGAGACACTGAATGAAAACATCTGTCAAGGATTAGTACCAGTAAAATAAAAGCTCAAATTATTTTAATCCTAAGCTTGCACGTGACCACACAAATTGTACGTAACGTGTCGAGGGCATGTGCAGTCTTCCGATTGGCCAGCGCAGCTGTCAATCAGAATCAAGTGCATTTTAAATATCACTTTTATACAGTTTCCAACATCCAAATTTCATAATTTTTATCTTTCAACATTTTTTCTACATGTATTTTTGGGGGTCTCTTGAGCCAGGGGATTAGCCAGGATTTGAAAATAGGGTGTCCAAATTTTATTGAATTGAAAAACCGGGGCGTCCAAATTTTTTCGGCAGTTTGTATCTGCTGAACAAAAACATTTTTGCAATCTTTTTTCTAATGGGATTTAAAAATGTTTTGTCTTGTTTTATAGATTAAAGATTTATAGACCATGGCTGTAAACGGTTACACAGTTAACCGACCCGGATACACAATTAGTTTTTCGGTTCGGTTAACCGTTAAACAACTAATTAGGGCTTCTAATTGGATTTTTTTTCTGGCCAAAAAAACTAAATAAAAATTAGCACGATGTCACTATCTTAAAAAAAAAAATTGTTCATACTAGGCCAGAAACGGAGGCATGTTTTCAACAAAAATTAAAATGGGTATGCAGGTATTCGGGTATACATGTACATCCGAAGTTTCCTGATTTCGGGTATCCGGTTCCAAAAATATCCAAAAACGCACTCCCCTAGGGCGGGAATACGTATGAATATCGATGTAGGCCTATTTATTGTTTACAAATCCTGCTCTGTGCTTGAAAGCTGCGTATAATCCGGTTATAGTGGATGGAATAAATCCAAGTATACATTGCAAGATTTTGGTTTTCTGCTGTTGTATTTTGCCGTCCGGGAATTACCGGCGTAAAGTCATGCCATGGAGTAACATTCATTCAGACTGACGACGTATGTCGAATAGTCCCACTGGCCTACGTGACCTAATTATTAAAAATAAAGCAAATTAAACGGACATAAGTTTCAACAGTTGCCATTTATTTAATCAATCTTATATCAAATTGAGCTTTATCGGATAAAAGTTGGCTTTTTCACATGCAGATTCCATTTGCTTCAGCAGATATAACTTCAGCAGGTATAACTTAATAATAAGAGCCAGATACACATGTACACTTGGCTGAATTGGTGCCCAGTCTGCACTTAACACGTACATGTATTAGTGTACACATTTACCTTTGTGTTACATACCCTATGTGAACATTCTATTGTTCTCGTAGTTAAGAAAAACACATTCTTCAAACCATTGCCATTTGCACTGAAGATTCTTTTTGGAGCAGATTTTGTCGCAGTTTTTCCCTTGATTAATCTACTCCATTTTGTGACAGATAACGATATACATGTATCTAAAATAAATGCTTCCTTTTTGAGAAAATTGAGATGTTTCTAATTCGTGAAAACATTATGTGGACGTGTTGTAAGTCCACATAACGTCTCAAGAACCTGCATAGTGTGGACATCTTTTGTTCTCAGGTCCACTGAGTATGTAATGTTTACTTGTGTTTATGTATGTATACGTAATATACATGGATGTGCTCTTGTTTGATAGTACACTATTTGCTGATCCATTTGAAGGACTCTTATTAAGATGTCAGGAAGGCTACACCTGAAATACTTTGTACATGTACTGTACATGTCGTTCAATATTAAATCAGACACTCGATCAAATACAGATGCATTTCCAGCTAAAAGGCAGCCTTGACATTACCCTTATTCACTTGGTTGCCTAGCAGCCAACTGTGTTTCAGTGTGTTGAGTTCATGGCAGGGTGCGTTTTATTTCATTTAAATTGAGTCCTCGGCATGTCCAATTAACTTGCTTTCCCTCATCACTAATGGTTTAATATTATGTAAGCTAATGCAGTGTGTGTGTTGATGGTCATAAAATACGGACCGGTACATGTACAACATCGGCACATGCGATACATGGTAACGTATGTACTGCATGCATGTACATCATTACAAACCGTTATTTTTCAAGAAATATAATGTATGTAGATTTATACTAATTATAGGTTAATGAAGTTCTTGCGTCGGGTGATAAACAATTGATTACATTTTTTGCCCTACATGTATACGTAACGGCAAAAGAAATGTCACCCCCTAAATTTTGATAAGTCTGAGAATATGTTTAGCTAAATGTGTCCTCAGACGTCATGCATGACGAATTTTGAGGTCAACCAAATTTGCCACATTGTGTTCGTGTTACACTCCATACTCATAATATTCTTCATTAAACAAATTATATTAATTATAAAATGAAAATAATAAATATTTTTAGGGGTGACGTTTCTTTTGCTGTTATGTATATTTTAGAAATAACCTGTGAAAACATCTCAATTTAGCCCTCCTACAATCAGTGAAATTTTTGAAACAACCCATTCAGGCCACTCCAAGCCATTAGCTGTTGCCAGTGGTCTCCTATGGTTACCCTTCTGTGCACTGTCACACTACTGAGATTGCAGGGTAAAGTGGTCTCCCATTGATACATTGCAGGCCATACTAATATGTTCAAACATTTACAGTGGGCTTGGGTGGCACACAGTTGATTTTGTAAGATTACTTGGAAAGGACAGCAGGCTTGTACATGTATGTACTGAAGGTTGCTCAAGAACAGAATTTTGTGGATCAGAGTGGCCTCCATGTGTAGGAGGGTTAAACTTGTTTTTACATTTACAAAAAGTTTTAAAATTTGTGTACAAACTTGTGTTCATTTGAAAATCCGGTATTAACCAAAGTTGTACCTTCCCTTCCTCTATGTTCTAACCCTAACTACCCCAACCCCATCAAAATCAAGCCTCCAAATTCCCACTTACCCACTTACCAGAGGTAAGTGGATTTTTCAGACAGTAAGTGATTTTTAAAAAGTGGGTAAGTTGCTGGGTAAGTGGATCTATCCATGTTTTTATGTCATGTCCTATAACAACATGGCCAGACACTGAAATCGGGTAAGTGACTTTTGGAAATGGGATAGTGAAAATACAAGGGTGGGTGCTGGGTAAGTGCTGGATAAGTGACAAAAAAATAAATTTCGAGGCTTGATCAAAATCCACTCTCTGGTTTTGCTTGGTTTTGCTTGATTTTGCTTGATTTTGGTGGATCCAGCACTGTACATATTGTATAGCCCAAATGTGTACCAAATCCTTTGAACTCCACCGGCTGCTTTTGTTGGATTCAGGACTACATGTATAGCCAAGCCATGGATACTTTGCATAAATTGCCACTGTACCAATTCCATCAAAGTCCAACAACTGGGTGACATTTTAGTGCATGTCGATTGATTTTGGTGGATTCAGGGGGGGTTTCTAGTGAAACTGCCTTGGGGGTTAGGGTTGTGATTAAAGGTTTGCTTGAAATTGAAATAGAAATATTATTGTGTTGGGTAAAACTTGTAGCTTTGCATGGTGAGGATGATAAGTAAGACTAATTGCGGTGACACCATGTGGAATCTCAATTGAGTAGTAATTAGTTCTGAAAAGAACTGGTGGTACAACTCGACGTTTCGATCAGTATGCTCTGATCGTGCTCTGATCTCCTGAGGACGATTAGAGCATACTGATCGAAACGTCGAGTTGTACCACCAGTTCTTTTCAGAACTAATTACTACTCAATTGAGATTCCACATGGTGTCACCGCAATTAGTCTTACATATTATTGTGTTGGATTGATAGTTTAAGCGTTGAAACAACCTTCAGTCTTGTTTCTGTTGCATTCAGCATGGTAAGGGTTATAAAGTTTATGTCATCTGCTGGTAAAAAGAAAAAACAACTTAATGCAATCTATTTACTGACATGTATTTTTGTTTCTCTTTTGTTTTTACAGATTGGTGGAGAGGTTCCTTATGGATGGATAGTATCCTTTAATTAGATTGATTGATTGATCGATCGATTGTTTGATTGATTGATTGACTGACTTATTGGTTGATTGATTGATTAATTCATTGATTGATGGACTCATGGACAGGGTCAGTGGTTGACTGGCAAATGGTTGGTTTTGGGCTAGGATGGACTGTGCTATGTGGGGTGGGCTGGGCTGGGGTGGACAGGCTAGCTGGCTGGACTCATTGGACTCCTGTCTAGCTTGCATTGTTTGCTGGCTGGTTGGTCAGCTTATTAAACAAATTGTTTATTCCATTGATGGAATGATTCACTAATTCAATTATTCATGGATTGGGAGTGAGAATGACTGGCTACATGTTAATTTCCAATGATTTGTTCTTTCATGCATTTGTCAGGCCTTTGATTTCTCAGGTTTTTTTTTTTTTTTTATAATTTTTTTTTTTTTTACAAATCTCTCTTTATCTCAAAATGTTCTTGAAAGAAGAAAAAAGTAGCCTGTATTGTGTACAAACCTCTAGTTTCTTATTTGTGTGGATGTGGAGAGTCTGTAAATCCTCCAAAAATTAAACATCCAAAAGGATCAGGGGGCTTTGTCCTCTAGACCAAAGTGGGACCCAGTCCCGCTACCCATTTTTCAGGATGTTTTACTTGTGTCATCTCATACCTCTGGTTTGTTACTGCGTGTAGCTTCCTTCATTTATTATTGGTGGGTGTCAAACGGTATATGTACATTAACCCTAACTCCCTAAGCATTGTTACTAAACAATAAAAATCCTTCAAAATCCTCCAATTGCTTTTGTTGTCTAGGGAGTTAGGGTCAGAGATGCTACATTTCCGGATTTTTCCGGAATTCCGGAAATAAAAAATTATAAAAAAAAAAAATAAATAAATAAAAAAATAAAATAAAAAAATAAAAAAATAAAAAAATAAAAAATGGTAATAAGGCAGACTGCAAATAGAAAGAGGCATGCAGAGCAGCAGACAGCACCCAAAAAACTAAAAAAATGAACTTTTACTTCTATGCAACAGGTAAGCAATGGTAAAATTAACTTCCAAAAAGCTTGAACTCATGCATTTTCTGTCTTAATTTGTATGTTTTATCCTGTGAAATATATGTTCTAGAAGGGCCTCCTAAGGGTTTATTAAGCCTAGAAACCCAGGAGCTTGAGGGCCGCCCCTCGACCCCACCAGGGCGCGTTGCCCTGGACCACCAGGGGCCCTTAAGCGGGCCCCTGGACCCCACGCCGTGAGGGGCGAGAGCTCCGCTCGCTTTGCTCGCTACGCTTCGCACAAGTTTACTTTCAGGATTTTTTTTGGTCTGCCTGTAGCATCTCTGTAGGGTTAAATTGTTAAATGCATGTGAACTTAGTGAACATTTCCTTAAATCTTTCGGTAGCCAACCACAACAGCTGTCCACATTTGCACTGACTCTTTTTAGATACAACACAAAAGTTGGCGGTAAAGAAGTTGCAGTCGGTAAGTGGATGACTGTGTCGTCCGTTTTTGGTGCATTAATAAATAATAAAATATTGAGCTAAATGTATTATGATATAAGCATGTATTTGCGTACATTATTTGCGTACAGTATTTGCGTACAGTATGCATTTGGCCAAAAAATGGAGAAAAAAAGGTTATTATAGTCCATTATTAACTCATGATTGATGATTCATTTATTCTTTGCTCTGAGCTTTGCAACGAGTTCTAGGAAGGCCTGTGGTTATTAACTCTTAATATTTCTATTCAGGAATATTTGAAAAAAATCCCAATTAAATTCTCTTTATTACCTGTACGCTCTTGCATTTTGTATATGTGCATTAGCTATTTTATTTTGTGAATATACATTTTTGATGAGAAAACTAATGGCTCTTATAGTCATAGAGGGACAGATACAGTTGTACCACAGACTATATTTAAAAAAAAAAAAAAAAAATTGATTGATTCATTTATTTTTTGCTCTGAGCTTGCCCCACTTATAAATAAACAAATAGCAACTCTTAATATTTCTTTTCAGGAATATTTTTTTTTTAAATTCATATTAAATTCTCTTTATTACCTGTACGCTCTTGCATTTTGTATATGTGCATTAGCTATTTTACTTTGTGAATATAAATTTTTGATGAGAAAACTAATGGCTCTCATAGTCATAGTCATAGAGGGACAGATACAGATGTACATGTACATTGTACCACAGACAGTGTGTTCTTATGTTTCTGTTGACATTGGCATCTGTTGACTTAATGTAATGCATGAAAGGGAAGACCCAACATTGATAAATTATATACATATACCTCATTAAAAATTTACTAATTTGCTGAGTGTCGTGGCCGAGCGGTCTAGCTTACCGGACTCAAGTTCTAGTGTTAGCAGCAGAATGTGGTTTTGAATCCCGGCCGTGACACTTGTGTCCTTGAGCAAGACACTTAACCATAATTGCTTCTCTCCACCCAGGGGTTAAATGGGTACCTGTGAGGGCAGAGTCGGTTGATTAGCCCTATATGCGCTGTAATGGCAGCAATTGAGCTGTATACTCCCCAGGGAGCTGAGATGGTTTCAGGAATGATTTATGAGCCTTATGAGCCTTATGAGCCTTATGAGCAGGGGTAATAATATAATGCGCCTTGAGCACCACTCAGTTGGTGGATACGTGTGCTATGTACATGTAAGTCCACACATTATTATTATTATTATTATTAAATTATTAATTTTTATTTATTTTTTGTTTGTTGTTTAATTTTTTTGCAATCAGATATCAAAGAAAACAAATATACATGTAATTAATCATATCATTTACGTAGTTATAAACATAAATTTAAATTACAATTAAATTAAATTATTTTTAAGACAGTTATCCAAAAGCAAACTTGATGTGAAGTCGGTAAAGGTACTTATCATCCTGAATAATTATTCTGTCTCAAATGATTTTATTTCAGAGAAAACACAATAAAATCTGCGCTTTTACAAAAATTTGCTGACAGCAGCTATTTGCGCAGTAGTGTTGGCTGTAAAAAAACAATTATGAATGCGTTTTTTTATTTTACATTTTCTCATGATTTAGACTCCAAATTGAGCACTAAATTATCTTGCCATCTGCGCCCTCTAGAAGTGTGTGTGAAGTTTGAGCGCTGGGTCGCAGATAGCAAGGCATGTTCTAAATAAACAATTTTGCCCCGTGAAAAACATGGCACATATTACCATGAAAGTGTTCATTGTTATGAGGCTTTTGACATAATAATAATAATAATATAATAATGTGGACTTATATAGCGCACGTATCCACCAGAACTGGTGGTCAAGGCACATTATATTATTACCCCTGCTCATCAGGCTCATAAATCATTCCTGAAACCATCTCAGCTCCCTGGGGAGTATACAGCTCAATTGCTGCCATTACAGTGCATATAGGGCTAATCAAAAACAACAACCAACTCTGCCCTCACAGGTACCCATTTACATTTGGGTGGAGAGTGTTCGAGCCCCGGTCGTGACACTTGTATCCTTGAGCAAGGTACTTAACCATAATTGCTTCGTCCTTCGGATGGGACGTAAAGCCGTAGGTCCCGTGTGTTGTATAATGCACGTAAAGTGGATTGTCGTGGCCGAGCGGTCTAGCGCACCGAACTCAAGTTCTGGTGTTGCCAGCAGCAGAGTGTGGGTTCGAGCCCCAGCCGTGACACCTGTGTCCTTGAGCAAGACACTTAACCATAATTGCTTCTCTCCACCCAGGGGTTAAATGGGTACCTGTGAAGGCAGAGATGGTTTGCTCTCTATGCGCTAGAAATGGCAGCAATTGAGCTGTATACTCCCCAGGGAGCTGAGATGGTGTCAGGAATGATTTATGAGCCTTATGAGCCTTATGAGCAGGGATAATAATATAATGCGCCTTGAGCGCCACTTAGTTGGTGGATACGTGCGCTATATAAATCTATACATTATTATTATTATTAAAGTGTCTTGCTCAAGGACACAAGCACCCCGGTCGTGGCTGGGATTCGAACCCACATTCTGACGACTCGGCCATCAGAACACAAATCCGATGCTCTAAACCGCTCAACCATGGCACTCCAATAGACTTAATTGGAGCCGACGGTGTCACTTTTCATTTGAATATTTATGTAATTAAACTACACTGTAACAAACGTGTGTACATTTCTTCTGTGTTCTTTCAAAGATTTCTGGGACACAGCCGGCCAGGAGAGGTTCAGTAGTATGCATCCTTCATATTACCATCAGGCGCATGCATGCATAATGGTTAGTCTTTGTTTGAATATTCATGACAGTTTATGAATAAACAATTAATTTGAGCGGTATATGTGGGTGTGACATTGATAATTGTGTCATTTTGGAAAAGAGTGTATGCTTGAGTATCACATGAAAACAAAAATGAAATTGATCTAAAATGTGGTGCATACATTTAACCAGGCGTGTGATTTGTCCGGATTTTTCCAGATTTTCGGATTTTTACAAATCGCAATGTTGTGATCCTCTGGATTTTAAAGATTTAAGCAATAAAGGAAAGCAAAGCAAACGCTCAGAACTATAGATTTCACCACAGCGCTGTTCACAACAGCGGCCCCAATACCCCTAACAAAATCTACGTGGATTTTTCAAAACTGCCCAATCACACCCTTGATTTAACATACACGTACTATTAGAAGTCCTTGAGCTTAACAGAGGCAACGGAGGAAGTTATCCCATTGAAACATTGAGATCTTCTAATGGAAGTGCCCTTGGCAAAGGAAAATGTGCCATTCCATAAATTTCCAAAATGAAATTCAAGGCCTGCATTAGGAATATTTCTAATCAAGTCGCATTTCATGTCCCATTTCATGCCCCATTTCATGTCCCATTTCATGTCCCATTTCATGTCGCATTTCATGTCCCATTTCATGTCCCATTTCATGTCGCATTTCATGTCCCATTTCATGTCCCATTTCATGTCCCATTTCATGTCCCATTTCATGTCGCATTTCATGTCCCATTTCATGTCCCATTTCATGTCCCATTTCATGTCGCATTTCATGTCCCATTTCATGCCCCATTTCATGTCCCATTTCATGTCGCATTTCATGTCCCATTTCATGTCCCATTTCATGTCGCATTTCATGTCGCATTTCATGCCCCATTTCATGTCCCATTTCATGTCCCATTTCATGTCCCATTTCATGTCCCATTTCATGTCGCATTTCATGTCGCATTTCATGTCCCATTTCATGTCCCATTTCATGTCCCATTTCATGTCGCATTTCATGTCCCATTTCATGTCCCATTTCATGTCCCATTTCATGTCGCATTTCATGTCGCATTTCATGTCCCGTTTCATGTCGCGTTTCATGCCGCGTTTCATGCCCCGTTTCATGTCCCGTTTCATGCCCCGTTTCATGTCCCGCTTTCATGTCCCGTTTCATGTCCCGTTTCATGTCCCGTTTCATGTCCCGTTTCATGTCCCGTTTCATGTCCCGTTTCATGTCCCATTTCATGTCCCATTTCATGTCCCATTTCATGTCCCATTTCATGTCCCATTTCATGTCCCATTTCATGCCCCATTTCATGTCCCATTTCATGTCCCATTTCATGTCCCATTTCATGTCCCATTTCATGCCCCATTTCATGTCGCATTTCATGTCGCATTTCATGCCCCATTTCATGCCCCATTTCATGCCCCATTTCATGCCCCATTTCATGCCCCATTTCATGCCCCATTTCATGCCCCATTTCATGTCCCATTTCATGTCCCATTTCATGCCCCATTTCATGCCCCATTTCATGCCCCATTTCATGTCCCATTTCATGTCCCATTTCATGCCCCATTTCATGCCCCATTTCATGCCCCATTTCATAAATACAACAAGTATTTATCATGCGCCATTTCCGAGAGGCTCATGGCGCTTACAAAAGTTAATATGACATAATAAATACAAATCAGGATAGAATAAGACATAAATTGATGCAAAATTAATGAGGAAACAAGTGAGTTTTAAGAGCCTTCTTGTCCCATTTCATGTCCGTCTTCATATGTGTTTTCTGACTTTTCCATCAAGACTTCTCTCACTTTTAGTTAAGATTAATTATTAGGCAGTAATTCATTCCAGGAAATTAGATTATTTTATCATATTTTTGTATGATTTATTATTTTTCTTTTGTAAGGGAACGTCTCAAAACGTGGGGACGCTTGAACGCTCCATTTGAAGCACTGCCTTTTCTCACTGGAAACGGGCGGCGTTCCATTTGGGAAATGCTTTGTGTTCCAAAAAGGAACATTAACGAATATGCTCGCTGGAAACATCAAGTGTTCCAAATGGGGAACAGCTGCTGTTCCCCATTGGGAACATTGAATGTTCCTTTGGGGAACGCAATGTGTTCCTTGAAAGGAACATTCCAAATGGAACAGGAATGTTCTGTGTTTTGTGTCGTTTCCCTTATTTGATGTAACAAGAAATATATGCAGAAAATAGTACTGTAGTAACAGGCCTCACATTTTGATCCCAGTAGAATCTTTCTCAAAGACAAGGCTCTTTGGCTTTAGGAAAGTTCCTGCTACAGCAGGGTCAAAACATAAGGCTCTACCTATATGTCCTTATGGTTGGTAAGCAGTTTGAAAGTGACCAATTCTTAACAAGAAAAGACTTTTCCATTAACCCTAACTCCCTAGGCCCACTTGCTTACACATAAACCTGAATCCTCCAAAATCCTTCAGTAGTCAAGCAAGTACATGACATGTATGCGCACATGTGTTTCTAATCTGTGATACATGTACATGGCCAGGGACCCTCCCTGCACGCATGGAGCAATAAACAGTGTCCACTGACCCAAGCACTGGCCTTGCAATCACTACAACAAACATGGATGTACATGTACCATGGAAAGGCAAGTATGCCTAATAACCTCAATCCTCCAATATTTTTCACTTCAGCAAAGAGCATGTAGCATGTAACCTCAATCCTTCAAAATCCTTCACTTTAGCAAAGAGGATTTTTGAGGATTTGGGAAGGTTAGGGTTAAAAAGAACACTCATGTATTCCCTTATAAAAAAGTACCGTACATAACATTCAGTATGTCCAATAACACCATTTATATAAATGGTGTTATTGGACATAACGAATGGTAACCGAATGGTAACCGAATGGTATGTACAGGTATGGTACTTTTTTTTATAAGGGTTATTAAGACTAAGTGGTTGTGTTTTTAAAATTGTTTATTTTAGTTTCATTCACATTTATTTCAGTGCTTCCCTTGTATTACATGTACATTTTGCGTACATCATTTACATATATATTAACCCTCCTACTATAGCTGCATTTTAGTGGCAAGTTGCTACAGAGGTCAAAACCAGTCAACTGCCTGGTTTTGACTGTTGACCCAAATTGCACAGGGGGCATTTTTGACTGGTTTTTACTGTCATTTTGACCACCCTGAACAATACCAGACAACGCTTTTACCAGTCAAAAACGGTCGACTCATTTTAACCTGTAAATGTACTTACTACACGTAAGGTTTGACAGTGTTTGACTTTTAAGTGCACTAGATATACCTTGGCAAGTACATGGATATCGACATTTTGACTGTTTTTGACCTTTGTAGTAGTAGGAGGGTTGAAGATCGAAACCGTCATTATTATTATACAGGACAACAGTAAGGCTTTGGTAAAGCAGAAGCATTTGTGCCCTAACCAATTGACAGAAATACATCAACTATATAGAGACTGTCATGAGACAGAGGACTACAGTGATGGTCAGGCAGGAGTATGTGCTGAAACAATTATCAACAAAATAACAATAAAAATAACAATTATTTAGTAATAATCTTTGCTAAGTAAAGACTGTTTGCGGTGACACCATGGGAAATTCTCAATTGAATACTAATTAGTTCTGAAAAGAACTGGAGGTTACAACTCGACGTTTCGATCAATATGCTGTGATTGTCTTCAGAGCATACTGATCGAAACGTTGAGTTGTAACTGTTCTTTTCAGAACTAATTAGTACTCAATTTGAGAATTTCACATGGTGTCACCGCAAACAGTCTTTACTCATCCTTTTCACCATGCAAAGCTACAAATATTACTAATCTTTGCTAAAGCAAGCTATTATTTTCTTGTGCAGGTTTTTGATGTAACAAGGAAGGTAACATACAAGAATTTACCCCAGTGGTACAAGGAGCTCAGGAATTACAGGCCTGAGATTCCATGTTTACTAGCAGCTAACAAGATCGATTGTGAGTAATAATAATAATAATACTAATGTGGACTTATATGGCGCACGTATCCACCAAACTGGTGCTCAAGGTGCATTACATTATTACCCCTGCTCATCAGGCGCATAAATCATTCCTGAAACCATCTCAGCTCCCTGGGGAGTATACAGCTCAATTGCTGCCATTACGGCGCATATAGGGCTAATCAAACACAACAACCAACTCTGTCCCCCACAGGTACCCATTTACCCCTGGGTGGAGAGAAGCAATTATGGTAAAGTGTCTTGCTCAAGGACACAAGCACCATGGTCGCGGTTGGGATTCGAACCCACATTCTGACGACTCAGCCATCAGAACACAAATCCGATGCACTAAACTGCTCGACCATGGCACAGATCTGTCTATGGCACAAATCTATCTATATAGATTTAATGGGAAGTTCTAAATGACTGAACACCAATTATAAAGACAAGGGCTCATTAACGAATGCTGAGCACTTACTACATGTAGCTGTTTGACGAAATTTCAAGGACATCAGGTTAAAAGGAAGATACAACATTGGTATTTGATAACGTATGTTCATTTCATCCATCTAGTTTTCAAGAAATATATTTTAAAAATAACTTGTAAAAGTTTCATCTAAATAGGTGCTCATGTTTTTTTTAGGACAAAAAAAAACACCTAAATTTGTTTAATGTTTTACAAAAACATTGCCAGATCGTAGTTTTGTTGTAAATTTAACATAATTCCTGTTTTCCCTAAGATGAAAGCACTTTAGAAAAAATAATTCCTCAGGATGACTGATAAGTGTACCTACTTTACACCGAGTTTGTTTTTAGATAATAATTAGAAAACTTTACCAATTACCAATGTTGTACCTTCCCTTAAAGGGGGACTGACATGGATTTAAATCAAACAGTTAAATATGTGATCGTTTTATTCTTTTATATCAGTAAAAGATCAATAAAATTTTAGTTTTGAGTTTTTATTGTTTTTGAGAGTGTTATTTTACCATTGTATAAATGCCCCCCACTTTTACGCCCTGCACGGAGGAGCTGTTCGTGACGTCATGTCGGGAAGAGAAATTCGGCTCAAAACTCCGCTCAAAATGATCGCTGCACAAAACTATGTGAGCCGATGGACCTGACCACTTTACTCTTGTCAGTCAAACTTTGCTCGTCCAAATACGGCGATTTTTAGGTCACTTGGGAACAGATGAAGGCTAACACCGTCTTTGGTGGTGTTGTTGCATCCTGCAGAAACACATCTTCCCGGCATTTTATTAGTTCCGGAAACAAAAAACACGGAAGAAATGAAATCGACGCTACGTGTGTGAAACGTTTGTATGTACATGTACATCATGTGCACATCGGATCTTCCCGACCTTACGTCACATATCTTATGCAAATGAAGCTTCCACCATGGGCGGGGTTGCCTCCCCCAAACACTTCAAACATTGTTTTAAAATACTTGTCCTCAGAAATCAATGATTAAATAGACACAGGTGGGTCTCAAAAACAATATTTTATTACAAAACGCCTTAAGTACACACACAATAAAGGATGTCAGTCCCCCTTTAAAGTGAAAAATGAAGTGCATTTACTGCAATGCTTATGCTGCAATGTACATGTATAATGAACCTCACTGAGTCAACACAAAATGTTAACTGAAGTGAAGGAGGGACACAGTGCCTATACCTAATGTGTAGTTTATATACAAAATGGATGGTGTGGTTGCTAGGGATTGCTTTTGCCGTGCTAATATTTTACACTGTCGTTCTGACCTTCAGAATCATCAGCTTCATTGCATTAGTCAGGATTTTTTTTTTAAAGGGTTGTCCAAAGTGCTCATCCATTGAAAAATACAATAGAAAGCCCCCCCCCTTTTTTTTATCACTGTTCATGTAAATTTATCATACCTTTTTTGTTGGCCCCATTTGTTTTTGCTGTGTACCAGCCCTCTCCCTTTTTACCATGTGACCTCCCCCCAAGACATTGACTCTGAGCCTGCCCTTTAAAACTATGGATCAAGATTTTAATTTTGAATAATTAAAGAATTGCACAAAAACTTCCAAAAGACATGTAATGACCATCAACTACATATGACATAAAACACAATAAAGGGGGCCACTTTGCATCCGTCACGTTAGCAGTTTTTCCAATGGTTGTTATTTATTTTTAAGTACCTGAAACTGACCAAAAAGTGTTTCAACATGTGAATGGACATGCAGGCTTATACTAGAACTAATTTGAGTTGATTTATTTTATTTTTAAATTTTTTTATTTATTTTTTTACCCTCAAATTTCCATAAAAATTGGACGGAAAAAGTTACTTCACTTTTCCGTCCATTTGTTGATGGAAATTTTAGGCTAATTAAAAAAATAATAGTAATAATCAACTCAAATTATCTTTAGGATAAGCATGCATGTCTATTCAAATGTTGAAATTCTTTTTGGGTGGTTTCAGATATTTAAAAAAAAAATTAAAACCATAAGAAAAACTGCTAACGTGACGGTAGGAAAGTGGCCCCCTTTATTGTGTTTTATGTCATGAATATATCAAGGGCTTAAAACCAGAACTGGATACATGTATGTCCACTTTTGCCTAAAATGTGTTAGGGGAGTTTCTGATTTTTCAGAAACTTTTAAACTCTTTTTTTTTTCAAAATGCCGATTTTGGACATAACCAGTTCTGGTTTTAAGCCCTCGATATGATGCCATGTCATTAGATACGAAAGTTACAGTCTGCACATTTATGTACAATTTGTAATAGTTAACATTTGATAAAGCACATTTTTATTATTTTGTTGATACTCTAATGTTTTTCAAATTTTGATTTCAAGGTCTATTTCTCAGTAAAGCCCAGGTGGTACAGATTTGTAAACAGAATGCAAATTGACATTTTTTTCATTGATTTTTCCGTTTCTTTCAGTTGACTACAAGATAACCCAAAAGAATTTCAACTTTGCCAACAAGTATAATTTACCATTTTACTATGTCTCGGCAGCTGATGGTACTAACGTTGTCAAGGTAACCGATATCTTCATCCAGAATCTGATTGTGCTTGCTCAGAACGTGTTTGTTACTCACAAATTCAAGTTGAGTTTAATCAAAACAGAATTGGAGTACTCATAGTTCAAGTAATTGACTACAACTAGAGTTGGGAGTACTCGAATTACATGAGTACATTTTTCTCTACTTATACTCATGAAAAAGTACTTGACTACAACTATAGAATTTGAGTAATAGTACTCATACTAAAGAATACTCGACTATAAGTCGAAATCAAAAATTGTAAATTTCCTCACATAATCAGAAAATTACCCACACTATGTCAAGGGAAATTTCTATCCACATAGGCCAAATTACTTTAGGGTTTCTGAGCCAGACGGAATGCAGTTTTCATCTATTTTTTTGTTTTCCAATCCACAGCTTTTCCGTGAAGCTATTAAGGCTGCGTCAGCTTACAAAGCCAACTCCACAGATTTCATGGATGAAGTCATGCGAGAGTTAGAGGTATGTCCAAAATAAATTAGTCTGTAACATTGTGATCGAACTCCAATAAATCAGATGAAAGGGAAGGTTTGTAACATTTGTAATGTTGGCAAAACTGCTTTCTATGAGAATGCTTGCTTTCTCTGAATGAAGATTTACATTATGTTAAACCACCAATATGTTAATGTTTCAGCTCAGTGCAGATTCTAAGTCTTGAGAAATGTGTGTATAAGCATTTAAATTTATTTGCGAAAAACAGTTGGAGCAGAATGTTGCTTGCTGGCTAATTTTTGAAAATGTGCATATTTTGTTTTGTGTATTCTCTGAAATGATAGCACTTGGAAAAGAATCATTTTTCAGGATGATTAGAGCCTTTAACTCAATGACTGAAAATAATACCTCACATGATAAGGTCATATTACCGTTGCTGCTGCATAAATGAGCCAGTAATTTTCCGTCACTGTGTTCTTCTTAAACTAGAACTGCGATTCCATGCCCTGTTAGAAGCCTGCTCTGATCGTGATGATATTGTCCCATTAATAAGTGTCTGTCAGACCAACTTTTCAAATAAAAATTTCTTTTACCCATATCAGAATTTTGATGATTTGAAGTTGTCCCCAGACAGTGGGCTCGACTCGGCCAACAACTCGGAAGGTAAAGAAGGCGAGAAAGATACTAGCCAGACATCAACACCAGAGGGCGCTACAGGATCATCATGACAACAGCCAAATCTTTTTAGGAAAGGGCTAATTATTGTATAAAGCTTATTTAAGTCGGATGAGTTGTTGCAATTGGATTGCTATAGCGACTGATGTTTAGTGTTTCAGATCACGTTGATAAAACTTGAGTTGGCGGGGTTACGGTCAAGTGTTTTTTTTTTCCCCTTTTATTTCAAAGCATGCTTTGAATGAAGCACCATCTTAAAGATGGAACATCTTAATTTGTTTGTAAGGAGTCACTTTTAGCGTCGGCAGTAAACTTAGCTGTACTTCATGCAAGAATAGACAATAACTCAGACTTCAATGCCACCTTTTCAAATCTCGGTTACAGTTCTAGTATGTTATAATTTGGTCTGTCAGACTGCACTCCCCCTGTGCACTATAAAGTATTAATACCAAATCTCACTGTTGGATGTGACTTCATATGCTGCTAGTATAATTATTAACGTTGAATTTACCCTTACCCACTTGGCATTTTGGCTAGGAACCATCCCAAATCCTCCAAAGGCCATCAACATGTATTAAAAAGGTATCCCAATTGTTGGACTGTGATGGAATTGGTACAGTAGCAAATGCAAAGCATCCATGGCGTGGCTATACACAGTCCTGAATCCAACAAAAGCAGCCGGTGGAGTTTGATGGATTTGGTACACATGGCTACATGCTCTATTCGCTGGGATACACTGTGCAGTACTGAATCCACCAACATCAAGTAAAACCAGGTGGTGGGTTTTGATGGACTTGGGGTAGTTAGGGTTAATTGGCCATGTATGTGTACCCTCTCATTACCAATGGCCACTTCAGTCGATACTGTATGTACCACATGTTACTTACCATTGGAGACATGATTATATGCACACTGTTGTGCAATAATGTGTGAATTCATGCATAACAGTGCAAGGAATTCTGTTACCAGTGGAACATTCTTTTAGTTTCAAACAAATCGGTAAGGAGAGGGTTTGAAAAAAACAGGGTCCTCTCAAAACTCAGAACGTGTTTTTACATTCAGGGGAAAGTGTGTTAGTGGGAACTGCAGCTGTGTGCCTGACTGGTTTTTTCCCCCCCAAAGAACACCAAAACATGTGTCAACAATGATTTCACTGAATCAGTGCAGTTGAGAAGAATTCCTTATTGAAAAATGTTTTTTATCGGAAAATGTCTTTTAAAGAAAGTGAACAGTCATAATGTAACTATACAAAGGTGTGACATACACTGAGCAAAAATATAAACGCCCCATGTTTCAACCTGACCCCCACCATGTCCACATGCATGTCCATGATTGCCAGACGCCACTATCGTGTTCTAACGGACAGTAATCTGTAGCATATTGAACAACAAAATGAATTTTGTATGATTTTGCAACCTCTAAGGCTAATAAAAGTTTCAAAGTGCCACATGGGGCGTTTATAATTTTGTTCAGTATACATGTATGTAGAAAATGAGGTTTGGGTGCTGTGGATTAATTGATAAATCTCTGATAAATACAGTAAAAAGCAAGCCATTAGAATGATTAATTTATTAAGCCAATCAGAGTTTTAGAGAATCTATACAATTTAAAATCTATCTAATCTAGCCTAGAATAAATGCACTGGGAATTTGGAAATGAAAACAGTTGATTTTGTCTTAAACGAGTACGGCAAAATCAGACCAGTTGTTAAAATGAGTGTTTGTAAAGGCACAAGGGAATGCTGAGGGAAGTTCTTTAAAGGAAGTTCTTTAAAGGAAGGTTACAACATCATTCAACGAGTTGCCCGATATTGGTTCTCCCTGCACCATTAACTCACTTAACGACAGTTGAGATACAAGTTGCCCCCCCCCCCCAAAAAAAAGGTTCTTTTCAGAACCCTACACCTCACTTAGCGATAGTTGAGATAAACACATAGTGTTACTGCAAACCGAAACGATAACATCGTGAATGATGGCAAAACTGCTTCTTTGAATCAAGATACTTGACAAAGGTGTAGCTTAAGGTGTGGAGTCTTCATGTAAGTCATGAGAAAAGCGATAAAAAAGCATCCATAATTTGTACAGAAAACACATGGAGCAAATCAGTTGCTGTTTGCATTTTAGTTTACTATGCATATTCTTTAAATTCAAATAATTATTTTCTATGATGATTTGTACAAGTCGGGGTTCTGCCCCCCCCCCCCAACCCCAAAAAATGAAGGGGGGGGGGCTGTAGGCATGATAATGATTGCACACAGCGTTGCATGTCCAGACGTACTTGTGTCTCAGGACTGGAATCCTGTCAAACAGAATGGGAGCGTTAATTCTTGCTATCCAAGAGTGTTGTGGCCGAGCGGTCTAGCTTACTGGACTCAAGTTCTGGTGTTAGCAGCAGAATGTGGGTTCGAATCCCGGCCGTAACACTTGTGTCCTTGAGCAAGACACTTAACCATAATTGCTTCTCTCCACCCAGGGGTTAAATGGGTACCTGTGAGGGCAGAGTTGGTTGATTAGCCCCATATGCGCTGTAATGGCAGCAATTGAGCTGTATACTCCCCAGGGAGCTGAGATGGTTTCAGGATTGATTTATGAGCCTTATGAGCAGGGGTAATAATATGTGCCTTGAGCACCACTCAGTTGGTGGATACGTGCGCTATATAAGTCCACACATTATTATTATTATTATTATCCAGTATAGAAATGCTTCAATTTTTACTGGTAAACACAGCATCTGTCATCTTTTATTGATAATCTGATGGAAAATGAGTGGTGATTGGTGGTGGGGGTGGGGAATTGCCAGTGGTGGTGGTGGGATTGTAAGTGCTGGTTCGGCATTTCCGGCACCGACCACTGTGGACAGAACCCCATCAAATCAACTTACATGTAGCTTTGTGATATAAAAGTATCAACTTTTGGATTCAGTCAAAAATTGCCTGCACTCAACCTTTTTATGTCCTTATGATTAGTAGCAGTTCCTTCCTCTATGCCTTGATCATCCATTTCGACAGAGGAACAGCTCTTAGTGCTTAACCAATCAGAATGGATAAACTTGAATACATTTCTGAGTTTCACTAAAAAAAACAAAATGCCTAAATTGAAATTTCTCAGTGATTTAAAAGTTGATGCACCATTAGACGTAAATGGATGGAATAGCAAAATGTTTGGTTAGGCTTGGCTTTCCAAAGGCTTTGATCTACCCAGTGGTGGCTGCATAAACTCGCTAAATTAATTTTTTTTTAATCATTTAGTCCCATCTCCAGTGTGTGATACCCAACTTTGTCCTGGTTTTGTGACAACAGTTCTCAAATTGGCTTTTTTATTTTCAAGCTCTGATTTGATGACCAAATTTGTAATGATTGTGAGTTGTTTGGAAGTGGTGCCTACAATTTTATATCTGTAAATAAGAAATGTTTTAGGAAGAATGCGTGACTTGTCTTGTGTCTGAATATTGTAAGTAGTTGTAGTATTTAAGTTATAAATAATTGTACATTTACTACACAGACGTACATATATGTACAACTTCTTTCAAGTTTCTCTGAGATGGGAGAAGATATAAATGGTTTTTATTTTAAAAAAATTGTAAACAAAAGGGATGAGTTATGGGTTTTTAGTTGTTTTTCATTTTAAAGGGGTGGTACAGCATTGGTATTTCGAAATGTACGTTCATTGCAACCTAGTTTTCAAGAAAAATATCACAAAACTAATTTGCCAAAGTTTCATCACAATATGTGCTCACAGTTATACGAAAACGACCAAAAACTATTACAGGTTTTTCAACAAATGTTTTGATGTTTTAACAATCTGGCACCTTTTTGAAATTCAGCATAATTTTTTTTTATTTATTTTTTTTATTTTTTTTTTACGATAATTTCACTGGATTTATCTATAATGATTTTTTTTAAATATACTCTGAACAAATTTTTGCTGTTTATGTGTTGTAAACTAGATGATTTATACTGTAATAAGCCTAATGACGGGTAGTAATAATGTGCAGTGATTTGATCATTTGATTTTAAAAGGAACTTGTTTGAAATGCCTTATAAGCTTGAGATAAAGAGAAAAAAAATTTGTTGCTGAGTTAAAGATTATGATAAAATAGTTAATATCCAACAGATTGAGTGAGCGAAAGGTCAAGTGTGTTGACCATAATATAACTTGAGTAATACATACTCTGAAACCCTGAAACATTGTTCATAAGCAGTGTTCCACAAGTCATCTGAACCCTCAGAAATTGTTTCTTTAATTTTATGTGATCTGTAACAGGTTCATTGTCATCAAAATTCAATACCACATCGTGAGAATGAAAAAAATAGCAGGAAAACTGTTATTTAAAAAAAAAAATATTATTTATTTTTTGTTTCCAATATGACATGTCATGTTTTTGCGCTGTAATTCAGACTGGTGTTTAATATACATGTGCATGTAAGGTCAACCAAAACTGCTTCTGTGTGTATTTTAAATGACTTGACCAGATTTGGACAAAATATCTGCAATATTATACATGAAAAGGTGCCTTATATATTTTCCACGGATACTAAACAAAACAAATCTTATTTGGAAGACGATTTCATACTAAACTGAGAAATTTGAAAAGATACTGCAATTTTACCATCATAAACAAAAGCAGGATTCTCATTTCTGAAGGTGACATTATTCACGGACAAAACAACAAGAACATTTTGTTTTTACTTTAAATAATAACATAAATATGACCAGCTGCTATTTAGTAAACATTTTTCAGGGTGTTATATTTTTATGACATGAGCATCACTGGTAAATATGTACAAACGAATATTGAGTCTATGTCTTAAGCCATTTCTGAACAAAAGTATTTGTGACCAGCCACGATAACAGGTGTCCCATGCTTCGTCCAGTCAAACTACATGTAAATACTTGCAAAAAAAGAAGGAAAAAAAAGAAAGAATATCGGTTAAATTGTTTTAAAGGTGCTATCCTCAAAATGTTGGCAGTTTTGTGTGTGAATCAAGTGTACAGTTTAGGAAAGGCTAATGGCTTCCAGAAGAATCCGTTAAATTTGTGTTGCTGCTTCAACTTTGTTTAAAGAGGGGCTCTAAGGTCAAATTTAGTTTTGTGATTTTCCAATAACTAGAGTCCTTATTAAAGTGTGAAAAAATTACAAAACAAATTAGTCTCTAACCTCACGTTAAAGTGATGTAAAATGTCATTTTATTTGATAACCTTCCTGTGTGAAATTTGTTAACATCCAAAGACAACAGTGACGTCACATTTCAAATAAATGGATCTCTACATTTTTGTACGGTGAATTTGCAGTTCATTCCTGAATCTCCACAATATTTGATCAAATCGGCGTTGAAATTGACTTTTTGACAAACAAAGAATTCCTGTATGAAATGTTACAGACTTATTTACCGTAAGAAAATAGTGACGTCATGTTTCAAATATTGCTCTGAAAGGGTATCAAATAAAATGATATGTTACACCACTTTAAAGTGAAGTTAGAGACTTGTAATTTTTTTCACACTTTAATAAGGACTCTATCTATTGGAAAATGAGTGCATCACAAAACTGAATTTGACCTTAGAGTGCCTCTTTAAGCTTGGTTAAGGTAAGGGATCGGTTAATTCAAAAAGTAACCAAATTGTTGAACGATAAATGTGAAACTTATCAATCTTTTGTAGAAGTTATTTTGTCTGAGGTGCTGTCACTTTTGAGAACGGTGAAAAGATTTCCAGATTGAATTAAGGAAAGAGTACTCTTTCCTTCATTCTGCATGAAAATGAATATGAAAAATCTGAATGCATTTTCTTGGTAAGAGTATACAATTTGATAAGCTGAAACTTTGCAAGGTAGGTGTTTCATGTTAATCTTAATTCAAATGGAGTATGCATTCTCATATGGGTGATTTTGTCAACATTACCAATGATGTAGATTGTGTACCTTGTGTCTTTACAGTAGTCTTTTGAAAACAAACCGTTATCACAGAACTGCCTCAGACACCTTTTGTGATGGCTGGTCAAAATGATTGTGTTCCATTGTTTGAATTTCATCATTGTTCATGAAGTTTATGAGTGTGCTACGTTTTTATAGCGACTGAGTTTGCTGTTACCAGCCAAACACCTTTCATGTAATTTATAGTTGGTTGGATACCAGTATCTGTGATAAATATGTGTAAGCATTTCTCTTGATGTTTAAAAACCTTATTACAAAAAGCACACATATATAGATTCAAACTAAACTATTACTTTTAAGTACAAATCATCCACTAAGTGCACTAACTAATTATTCCGTCTTTGTTTTTATGCAGTTAATCTTGCAGTAATTCTGAAAACCTTCATCGTAACCATTACCAAAATTATAAGTGGTCGTAAACGATGTCGTGATTACTTGAACTATCTTATACCCACACTGCTTAGCCAGTTCTCGCAACTTGTAGTTTTAATGTTTGTTGTAAGAGTAAGAGTTAATTATTATACACTTGAAAGTCTGCAGACACTTGGAGTAAAAGGTTAGCATATATTTTTGTGCATCATGCAGCACTTCACTGGGATTTAGGGACTAGAAATATGTATAGAAACCAACTTGTAATAGATTTAGCTGATTTCGTTAGCACATATCCAGCAGACAAAATTTACAAAAGTTTTACTGACACAAAATGGCATAGTCCTAAGAGGCCACTGTTCTTTTTTCCATGGCGATGCCAATTTCTAGGCACAATTTAATTAAATTGTTTTTTGTTTGTTTTGTTGTTGTTGTTGTTGTTGTTTTTTTGGGTGGGGGGGGGTAAATCTTTGCTAAATTGCTTACTGTCATATTTCATATTTCATATTTCATATTTCAAATAATTTTCGAAAGAAAACTAATTTTTCCGAAGAGATACCTGTATTTATGGTGTGAAGTTTGGTATATATATCAAACATCCTTGAAAATTGATTGAGAAACAAAATTGTATTGTAAATGTTTAATCTTCTTTGAGGTCATAGACTTTGTGTCTATTTCAGGACCTTTTTAATCAAGTGTATGGGACACACCCAAACGCCTTGAAATTTTTCGTTTTGATTTTTTTGTTTTTGTTTTTTGAGTGAACATTTTTTTTTTGAGAGACAATTTGTTTGAGTGAATATTGATTATGAACCATCATCACTATTGACTGAATTCTGACATGATTATAGGTTTAACAGAAGCATGAACATTGGTTATTGGTTTTACACTTGAGTTTTTGAACATTAGATTCTCAAAGCATAGCCCTATGCAAACAAAAAATGTGGCAATTTACCAAAAAAGTGAATTAAGCTTAATTTGAAGCAGGTGCCAGTTTATTCAAATTTGTAATGAATGTTTTTTTCTCCGTCCAACATTTATTTATTTCGATTTGCTTTTGTCAATTTCTGCTCCTATAATGTGCCGTTAAAATGATATCTCCTTTATATTCATGTGTTATTTTGCATTCAAAAACAAATCATAATGAAGAAGTGGCACAAATGAAGTAAAAAGGAATCTCTCGATGTTTTCGGTTGTCACTTGATTTGTATTCAGCATGAGCTACTGTTTTGTATGTGTGAAATCCATCTGCATTTCAGATGATCGATTCTGTAGTAATTTAAATGAGCCTGGCTCTTAATAACTTAACCAATGTTGTACATTTTGATTGTAGCATGATGGAGAGCCAGGCTAGCGGTCAAGTTTTTAAAATATTTTCTAAATATCCTTGAACCTTGAGAATTGAAAGAAGTAAATAAACTATATAAAGTACAGCAAGTGGTCTTTCTTGTCAGTGTTATTGATGTATAAAAGTAAGCATATTGTGTGGCTGGCAGTGAACGCGAGCGATTGCGAGATGGGTGATTTAAAACATGCAGGGCTTTGTAAGCTTGGGCGATATCGATTTTTTTCATCCACGATGTATCGGCAAACAAATATCGCGATTTTCAATAGTATCGCCATTATTATTTTTCATTCATGCATGATTGCAGGTATGTACATGTACGTACCCCTCTACAAGAATCACAATCAATTCGTTTGCGTAGTGTGCATGTACTTCCGAAGTAGTTTGCGTTTGTTTGTCACTTCCGAAAGCTGAAAAGACTCCTAATTTTTGTTTCCATGGAATTTCTTACTTGACTCACAATGACAACTTTTTTTTATCACGGTATATTTTATTAATCGCCCTAGCTGAGGGCTTTGTATATATCGCCCGTGTTGTCGGTATCTTGACGACGGTGCTAAATAAAAAATCAGTACCGGTAGTTAGAAAAGTTTGGTCAATAAAATTTTGTAACCATAGATACAGTTTAATTAAGAAATGTAAATAGAGAAATCAGAAGATTTAAATCAGCAGCGTAGCCGAGGGGGGGACGTGCCCCCACAAATTCAGTCCAGGTGCCCACCCCCACGAAAAATCCTCATAGTGCCCCAGAAAAGAAAAAGAAAAGGGAAAAAACCCATACCCCGTGGGTCCCCCCACTGAAAAGCAATGTTCCCACTGAAAAGCAATGTTCCCCCTGTGCCCCTCCCCCCACTGAAAAAGTCCTGGCTACGCCGCTGTAAATCAGCACTGAAAATTACAACAAGATAAAGTACGTCACCGAACAATAAATAAATACAAAATCAGACATTTCAGACAATGGCAAGTAACAACACTAAATTGTACATTTTATTTTAAATCAACCATCAATTTAGAAAAATAAAATTAGTTGTTTAATTAAAATTATTTTACCCCTATTTCTTGTAAATACGGCATATACATTAATTCGCCCGTGCCTACCGGTATAAAGGCAGACTGTGGGCCGGGCCGCGCCAACGCGTCCGAGCGAGCGAAACAAATTTACCTACTTTAAGTTATCGTAGAGGGCAGCATCTACATTGCCATGATTTTGCGATTCTGCTGTCCGACCGTCTACAAACGTTACTAACAATAACGATTTAGTGAAATATTTGGAGAGTGAAATGGAGTTTTTGATCGGTATACAAGGAGATGGGTTTGTGTTGGTTGCCTCCGACATGACTGCTGGGCGCAGTGTTTTTCTTTTCAAGCATGGTAAGAATGCAAAAGAAGTATAATCTTTGACTTTGTCATGTTTTGTGTTACTGTTATTCAGTAGCCTATAAATACATATAATCGAGCATGTTGAGTGGATGTACTATTACTAATGCGCCCATTACCGACACTTAATTTCCGAACATTGGAATTTGTAATATATTGAAATTTCAGAAGCCGGTTGGGGGTTGGCCCACCAATGTGGGATGGACCTGAATCCTTAGCCACACATTGGTTCCATTGACGCTCCTTTTATTATTATGTTGAACTATCAAAGCGGCCAAAAAAATGGTGATTTTACTTAAATTTATATTTCATGACATATTGGCCCAAAAATATTACACGACGACCGGCAGTTTGCAGATTTCATACGACTGGTCATATCTCTGCGCTAATAAAATACAGCAAGTATGTGCATACATAAAACAGCCATCGTAAAATGGTTGCATGCCCAATGTTTGGGTGACCTCTCTTCATAAATTCATGATGGCCGCCCTTGTTGAAATCTCCATTTTTTTGGCCACTTTGATAGTTCAACATGTAAGAAACGTATCTAGTGTGTCAAAATAGTTGCAAATATCGTCAATTTGAGCGCTAAGAATTTACAAATTCGAGACTGTTAGCGTCAATGGAACCAACGTGTGGCTAAGAATTCAGATCCGTGCCACACTGGTGAGGCAAGGTTGGGGGTGGGGAGGGGGGTGAAGGGAGGCACTTCCTCTGAAAGTTTGAAATCATAGAGGCCGACTGCTTTATACAAAACAGTAGTAAAATATTCAAGGATATTGATAAATAATTGTGTGCATTGCCAACACTGCAACAGGCATTGACATCAACATTGACATTGGCATTGTCATTGTCATAAGGTTTATCGCAAATAGCACTAAAGCAACTGCCGCAAAGCATACAGGGATACAATTTGGGGCATCTGTTTGGTGCAGCTTTTGTGACGTCAATAATATTTTGTTTGTCCGCGCGGCATGCCGTGGCGCTGTTACGCCCACAGACATCCCACAATTCCTTGCAGCTGCTATTTGCGATAAGCCTTATTGTCATTGATCAAGTGATAGTTACCCAATGTCACCATTGACATAGTCCTTTTCTTTTTCTTTGACTTTTATTTATTCATTGACTTTTATTTATTCACTTTTTCTTTGACTTTTATTTATTCATGTATGGTTACATACATGTATATGATGTAACATAACTACTAGGAATGTTTGGGTTGCTGGTTCAGTACTGACTACTTAGTACTTAACTTAGGCCGGTTTTTTTTTATTACTTGGATTACGGATTTGTAAGCTACAAAAAATGAGCGGGGATCGGGGAAAAAAAAAAGAAAAAAAAGAAGAAAATGACCGGGATTACGGAATTTCGAGTAATACTGTTGACTGTTGACCCAAATGTGCACACAGGCATTTTTGACTGGTTTTTACTGTCATTTTGACCACCTTTGACAATACAACACAATGCTTTTACCAGTCAAAAACGGTCGACTTATTTTGACCAGTAAATGTACTTACTACACGTAAGGTTTGACGGTGTTTGACTTTTAAGTGCACTAGATATACACCTCGACAAGTATATCAACATTTTAACTGATTTGACCCTTGCAGTCACAGAAGGGTTAAGATAAGATGCACACATGGTTTAAATACACACATTGTTCATATATTTAGATCAGGAGAAAATGTTTAAGCTGAGTAAGAAACTACTAATGCTTTGTGCTGGTGAGACGGGCGACACTGTGCAGTTTGCCGAGTACATACAGAAGAATATTCAGCTATACAAGATGAGGAATGGTAAGAAATGGGCTGCAACTTTTATAAAACAAAATATTACATTGCGTTCAAAGGGGCAGTATCATCATGACATGACATGGAATCGGAGTGCTTGTTTTAGATTAACTCAGTGGCTGAAAATAATTCCCGACATCAATCAATCAATTTGTTTCCACATCAACATTCTGGCTGATATTGTGGTTGAGTGCCGTAAACACTCAGATTTCACGATTTTTCATTTTTCGTAGCACCTCTTTTTCGGATAGATTATTTGTTGATTTTTGTTTTATCATCACTTGTCTGTAGGTTGAGTCAAGTAGCCCAGATTTGAGTTCGGTGTCGGGTAGTTTATCCGCGAACGTCAACTGCTTTATAAATCTTTGATCGGGGGCTCTGACACAATGACTGATCCAATTCTTCTGCATTTTACCAATAAATTCTGATATGGTCGTATTACCGTTGCTGCTGCATAAATGAGCCAGTAATTTTCAGTCACTATGTTCATCTTAAACTAGGACATTGATTCCATGCCCTATTGAAAGTCTGCTCTGATCGTGACGATACTGACCCTTTAACCCTAACTCCCTAGGCCCATTTGCTTACACATAACCTGAATCCTCCAAAATCCTTCAATAGTAAAGCAAGCACATGACATGTACAATGTATGCACACATGTGTTTCTAATCTGTGATACATGTACATGGGCCAGGGACCCTCCTTGCATGCATGGAGAAATAGAGTGTCCACTGACCCAAGCGCTGACCTTGCAATCACTACAACAAACATGGATGTATATGTACCATGGAAAGGCAAGTATGCCTAATAACCTCAATCCTCCAAAATCCTTCACTTTAGCAAAGAGCATGTAGCATGTAACCTCAATCCTTCAAAATCCTTCACTTTAGCAAAGAGGATTTTGGAGGATTTGGAAAGGTTAGGGTTAATCATGGGTTAATGGAATAGACCACTTTTCTGCCTGAAGCATAGTGTTAACAGTTAGCCAGTAATACCATTTTATTTGTAATACACACATGGAAAAGTATTTTTAGGTAAATTTTTTGGACACCCTGTTTTAAAATTATCCTGCCTTATACTCTGGTTAAACAAGACATTACTATAAATGGATATCTGTGAGCATAGCAATGTATTTAACCTTAACTATGCTGAATGCAACAAATGTAAAATTCTGTTGGATCTTGTGGAAATGAGCTAAGGACAAAATATATTTTGTTCTTGCTGCTGGATCTTGTTGCACTTGGCAGGCTTATGATCGGATGTTGTTGCATTAAGTAGGGTGTCTAGCCAGTTATTGAAGGGGGTTAGGGCAGCTACACATTTGGGACAACTGATGGATGTTGTTGCATTGAGCAGGGTGTCTAGCCAGTTATTGAAGGGGGTTAGGGCAGCTACATGTACACACTTGGGACAACTGATGGATGTTGTTGCATTGAGCAGGGTGTCTAGCCAGTTATTGAAGAAGGTTAGGACAGCTAGGGCAGCTACACACTTGGACAACTGATGGATGTTGTTGCATTCGTGTAGGGTGTCTAGCCAGTTATTGAAGGGGGTTAGGGCAGCTTCACACTTGGATAACTGATGGATGATGTTGCATTGAGTAGGGTGTCTAGCCAGTTATTGAAGGGGGTTAGGGCAGCTTCACACTTGGATAACTGATGGATGATGTTGCATTGAGTAGGGTGTCTAGCCAGTTATTGAAGGGGGTTAGGGCAGCTTCACACTTGGACAACTGATGGATGTTGTTGCATTCGTGTAGGGTGTCTAGCCAGTTATTGAAGGGGGTTAGGGCAGCTTCACACTTGGATAACTGATGGATGATGTTGCATTGAGTAGGGTGTCTAGCCAGTTATTGAAGGGGGTTAGGGCAGCTTCACACTTGGACAACTGATGGATGTTGTTGCATTCGTGTAGGTGTCCAGCCAGTTATTGAAGGGGGTTAGGCCAGCTACACACTTGGATAACTGATGGATGATGTTGCATTGAGTAGGGTGTCTAGCCAGTTATTGAAGGGGGTTAGGGCAGCTTCACACTTGGACAACTGATGGATGTTGTTGCATTCGTGTAGGGTGTCTAGCCAGTTATTGAAGGGGGTTAGGGCAGCTTCACACTTGGATAACTGATGGATGATGTTGCATTGAGTAGGGTGTCTAGCCAGTTATTGAAGGGGGTTAGGGCAGCTTCACACTTGGATAACTGATGGATGATGTTGCATTGAGTAGGGTGTCTAGCCAGTTATTGAAGGGGGTTAGGGCAGCTTCACACTTGGATAACTGATGGATGATGTTGCATTGAGTAGGGTGTCTAGCCAGTTATTGAAGGGCTATACGGAACCTACACACTTGGATAACTGATGGATGATGTTGCATTGAGTAGGGTGTCTAGCCAGTTATTGAAGGGGGTTAGGGCAGCTTCACACTTGGATAACTGATGGATGATGTTGCATTGAGTAGGGTGTCTAGCCAGTTATTGAAGGGGGTTAGGGCAGCTTCACACTTGGATAACTGATGGATGATGTTGCATTGAGTAGGGTGTCTAGCCAGTTATTGAAGGGGGTTAGGGCAGCTTCACACTTGGATAACTGATGGATGATGTTGCATTGAGTAGGGTGTCTAGCCAGTTATTGAAGGGGGTTAGGGCAGCTACACACTTGGACAACTGATGGATGTTGTTGCATTGAGTAGGGTGTCTAGCCAGTTATTGAAGGGGGTTAGGGCAGCTTCACACTTGGATAACTGATGGATGATGTTGCATTGAGTAGGGTGTCTAGCCAGTTATTGAAGGGGGTTAGGGCAGCTTCACACTTGGACAACTGATGGATGATGTTGCATTGAGTAGGGTGTCTAGCCAGTTATTGAAGGGGGTTAGGGCAGCTTCACACTTGGATAACTGATGGATGATGTTGCATTGAGTAGGGTGTCTAGCCAGTTATTGAAGAGGGTTAGGGTCAATACACCCATCCGGTCAATCAAACGGCATGTATTGATTAAAAAGGTTACACTATACCTAACAAAAATCTGAAATTTGTTGTTCAAACTTCCCATGGTTATGTGATCCACTTTTAGGGTAAACAAAACTATCATTTATTGGGAAATCCTTCCTCTATGATCCATGATAAAATGCTGCTCTTGTAGTACTTGTTCATCAGACACTGTATGTCCACATCGAGTTTGGAGGAAGTAAAAAAAATTTCAACAGAACTGTTTAATTTCTCTTCATATTTTTTTTCTTGTCACAGGGTATGAATTGTCTCCACATGCAGCAGCTAACTTCACAAGAAAAAACTTGGCAGATTTCCTTAGAAGTAGAGTGAGTGATATATTTGTATTTAAAGATGAATATTCCCTGAATATTCGCAGGCGTTCCACAGGCCCCTAGGCATCCCACAGGCTCCTAGGCATCCCACAGGCCCCTAGGCATCCCACAGGCTCCTAGGCATCCCACAGGCTCCTAGGCATCCCACAGGCTCCTAGGCATCCCACAGGCCCCTAGGCATCCCACAGGCTCCTAGGCATCCCACAGGCCCCTAGGCATCCCACAGGCTCCTAGGCATCCCACAGGCCCCGAGGCATCCCACAGGCCCCTAGGCATCCCACAGGCTCCTAGGCATCCCACAGGCTCCTAGGCATCCCACAGGCCCCTAGGCATCCCACAGGCTCCTAGGCATCCCACAGGCCCCGAGGCATCCCACAGGCCCCGAGGCATCCCACAGACCCCTAGGCATTCCACAGACCCCTAGGCATTCCATAGGCTCCTAGGCATCCCACAGGCCCCGAGGCATTCCACAGGCATTCCACAGGCCCACAGGCATTCCACAGGCCCACAGGCCCACAGGCATCCCACAGGCCCACAGGCATCCCACAGGCCCACAGGCATCCCACAGACACCCTGTTAAAAGCAACATGATGCAACAACAGAAAAGCATGCAACCTGCTATAGAACAATGGTTCTTTTGTTTTCTTTTTACATTTGTTGCATCTTGTTGCATTGAGCATGGTTAGTATTAAAGAAGAATAGCAAAATAGATGTATACTGATTCAGAAAAATATTACTGGAAAAAAAAAACTTAACAGTCTTTTTTGCCATTGGCTAGCCAAAACGACATTAAAATCTTCTCGGGACTCAAAAGTCCAAAAGTAGTCGTTTGACTGACAAAATGTTTTTGAAAGCCAAGTTTGCAGTGGGGCTAATTAAAATACATACATGTACCAGTAGCATTTTTATTGTTTTACCTTCGAGAAAACAAACATTTATACCAATTTATTTTGATTGTTTCAGACACCGTATGCAGTCAACATGTTAATAGCAGGACATGATGATGAAGATGGACCCTCATTATACTTCATGGACTATCTGGCTTCCCTTAACAAGGTCCCTTATGGAGCACATGGCTATGGTGCAATGTTCTCACTCAGTATCATGGACAGACATTATAGGAGAGGTAGGGAACTATACCCACTCATATTGGATATTTTAAACAATTAAAATTTGTATAAAAGAAGTGTTCCTGATGTGATGTCATTTGCAATTTTTTTTAAAAACGTTGCTACATATAACAGGTCTGGAATTTCATTCTTGTTGAGGCAAAGTTTCAGCTCAATGCGTGATCTTGGGCATGAGGAAATACATTAACCCTAACCCCCGAGGTATTCTGGCTAGGAACTTTCCTGAATCCTCTAAAATCCTCCAGTGCACTTTTGGAAACATGCTCTTATCTTCAAAATGCACCATGCATTTTCGTTGATCTTTCATATTCAGCACTTATGGCCTGTACTTCTTGCCAGGTAGTAATTTTGCCCCATTTGAAGAGGTGAAAGTACCAGTTTCCAACAGTGCTGAATTTTTCCAAAAAAGTGCCCCTTGGAGGATTTTGGAGGATATGGGGTAGTTAGGGTTAATTACAAGTAGGCCTTTGCCGGATACCCAGGTTTGCGGGTACCCAACTGCTGAGTTCAATACCTGGTTCCTTTTTACCGGTTCTGGTACACGAAACCCACTTTTTAAAATCTGATGTAACATTTCAAAAACTAAATGCCAGTCTTTGATGAACACCAATCTTCCATGGTTTATAATAAGGTTTCATGTACTTTGTGTTGTATTATTTTTGTTTTGTTATTATTTTTCCATGAACATAATGGTAATGAAAAAATGGAAATAAATGCCACTGTCTGCTGCGTTAGGGATATGCATTGTGTGAGGAATTATCAAAAATCTGTTTTTCCCCCCAATTGTTTACGGGTCCCCAGGAACCGACCATTACGGTGGCCGGGTACCCGGTTCCAAAATTACCAGTGGATGCACAGCACTAATAACATGATAACACTAGCAAAAAGATCACCCCCTTGACAACTTTCAAAACTGCACATTTTCTTGATATTTTCCCTGAATGCTAAGCATTTCGGATGGAATCATTTCTCAGGGCAATTGTTACCTTTAATACCAACTTAACGTCAAGTTAGCTTTCAGGTAATGCTTATGTAGTTTTGTAGAATATTTTGTACCCTACCTTCAAAACGTTCATTCAAGAGCCTGAACTAGTTTGACACGTGTTTATTTTATATCAACAGATATCAATAAAGAGGAAGCATTGGAACTTCTGAAGAAATGCTTAGTGGAGGTAGGTACTGTTTTTTTTTAAATTTTTTAATTTTTTTTTTTATTATTATTTTTTTAACAAACCTTTTTATAGAGTGATTTTTGATAGATTATGCCCCCCAAAAAGTCCCTGGTTTCTGGTCTCCATGCGCGTCGTCTCAGACCCCCGAGTCAGCAATTTAAAAAAAATTGTTATCCAATGCTATTAAACAATATCCATTTGCAGCCAATATTGCTGGATCGATTGGAACTCTGCTGCATTGTTTTGAAAAGACTAACAGGGGTATGAACGTTTGCCTGATTTGTGCTGATTTGACAGTAAAAAAATACATTTAAATGTTTATTGCTATTTCTCGGGGGTTAAAGAACAGGGAACGATTTCATTCAGAAATTTTGCAGAGCAAAACTGCGATACAAAAAATGAATTTGCATAGCAGAGTAATTTTTTGTATAGCAATCTGTGAATTTTGTGTAGCAAATTTAAAATGCTTAAAATTACAGTATGTAGTGTGCACAGGTACAGGTGTTGTTTTTCAAAGCTTTACTGTCGTTTGGTTCATAATATGAATCTCCAAATTTTACCAGAAATAATAATCTTTAGTGCCAGGAAATTGAGCCACAGGTGGTAAAAAAATTCACACGTTTCTTTCTTCTAGGCAAATTTCTTCATTATTTTTGCCAAATTGCAGTCATTCATAAAAGTAATTAGTCCTCCATCTATTTTCTTTTTTGTTTACATTATTATATCGATCGCTAAAGCAGAGGCAATATCTCTCTTAGCCACCATACTCTGTGTATGGCAAATTTGATCTGGTTTCAATAACATCTTAAAAATGCAAGTCACTGCACCAATTTTTAATCCAGCCTATGACCAGAAAACCGGAGACTCTTTTTTTTTGGCCTTATTGATAGATTTTTGTTGTCTGCTTATGCACAGAAACTGAATCTGTAACTTCGACGTGTGGGTTGGATTACCCTCAAGTTTATTTCATGATTTTAATTTTTCTCTCCTACTAAATACATGTATTTTGGTAAATTTGAATGATCTGTTTTGTATTTTCGCTCTATACATACTTGTGATGTTTCTTTCTCTGTTTTATAATAAATATTATCTTTCTCCACCACCCCCACCCCTCCCTGAAGGTTCAAAAGCGGTTCTTGATCAACCTGCCTACATTCCAAGTCAAAGTAGTCGACAAAGATGGGATACACAACCTGCCCATCATCGATGCTAAAAATCTTTGAAGTATGACTGTAGGAGATTGCTGATTCAAAGTTATGTTAATAACGGGCCTTTGTCAGGGTACCGCCATCTTGGTTTTCTATTACACAGGTCAATGGGAATCAAAATGAGGCTCATGTCCAAAATAGACTGGTGCCTTTCAAACAGTGATTTGTGAATGGTAGGTTTTTATTAATGGCAGTCAGGGAACCAGATCAATATGGCGGCTGTGTGATAAGTGTCTATTGTTGTTCCTCAAGGTGTATTC
Organism: Zoroaster sp. YZ-2022; assembly: GCA_029582265.1. Classification (NCBI taxonomy): domain Eukaryota; kingdom Metazoa; phylum Echinodermata; class Asteroidea; order Forcipulatida; family Zoroasteridae; genus Zoroaster; species Zoroaster sp. YZ-2022. The sequence continues at coordinate 25,122,144 of CM055828.1, read as the reverse complement.
TCTGGCTAAATACCACACACATTGTCCTTACAGTATCAACAGGCCAGTAGTCAAGTCTGAAAATGGAAAAAATCAAGTATTTGCTCATCATCAGTTATGAGAACTATCATGCGGGGGAAGGCAAAGAAACAACAAATTATGTAATTTCTCCAAAAATTTAATGATATTTTAACATGTTGTGTGCATTAATATTTTGAGCAAGTGAAACACAACTTTTTCATCACTCACAACTGCTCTGTTTCAACCTTCCCCATATCCATCAAAGTCTACTATATTTCATCAGCCATAAGTGCAGATTTTTAAAAATCTTTGGCCTTTGACCAAATCCTTACACCTACAACTACAGGCAGTCTAGCATAGTCCCAGTAAAGTTCATACCTAAAGAATACATGTACATTAATCTGCACACAATGGACCCATTGTAACATGTCCATTATGCCCAGGGCCCAATGTCATAGAGCCGCTTAGCAACCGATTTTCTGCTTACTGTACGTTTTTCATTTCATAGCACTGCTAACTGTTGAGCATAGAGAAAGGTACGCTAACTTGCCGGCCGTTATTGCTAGCATATGAGTGACGCAACAATACAATTCCATGGTGAATGCACACGCGCCGCTCTGAATTTTCTTGCTAACCCGTGAATTTTTTTTCAAAAGCAAATTTTTCTGCTGTCGTTAGCGAGAGAATCTGCTTACCGGTAAGCAGCGCTATGAAATTTGGGTCAGGAGGGATGAAAGGGCGGTAACATTTAGTGTATAAATTACATTTATAGAAGGGTTTGGTATTACAGCTGTTAAACCAGCAATATTGCAGAGATCGAAAGCAACTTGAATTTTATGGTAGCCCACAGGACTAGTTATGTCAAAATTTTACTAGTCCTCATTTTTTAGTAGCCCTGGTGAATATAAATACAAGAAAAAGAAATGAACCGTGAGCTGGAGAGCAACATGTTCTTGCTGAGATCATACTGAATGTTTTTGCGTATTTTTATTTCATTTTTTACTTGCCTATCGGACTACCCAAACCTCAGCAGCTAGTAGTCCCGGTGCTAAAACCACTAGCCTCGGACTATCGGACGAGTGTTAATTTCGACCCCTGATATTGGTTTGATAAAATTTATTGTAGATGCTCATTGTCCAACTTTGATTTGTGTATTTTACAGATTAGATAATATCCTGTTTGAATGTTTTAGTACTTTTCCCAAGCTTAAAGTCAAATCCATGTTCTATGTCTCATAGTAATTGACCATCATTACATAGTATGGCCAAAGGTTTTTCAAAAAATCAAAGCTTACGTTGTTAAAAAATTCAATTGAATTAAAGAAACTGAACGTGTCACTTGCATTTTATATGCAAGCAGAGATGCCAACATTTAGGATTTGGGCGTAATTTTTACGATTTATTGAGTCCAATTACGATTGTACGATCCTTGTATCAATTTTTACAATTTATAAAAAGCCTCGAGTGTGAGGTTTGAAAAGGGGGTAATTTGGGTATTTTCGTGTCCGAGGCGGATGCACCGTGGCGAATTACTCTTCAATTTGGAATGTTGGCATCTCTGTGCAAGAGTTTCATCTGTCTCTATGAATAGAAAGGTTACCAGAAATAATCCTTGTGCAAGATTTATTTGAGTAATGTCTGCACATACTGAGTGTCAAGGGAAGGCACAACACTGGTTATGTTGGTAAAACTGCTTCATGGGTACGCTTACTCTCTATGAATCAAGATATACATAAGGGAAAGTACAACATTAGTAATGTTAGCAAAACTGCTTCTATGCGTATGCTTACTCTCTTTGAATCAAGGGAAGGTACAACATTGGTAATGTTGGCACAACTGCTTCTATGGGTATGCTTAAATCAAGATATACATTGAAGGGAAAGTACAACATTGGTAATGTTGGCACAACTGATTCTATGGGTATGCTTACTCTCTTTGAATCAAGATATACATTAAAGGGAAAGTACAACATTGGTAATGTTGGCACAACTGCTTCTATGAGTATGATTACTCTTTGAATCAAGATATACATTAAAGGGAAAGTACAACATTGGTAATGTTGGCACAACTGATTCTATGGGTGTGCTTACTCTCTTTGAATCAAGATATACATTAAAGGGAAAGTACAACATTGGTAATGTTGGCACAACTGATTCTATGGGTATGCTTACTCTTTGAATCAAGATATACATTAAAGGGAAAGTACAACATTGGTAATGTTGGCACAACTGATTCTATGGGTATGCTTACTCTCTTTGAATCAAGATATACATTAAAGGGAAAGTACAACATTGGTAATGTTGGCACAACTGATTCTATGGGTATGCTTACTCTCTATGAATCAAGATATACATTAAAGGGAAGGTACAACATTGGTAATGTTGGCACAACTGATTATATGGGTATGCTTACTCTATGAATCAAGATATACATTAAAACAAGCTTAAGCTCAATGTGGAATGTAAGTCATGAGAAAAGTATGAGAAAGCATTCACACTTACGGAAAAGCTGACGGCAATGTTTTGTAAATGTGCTTATTTTTTATTTATTTTTCTGGAGTGAGAGCACTTCAGATGTAATATTTTTCAGGAAGATTGGTACCATTACCTACTTCAGAGTCAAGTTGGTGTTCAGATAATAATTTGGTAATTTTGTTCTTGGGTAATTTACCAGTGTTGTACCCTTCCTTTTAACTGGAGTTTTACTTCTCAAGCTTTGGCATATTATTGTCACTACATGCCAATCATGTGTTTCAAGGCAGTTTGTGGAATCTTAATTAACCCTAACCCCCTAGGCACTCTGGCTAGGAACCTTCGTGAATCCTCCAAAATCCATCAGTGTACTTTTGGAAACATGCCCTTATCTACAAAATGCACAGTGCATTTTCGTTGATCTTTTATATTCAGCACTTATGGCCTGTACTTCTTGCCAGGTAGTAATTTTGCCCCATTTGAAGAGGTGAAAGCACCAGTTTCCAACAGTACTGAATTTGTCCAAAAAAGTGCCCCTTTGAGGATTTTGAAGGATTTGGGGTGGTTAGGGTTTTAATGGCAGGAATAAACCAGACATTTTCTAAACTAGAGGATACTTGCAAGAACTTGCCCCTAAATCATACATTAGAGTATTGTATTCAGTATGTGGGAAGTCAAATTAAAATATGATGTTTTTGCCACTGACTTGAGTCAGTTTACCAGTCATTCAAATAAAACACAGCATGTCCAATTCTTACTAAGTAATGCATCTTGTTTGTATTGTTCGTAAGAAGAAAAGTTAATAAAGTTTTCTTTTCTTTAAGTTCAGTGACTGGTGGTTTTATTGTTTTGTGTACTATAATTACAAATTACTAATTAATATACCTCCCATTGCCTCTGGCTGTTGATGGTCCTGAGATGATGACGACCTTGACTGACGAATGGATTGTCAAGAGAAAGTTGATAAATCATGAGAAAACTGTGCTACATGTATAATTATAGCAACATTTGAACGTTTACACTTGTGGATACATAAAACTTGTGCAATTGTCCTTTTTGGGGTGTGTCTTTTCACTTTTTTTCATGCAAAAGCTACATTTTCATAAAAGGGTTTACCAGCCAGCAGAAAAAAACACCTTATGTTGATTCTGTGGTTTCACTTGGGAAGTGGATAGTACAGTCTCAGGTTTCTTGTCCCCGCGCGCGTCTCCTCAGTCAGATGGGCACGTCTGCATTTTCAATCTCTCTTGGCCACTATTCTTTGTATATGGGAAATTTGGTCCCCGCGTATACATGTATCATGTACAGGTATTTCCCTGTTGGCAAAGAAAAAACATTTATCAAAAAACAAACAAACAAAGCGCGTCACCGCACTGATTTTGAAGCCGACCAGAAACCGGAGACTTTTTTAGGCCTTAAATAGGTCTAGTTAAAAATGCATTTAAATAATAATAATGTGGACTTATATAGCGCATGTATCCACCAAACTGGTGCTCAAGGCGCATTATATTATTACCCCTGCTCATCAGGCTCATAAATCATTACTGAAACCATCTCAGCTCCCTGGGGAGTATACAGCTCAATTGCTGCCACTACAGCGCATATAGGGCTAATCAAAACACAACAACCAACTCTGCCCTCACAGGTACCCATTTACCCCTGGGTGGAGAGAAGCAATTAAGTGTCTTGCTCAAGGACACAAGCACCATGGTCGCGGTTAGGATTCGAACCCACATTCTGACGACTTAGCCATCAGAACACAAATCCGATGCACTAAACCACTCGACCATGGCATTTCATAAATACCAGACTTTTAGTTGTTTAGTTGAGATATGATGTGTTTTTTATCAAGAAAATAATTTTTCCCACACTCTCACAAAGGCCTATAGTTGAATTTTTGAGCGTTTTCGCCAACAATAAAAATTTCCTTTCTGGGAATGCCGCGGCGGTGCGCGGTGTTGCACTCATTATTTTGTTCTAGTGGTGTCACAATGTCTAAAAGTTCATTGGTTCGGGTTTTCATAACATTCGGTTTTTTATATGTTTACCTGTTTATAAAAAATAATGAAAAACAGTGGATAGTCAATCCCCAAAGGTTTGCAAAACTGAAATGGGGATCGACGGGAAACTTGTGGTAATTGGAAAGGGCGCCACCGAGCAGCGGGGTCAGTCAGTGCAGTGGCGGACCGTCAGGGGGGGGGGGGGGCTGGGGGAGCAGCCCGGACCCCTCCCCAAAGAATTGTTTTTTTTTTTTTTTTTTAACATTCTGGTGGAGGGGGGTGGGGGTGGGGGGGTGGGGTGGTTGGGGGACCTGGCCCGAGCTGGAACTTACACAAATCAACCGGGCCCTTTCTTTATTTTGAGCTCCCCTGAAAACATGAAGTGTAATCATGACGGGTCTCTCGGAAATCACGTGTGGTTAGGGAATGATGCCTGGGGGCCTGACCGTGCGCTCTGACCCCCGGCCCGGCGGTAACTTGTTCCGCTACTGAGTCAGTGGCCAACTTCTGAAAAGTGCTTCGGTTTAATTGCATATGCACGGCACGCGCGGACAATATTCCGTTGAACTGCAGTGAATTTGTATTTACATTACGATAGCGTGATACTTCAAGATACTATATCCCCAACCCACGGGAAACAGTCAGGGGCGCGGATAACACGAACGGATCGGCAAAAATATGTTGAATTTATACAAAATTTTAAGAAGAGTTGTCTCCCAAATATATATCGTCAGAGCGATTATTTTATTTTAATTTAGTGAGAGCAACATTTCAAGATAATGTTCCATCCAGTTTCGGTCATATAGTGGATCTATGGAAACATTTCCTACCGAGCAGATAGTTTTCGTGGGAGCACTTTCAAACACCCGAATTTTCTCGGGAAATCTCAAATGGTTCGAGAGCGCATTTTCAGGCACTCACTGCACGGCCGTTTCGCTCCTATTACTTGTGCCACATTTGTTTTAGGCGTGAACGTGTACCAATGCACGCAAAGTAACAATGAATGCATGTATAATTACAGTAGCAACGGCCGCATCCCTCTACCGCCATTCCTACATAATTAAAATGACCCTATCGCGCGCAATTCAAATCTCACAGAAGCAAAATTACACAGGTGGGAAGTTCATACTGTCATTAATGCATTTTTAGAGATATTTGGGGATCGGATAAAAGAAGCCGACATTTGTTTAAATCATAAGGAAACTGGTTGCTATAGGTCGCCAAAACTGTTGTAATTGAACTTGAAAAAAATAGGAATTTTTCGTTTGAGTTTTTTGAGAATGCAACTTTTTATGAAGTAGGGAAAAACAAAAATCAAAAGTTAACATATCAAATCCAAGTTCCCAAAATAATTTTGTTACTCCGATTTTTGTCTTTCCTTCAAATGTAACAAATTTAGGCGCCATACGTAAAGCAACATGTCACGGTTCTCACGCACTTTGCCGAGTCTGTGGGAACAGAAACATAAAGAATGTTGCTCAAAAAAGGGGGGAAATACAGAGTAAAACTAACAGTATATGTGTGAAGAATCGAGTATTGAAAATATTCGGAATAGACATTACAAATGAACTTCCTTATGTTCAGTCATCCGTCCTGTCTCGGCTACACATGCCAATCGTGGCCCCACGCCGAGACAGTCACAAAGAAAGGCTGCCAAACAGGGGTGGCATAAACACATGTAGTTGGTTGTATGCAAAATGACATTTAAATTGTACGAAATTCGTGCAGAAAAAACATTTAGGAGCAAATATTTTAAACTCGGAATAGCCACACGATGTCATGGGCAACACTATCTGTGCATCTTATTTTTCACAAAAAACTTGCAGTTCGTCAAAAAAGACGAAGCTATTTTTTTAAAAATCTGTGAAAATGTACCCTAATTTTGGTCATATAGTTTGTATATGTGTGCGGAATACATGTGCGTGAATGAGAGGGAGGGGAGTGGTATGTTGAGGATGCAAGGAGTGATTTGTGACAGAAGGGTATCAGTAAGAGCGAAAGGGAAGGTTTTCAAGACGGTAGTGAGACCAGCTATGTTGTATGGTTTGGAGGCGGTGGCACTGACAAAAAGACAGGAGGCGGAGTTGGAGGTGGCAGAGCTGAAGATGCCAAGGTTTTCGTTGGGGGTAACGAGGATGGACAGGATTAGGATTGAGTATATTAGAGGGACAGCTCATGTTAGACGGTTTGGAGACAAAGTGAGAGAGGTGAGATTGAGATGGTTTGGACATGTGCAGAGGAGAGATGATGGGTATGTCGAGAAAAGGATGCTAAAGATGGAGTTGCCAGGCAAGAGGAAAAGAGGAAGGCCAAAGAAGAGGTTTATGGATGTGGTGAGGGAGGATATGCAGGTGGTTGGTGCAACAGAGGAAGATGCAGAGGACAGGAAAAGATGGAAACAGATGATCCGCTGTGGTGACCCCTAAAAACAAGGGAGCAGCCGAAAGATGAAGAAGAAGAAGTTTGTGTCAATATATTTTCTTCACTTGAAAAATGTTTAAAACAAATCAATTTCACTCAAAATTACTTATACATACTGCCAATCATCAAACTTTTATTCAAAGTCACAGAGGTAAGCAAGCAACTGACTGGACGTTACATAGTCTACATGACTGTGTATTGTACGAGAGGAAGGATAGTACCATCTCACTAGCACTAGCATGCAATGAAAAGCTCACGCATGCGCATATTCGCAAAATACGGTGGGAAAGGCCGGCCGTGACTAGACTGCACATGCTTTGGGCCGGCCGCCGGGGGACGGACATGCACCTGGACGTTGTAGTTTTGTACAGTGGTGGATGTCACCAGTTTGTCATCTCGACCCTTGTGACAACTAGACTCGACACGGACAACTCGGTATTGGCACTGACTGGCTTGCTTGAATAACGACGATGGTGAGACAACTTCGTGTTCTGACATTAAATTGCTGGTAAGACTAAGAATATTGAGAGCTAACGAACGTAGAACCGTAAACATGGTAAAGAAAGGGGGTGGGGGACTTCTCCGGATGCAAACCAACATGACCAATGGCTTAGAAGTTAGAAAAAATATTGTTGGGGGTGTATAATATAGTGCGTATGCCACGCATTGTCGCAAATCTGTTTGGCCGCGGCCTCAATCTCGGGTTGAATCGCCGTGGCGATCGAAGACACCGTGGAGATAGCGCTTTGTAACGTTTCGCTGTGGCCGTTCTTTTTAACGTACCCAGGAGCTTTTTTTCGAAGACGTAGATCACATATTCTACTTCAACTTCGTTCTCAAATTTTCTGAATGCGGCATCTAGAAGTTTCCAAAAAAAAATCTCGAAATTTGGGTTTGTTCTTGCTCATCAAAACCATCGACGATTTACTAAAAGGTGAGTAATATACCTTATCAAACCACACTACTAATTTTTCTATACTTGTTTTCTACCTCTTGGCCAATTTTGACGGCGATTGGACGATGCGCAGTTACGTTTTTTTGACGCGCAGGAATTGATGTCGATCAAAGATTGTATTATTACCACATTGTGTACTATTTTTGATGTCAACAAAACGAACGTTCAATCGGCCGAATTTTCAGTCCGATAAATCGTCCGTTTAAACCTAATATACATCGGCGTAACACAATAAATATTAGTTCTCATGAACTTATTTCATTTTTTTCTTCATGTTTCCAGTCCAATATCATTTATTATTTTTTATAATGTTTAATTAAATCAGGGATAAGAATTTCTCGCGGATTTCAGTATAATTTATACTATAAATATTAAAAATTCTCAGATTTGAGTAATTTTTTTTATATTTTTAAAAATTTATTTTCATTTTTTTGTTTTATCTTTCCAGTCCAATATAATTTATAAACTGTTCTAATATTTAATTAAATCAGGGATGAGAATCTTTCGAAGATTTCAGTGTAAAAATAGGAAAATAATCCTCGGATTTGAGTAATTTTTTTTTTTCATTATTTTTTAAATTTGTTTATTTATTTTTTTAACACATTTTTTTTGTATTTCTTATTTGTAAATCAGCACTACAAAACAAACTAATCTGAGTAATCATTGAATTAGCCTGGAAATAGGTTATTATTCTTCCTCGTTTCCCAAGCATTCCATTCCAGTGATACCAACCTTTTGAAAATCGGACAAGAATTAAGTCTTTTAAGAAAGTTATGATATGGAATCCGAGAAAATCTTGGAAACGGGTCACAAGTCAAATTTACATTTCTTTTGTTTTTCCTTATAAAATAATTGCCATTTACGGGCCTAAAATTGCCGGATTCAACGTGTCATAACTTCCTTATTTTTGGTCACAGGAAGATGATCCTTATATCATTGTAATCGTCTATTCAAGACCTTGACAATGATACCAGTTGTATTGGAATCTGTTGATTTTGAAAAAAAAATTCACATAGCTAGTGTATATGCGTACCCTTCGCACCCCACCCCATCTTCCCCCATATACAGGACTGTACTTATTACATTAGATCATATTGAAGTAGGCCTAACAGTTAAGTGTTTGTCTAATGTTAATGTTAAACTTAAAGGGTAGCTAAAGATGGAGGTTGATAAATTGTGTTTGAAAAAGCCTAACGTTAGACCATAGAGCAAGGACCTCCTTGCTCTATGGTTAGACGTAACACTAACAGTACAGGGTGTATACTCCTCAGGGAAATACTCAAATAGCAAAGTGTGTCACATGTGACCTTTAACTTAAGTAACTGTGTATAAAATAGATAACAAAAGTTTCAATAAACATAATATTTTTCTAACCAGGCCTCAGAGTGTGTTGACTTTTAATCTAAAGTACGTTTGTATAATCATGGAGGAAGGAACACAGTTGATAGGATTTGAATCAAAGTCTTGGCCCACGAGGGCAGTAGTCAAGTAGGCCAGTACTGATGAGATGCATGATTGATGGTATGTGAAGCCAAGGTGTGTGGTCTGTTGTGTGTGTTGTATACAATCCCAAAATGAACAAGGCGACACAAAAGTACGTTTCTACATATTTATTGTCCCAACTCTGATCCACCAATGTGGAACTAACTCCATTGTGACAATATCTCATCAAAACAAACGATACGTCATAAAACATAATATGTTGAATGCACGTGCGCGAAGTCTTAAAGGCGTAGATGCAACTTAAAGTGACTACACTACATTCCTCCCTTTTTAGATGAAACCAGGGCAACTACCAAACTTTTAACCGCAGTAAACTAATTCTTTAAAGGCAAGGAAAATGCGTATATAACTATAACCATAATACATGTATAACATGAAACCGCTAACTACTTAAAACGAGAACCAATCCAACCAATTTTTTTAAATTTTTTAAATAATAATAATAATGTGTGGACTTATATAGCGCACGTATCCACCAACTGAGTGGTGCTCAAGGCGCATTATATTATTACCCCTGCTCATAAGGCTCATAAATCATTCCTGAAACATCTCGGCTCCCTGGGGAGTATACAGCTCAATTGCTGCCATTACAGCGCATATAGGGCTAATCAACCAACTCTGCCCTCACAGGTACCCATTTAACCCCTGGGTGGAGAGAAGCAATTATGGTTAAGTGTCTTGCTCAAGGACACAAGTGTCACGGCCGGGATTCGAACCCACATTCTGCTGCTAACACCAGAACTTGAGTCCGGTAAGCTAGACCGCTCGGCCACGACACTCCAGCTATTGCTTCTGAACACTAGATTAATACTAATAATCTAGTGGAACTACTTAATGCGTATAACACTTAATTAAGGCTTGAAAAGTACGTAGTCATCATACCGCTTTGGCATTTTTCTTTCTCATTGGTTGCTGGGTTTTCTATTGGTTTTACAGGTTCTGTTGGATTTACTGGTTCCACCTCAATAATATCTGTCTCGGTTGCCTCTTTAGGCAAGAGATTGAACTCGGGCACATCAATGGTTAAGTCCAGCTTTGGCTTAGCTGAGTCATTTTGATGCACTCTGGGTAAACACATGCGAATATGATCTATATGACGACGAACAGTACTCCCATCCTCCAAGGTTACTTCATACATCGAATCGCATATGGGTTGATGCACTTGACCATATAGCCAAGTTGGTCCTGCTGCAAAGTTCTTGACAAGAACCATGTCTTGGGGATGAAGACTTCGTACTTTGTACTTCTTTTCCGAGTCCTTCACCTGACTCTGTTTCATCTTGACTTTCCTGGCCAAGTTAGGCCGAAGTAGATCAAGTTTTGTGGTCGCCTGGGGTGTAACTCTATAAAGTAGAAGGAATTTCTGAATCCTACTATCTAAATCTCCTTCTTTGATCTTCTTCACACCACTCTTCACGGTCTGTACTGCTCGTTCCGCTAATCCATTACTAGCTGGATGTTTCGGGGCTGCTTGGAGATGCTGTACTCCATTATTGGTTAAGAATTGGTAAAATTCTTCCGACACGAACTGGGTGCCATTGTCACTGACAACGGTTTCAGGGATTCCGTGAGTTATGAAAATCCTGCGAAGAGCTCTGACAGTTGATGTTGTGGTAGCATTATTCAATCTCACGGCTTCAATCCACTTGCTGTGGGCATCTGCTACGATGAGAACATCTTGTCCGTCTATTGATGCATAGTCAATATGAAGTCTTAACCAGGGCTGGTCTGGAAATTCCCATTCCACTAGCAAGGCTATTCCAGTTACCATCGTCTTCGGCAGTCTGGAGTTGACCAATCAGAACATCAGGATTGTCCGGTCGCAACCGTTACAATTTATTAAGCTCACCCTCTGGAACTCCTGCCTATACTGGCGCTCAGGCAATGACGGCTATGCGTAGGCAACGGGGCTGTGTAAGTTCATTGTTGTAACGGCACTAGTGAATATCAGTCAGCGTCCTCTTGGGGATAGGCGCGGGCTGGGCTGGGCTGGCTGGCTAGGCGAGGCTAGCGTTGTGTGGGCTATGCAAGCGTGTATACGTACGGTGTGTGCCTCGGCATTGTTCTGCTGCTGGGGCAGGCTCCTGAAACTATGTTGAAACTCGAAGTTGTTTTTAAGTGTTTTCTTAGAATCGTAGCCAGCAACAATCGATCCCATCCTCGTCGCCAAATTGTTGTATACAATCCCAAAATGAACAAGGTGACACAAAAGTATGTTTCTACATATTTATTGTCCCAACTCTGATCCACCAATGTGGAACTAACTCCATTGTGACAATATCTCATCAAAACAAACGATACGTCATAACATGTTGAATGCGCGTGCGCAAAGTCTTAAAGGGGCAGACGCAACTTAAAGTGACTACACTACAGTGTGTGTGTGCATCTTTTTTGTGTGTGCCATGGTTGGGAGCCAGATTCCTTTGGGGTGGGACAAGGCCCTGGGCAGTAACTAATTTGCTATCAGGAGGGCATACTTGTCACAAAACCCTCAAGCAGTCCACATCTACGGCACATACAAGCCTTGTGAATTAATGCTTATATGCTACACTTCAATTTCCTAACCATGGCATTTATCGACCTAGTACTAAGTGAAGACCCATTTTCTTACTTCAGGATATACTGTTTGTCGACTACATAATAATAATAATAATAAACTGTACTCACACAAAATGTCCCGAAGCGCTTACAAAAATTAGCCGTTAATTAAAGAGGTAATGTTTTCATTTGGAGCAGTTTTTATGAAATTTGGCAAATTGTTCCACAGTGTGGGTGAAGAATGTGAGAACGAGCGATTTGGTGCGAGTGATGTATGGGACGAGTTGAGATGAAGAGCTGGAACGGAGGGTACGACGAGGTTGATATGGATGAAGGAGTTCATGGAGGTAATGGGGTGCAGAATGGTTGAGGGATTTGTATGTCAGAAGTAGGATTTTGAATTCTATGCATTTGGAGACAGGTAACCAGTGAAGTGTACGGAGTATTGGGGTGATATGTTGCCGAGGTGATGAGTGGGTGACAAGTCTTGCTGCTGAGTTATTGGAGAATCTACCGTAAATCGCCCGATAATTCATTTTGTGCACAAGACTTCAGCTATTTCTTGCAAATGTTGTGAGTGTCTGCACATCAGAACTATTTGCAATTCCAGAATCGGAACTTTTTGTGCTGTTTTGTGCAAGATATATATGGAACTTTGCACCCACTATTAAATAAGTTATTAGATTTTGGGAATTGTGTATTCCGCTATTTTGATAACCTTTAGATTTGGGAATTGTGTATTTCGCTATTTTTGATAACCTTTAGATTTGGGAATTGTGTATTCCGCTATTTTGATAACCTTTAGATTTGGGAATTGTGTGTTTCGCTATTTTTGATAACCTTTAGATTTGGGAATTGTGTATTCCGCTATTTTGATACTTTATAGATTTGGGAATTGTGTATTCCGCCATTTGATACTTTATAGATTTGGGAATTGTGTATTCCACCATTTGATACTTTATAGATTTGGGAATTGTGTATTCCGCTATTTTGATAACCTTTAGATTTGGGAATTGTGTATTCCGCTATTTTGATAACCTTTAGATTTGGGAATTGTGTATTCCGCTATTTTGATAACCTTTAGATTTGGGAATTGTGTATTCCGCTATTTTGATAACCTTTAGATTTGGGAATTGTGTATTTCGCTATTTTTGATAACCTTTAGATTTGGGAATATTGTGTATTTCGCTATTTTTGATAACCTTTAGATCACAGAAGGGTTAATGCATCTACAGCATCATGTACATTTAATATGCTTTCAGGGCTAAGTACACGTTAGCCGCATTATAGGGCCAATACACTGGACATTTATTTTAACTTCAGATGTTCATTGTCACATAACCAGAAGCTCATCCAGGAAACATTTGTATCAACATTTTAATCGTACTTCTTTGTTTAAAAATAGTCCCCAACAATGTGGAATTAAATTCTGAAACAGTCTGGCTGATGATGTCAAGCAGTCTCGCTCTCTTAAAATGTTTACAAAAAAGCTTAAATTTAAGTTGCTCAATGATGCTATTTAACCCTCCTACTTCTGGTACCTTTTTCATACAAGTTGATCCACCATTTGAAACCATTCGCTTTTGTGGTTTTGAATGGTGAAATAACTGTGTACAGTATTGATTCCCCCAAATGGTTTTGAATGGTAGGTCAGCTAATACAAAACCTTGTTTGGATCTTTCCAAATGGTACATGTAGTACAGCTAATACAAAACCTTGTTTGGATACATGTACTTCTAAGTGGTGAATCAATGGACCCTCTAGGCATTTGAATGGATTTGAATGGTAGTAAAGCTTGCTACCAACACTGTTCAAATGGTATCACCATGTGTGTACAAAACCAATGGGCATTTTGGTAAGTGGAAATTTTGAATGGTTTCAAATGGTCAAACAGTAGGAGGGTTAATTGACTTATTATTTGGTCTGATCTCCTGCCAATGTTATTGTTGAATGTAGTCCTATATTTGTCCAGTAACTTTGTCATTTTGTAATTAAGGGGAGAGGGTGGGGGTAGGGAAAGGAATAAAAGCCCCGGCTTCTTCTTTTCCTCAATGTTGACAAGCTTTTCTCTTATAAATAGTCTTTTCATGTTACTAATTTTTGTCTTTGCATTTTGTACAACCTCTTGATATTGTGTAATTATTTGTAACAACATTCTTGTTGTCAACATTGGTGTGTTAATAAATGAAATGAAATGACTCGACTCCACTCCCTCCGTATCCTTGGCCCTAGCCCCATCTGCTAATTATTATGATCTAAATTTTTGTGATCGGGTAAGCTTGCCCAAGCAGACACATTTGGCATAAAGTTCACTATTGTGGGATCGGTAATTTTTGTGAAATTAAAATTTTATTATTATTTTTTAAATTTCAAAAATGTTTCAAAAATTTCATGAAAATGTGATATCCCTGAATAATGAATTTTATGCCAAAAGTGTCTGCTTCGGCAAGGTTACCTTATTACTAAGTTTTAGGTTGTAGTAATCAGCAGATCAAACGTTGAAAAAAGACAAATCGCTCCATGTGGTGCTTGGGCCAAGGATACGGAGGGAGTCCAGTGTATTGGCCCTAGTATGGGGCTCCGTACGTGTAAAACAGGACATTTACATGTATTTTCTCATTCTACAAAATTACCATAAAACTGTAGTTGGTGTTATACTGAACATGTTGAATTGTGGCTCTTGGGCAGAATGTCGTATCCGACCGCCACTTTTTCTCTTTCAATATAACCAATAATGTAATCTTACCTACCCAGTAAGGTGGAAAACATATGTATGTTGATGGACATCGGGCATTTTTGGTATGATGACTTCCTCAGTCATGTCAGTTTGATCTTGTCAACTCCCCTGTTAGTGACCAACACGGTCATTGTACATGCGCAGAGGCAACTATAATAGGATCCTACTATTTTCTGAAGGGGAGGATTTTTTTTAGAAGGTAAATAAAGTCCGAAAACCATCATAAAAGTGGATTTTAAAGATAGTTTTTGCTTTCTGTACCCCCAAAAATCGATGGAATTATTTTTTAACTGGTTAGTGGTTGCAAAAAACCTTTAAAAAGTGGCGGTCGGATATGACATTCTTTCCTGGCTCTTTAGTCTGTACTGTGAGCATCCAAATGACAAGCAATGGTTTTTTATCAAACAGGGGACTTCTGTACATCAGCAAGGACCGTGAGGAACGGATAAAACACCTGGGAGATGAGCTTGCTAGAGGGCGCTATGACATTGTCACATTACAAGAGGTAATTAAGCAGTGAAATAAGTAACTCATTGAAGTTAAACGTGAGATAGGATTGGTAATTTAAAAAAAAAACCAAAGGGTCAGTATCGTCAAGCTCGACAGTTTTAGATTAACTCAGTGACTGATGATAATAATACCCCAAATGATGAGGTAGTTACCATTGCTGCTGCATAAATGAACCAGTAATTTTCAGTCACTGTGTTCATCTTGAATTAGGACATTGATTCCATGCCCTGTTGAAAGTTGGCTGTGATTATGACTTGCCATGGTACCAATACCGATTTCTGGCCCGAGAAATTCCACACACACGGCCCGTGCGCGTATATTTTTTTTCCAGGATTAACATGGGCAATTTTTGAAAAAATGTCCTTTTAAAACAAACTTTTTGTTAAAAGACAAAGTTTTTAAAAATGGGAATTTCATAGAAATTGCCTACGTCCGTCCCCGGTCCTGCACATATACACTAGCTGTACAACGAGATCAGTAACCAACTGGTCGTAGATACGGTTGTGCATTGCGACCTCGTACGTTGGAACTGACAACAGCCTTGATCCTTGTAATAGAAAACATAAATGTGTTTCTTTATTTTCCCATTGGAATTCCAATGGAAAGTCATATGCAAGAATTGTTGATTTGTGGGCGATTCATTTTAAATGATGGCCAATCACAGGCCCTTACCTTTGAGCCCGTTTTGATCACACACACACACACACCGCACAATGCATGCACACTGCACAATGGAATTGCGCACAGCTAGCAGTTGCTGGGCCAACCAATAACTAATGAGAATACGTCTTTTGTTTTTAAATTTGGTATATTAGCATTAATGAGCTCCGCCTTGAATTTTGGCATGTACAGTCAGAAGGATCAAGGCACGACAACAAATGGTCACTTGTACAATACAGTGTACTACATTATGTAGTGTACAATACATGTAGATATATATACATTGTACATGTACATGCACACAGTATGCATATGAATCCGTAAACTCTGGTCGGATTATAATAATAATAATAATAATAATGTGTGGACTTATATAGCGCACGTATCCACCAACTGAGTGGTGCTCAAGGCGCATTATATTACCCCTGCTCATAAGGCTCATAAATCATTCCTGAAACCATCTCAGCTCCCTGGGGAGTATACAGCTCAATTGCTGCCATTACAGCGCATATAGGGCTAATCAACCAACTCTGCCCTCACAGGTACCCATTTAACCCCTGGGTGGAGAGAAGCAATTATGGTTAAGTGTCTTGCTCAAGGACACAAGTGTCACGGCCGGGATTCGAACCGACATTCTGCTGCTAACACCAGAACTTGAGTCCGGTAAGCTAGACCGCTCGGCCACGACACTCCACATTTTAACTATACAGGGCAACATTATGTGACCAAACTCTAGTCAAGGCTAGATTGAATATGGTTTATTTTTGCCGAAGTGTAATTTATACAATCCTTGAACATAAAACACAACAACGTAACACATGAAGTGCCATGGTCGAGCGGTTTAGTGCATCGGATTTGTGTTCTGATGGCTGAGTCGTCAGAATGTGAGTTCATGGTGCTTGTGTCCTTGAGCAAGACACTTTACCATAATTGCTTCTCTCCACCCAGGGGTAAATGGGTACCTGTGAGGGCAGAGTTGGTTGATTAGCCCTCTGTGCGCTGTAATGGCAGCAATTGAGCTGTATACTCCCCAGGGAGCTGAGATGGTTTCAGGAATGATTTATGCACCTGATGAGCAGGGGTAATAATATAATGCGCCTTGAGCACCAGTTTGGTGGATATGTGCGCTATATAAGTCCATATTATTATTATTATTATTATTATGAAAAAAATAACAAAAATATGGACAAAAATTTGTTCATGATTATAAACTCTTCCAAGCCTAATTTATAGCAGGGCATAGCACTTTTTTTAGAGGAAGGGGAATAAAATAACCAGACTTGTATGACTCAAGTCACTTTTTTGGTGACTTGGACTCGAGTCACCATGTAAATTGACTCGGACTCGGACTCGACCCTTCGGACTCAGACTCGTGACTGAGACTCGATGTTTGTGACTCAGACTCGATGGCAAAATGCCCATTAACATTGACAAATTAAGAATGTTCTTGCAACATAGCATTTAAGTCTTGTTAGTTAACCCTCCTACTGTTTGACCATTTGAAACCATTCAAAATTTCCACTTACCAAAATGCCCATTGGTTTTGTACACACAGGGTGATACCATTTGAAAAGTGTTGGTAGCAAGCTTTACTACCATTCAAATGGTTTTTGAATGGTGGATACACTACACTTTGGTGTGTTTCACAAAACGAATGGTTTCAAATGGTGCATCAACTTGTCTGAAAAAGGCACCAGAAGTAGGAAGGTTAATTTTAATTTAAACAATACAGTTTCATAAAATTGATACCATGCATCCTATTCCATTGTAGCATAGCCTATTGTACCTATTCCATTGTAGCATAGCCATTGTACCTATTCCATTGTAGCATAGCCATTGTACCTATTCCATTGTAGCGTAGCCTATTGTACCTATTCCATTGTAGCATAGCCTATTGTACCTATTCCATTGTAGCATAGCCATTGTACCTATTCCATTGTAGCATAGCCATTGTACCTATTCCATTGTAGCATAGCCTATTCCATTGTAGCATAGCCATTGTACCTATTCCATTGTAGCATAGCCTATTGTACCTATTCCATTGTAGCATAGCCATTGTACCTATTCCATTGTAGCATAGCCATTGTACCTATTCCATTGTAGCATAGCCATTGTACCTATTCCATTGTAGCATAGCCATTGTACCTATTCCATTGTAGCATAGCCATTGTACCTATTCCATTGTAGCATAGCCATTGTACCTATTCCATTGTAGCATAGCCTATTGTGTCCTTTCTCTGTTTGTAGTAATGCGATCAGAATCAAGTACTGGCGCAGTGGCCCGCATGAAGACAAAGTGTGTCTTCCAGAAATCGATTACAATGAATTATGTACCCAAGCTTCAGCGTACAATATCGTGGGAATAAAAGCATGATAGTGATGGGTACCAGACTTATTACACTTTACCAAACAATGGTCTCTGAATTTTGAAAATTTTGTATTCAGGAGGCTCTGTGTGGGCATTTGTGAGCTAGCTATTTCAGTGTATAAAATGCGATGTTATGGGAAACAATTTCTCAGTGCACATGTGACAGTAATATCTTTCCCATGTGACCTGTTACAACGAAATGAGCGTAAAGTCGCATTAAACCATTTCACAGTACAGTGGGAAAAGTGAAAAATCGGAGGGGAGGTCTAATTTGTTTTTGTTATTATATTTTCAATTTGTTAATCTCCTTATATCAAATTCCAAATTTTCAGTTCCATCAGACAATTAAAAACCTCAATTTCAGGCCAATTTCATTGGTAGCATTTATCGTGTTCTGACAAACAACTTGAAACAAAGATGGAAACAAAGCCACAAATCCCCCTCTGGTGGTCTGGGGAATAGCTGCAACCCCAAGTGTTATATATCATTGGAAAGCTCTTGTTCTACTGAATCCAGAAATACCAATAACTCGGTTGTTTAAATTTCTGACTTTAAGCTCATTTTGTGGTGACAGGTCACATATGTTGCTATAAACGAAGCCTAATCAATATTGAGGCTAGACGGTATTTTAAACAACAACAAAACCAAAATAATATGACAA
Source organism: Zoroaster sp. YZ-2022 (assembly GCA_029582265.1). NCBI lineage: Eukaryota > Metazoa > Echinodermata > Asteroidea > Forcipulatida > Zoroasteridae > Zoroaster > Zoroaster sp. YZ-2022. Next base: position 25,103,321 of record CM055828.1, on the reverse strand, counting down.
ATTTCTTTGGGAGTGAGGATGGGAGATGAATATGCGAATCCCTCAATTTAAAATTAGGGCTGACATATGTCGGATTGTCGAAATTATCTTTTGTTAAAATGCTGCTCATTTTTATTTTCGGTAATACACAATCACTGTACTAGCTACCAGATGTAAATATTTATTTTTATGGCTTTTTCAAAATAGTTTGTTTTTATTACATTTGGTTATAGTGAATTGGTTTGGGGACATTATATAGTGACACATTGTTTTATTATTTAAATGTTATTCTAGCAATTGTATTGTATTGTCTCAGACACTCGGAAAGCACTGAGTATGCAGTGCTATACACACGTCGGTGTAGGGCAAAATTAAATAAATTGTTTATCTCCCGACGCAAGAATTTCACCAACCTATATATATCGCGGAACCCGCTGCTATATGGGATTCTAGCCGGCCAATTGTCATCAGGCAAGCTCGGTGGTCGAGAGGTTAAGACGTCTGCACTACTAAGCAGGAGGTCGTGGGTTCGAATCCCGCCCGAGTCGCATGTGCAGTTTTTCACAGACAATCGGAAAGCACTGAGTATACAGTGCTATACACACATCGGTGTAGGGCAAGAAAGCACTGAGTATACAGTGCTATACACACATCGGTGTAGGGCAAGAAAGCACTGAGTATACAGTGCTATACACACATCGGTGTAGGGCAAAGCACTGAGTATACAGTGCTATACATCGGTGTGGGGCAGAAAGCACTGAGTATACAGTGCTATACACATCGATTGTAGGGGCAAGCACTGAGTATACAGTGCTATACACACATCGGTGTGAAAGCACTGAGTATACAGTGCTATACACATCGGTGTGGCAAGAAAGCACTGAGTATACAGTGCTATACACACATCGGTGTAGGGCAAGAAAGCACTGAGTATACAGTGCTATACACACATCGGTGTAGGGCAAGAAAGCACTGAGTATACAGTGCTATACACACATCGGTGTAGGGCAAGAAAGCACTGAGTATACAGTGCTATACACACATCGGTGTAGGGCAAGAAAGCACTGAGTATACAGTGCTATACACACATCGGTGTAGGGCAAGAAAGCACTGAGTATACAGTGCTATACACACATCGGTGTAGGGCAGAAAGCACTGAGTATACAGTGCTATACACATCGGTGTGGGGCAAGAAAGCACTGAGTATACAGTGCTACACTGTCGGTGTGGGGCAAGAAAGCACTGAGTATACAGTGCTATACACACATCGGTGTAGGGGCAAGAAAGCACTGAGTATACAGTGCTATACACACATCGGTGTGTAGGCAAGAAATCACTGAGTATGCACTGCTATACCGACATCGGTGTAGGGCAAGAAAGCACTGAGTATACAGTGCTATACACACGTCGGTGTAGGGCAAGAAAGCACTGAGTATACAGTGCTATACACACATCGGTGTAGGGCAAGAAAGCACTGAGTATACAGTGCTATACACACATCGGTGTAGGGCAAGAAAGCACTGAGTATGCAGTGCTATACACACATCGGTGTAGGGCAAGAAAGCACTGAGTATACAGTGCTATACACATCGGTGTAGGGCAAGAAAGCACTGAGTATACAGTGCTATACACACATCGGTGTAGGGCAAGAAAGCACTGAGTATACAGTGCTATACACACATCGGTGTAGGGCAAGAAAGCACTGAGTATACAGTGCTATACACACATCGGTGTAGGGCAAGAAAGCACTGAGTATACAGTGCTATACACACATCGGTGTAGGGCAAGAAAGCACTGAGTATACAGTGCTATACACACATCGGTGTCGGGCAAGAAAGCACTGAGTATACAGTGCTATACACATCGGTGTGGCAAGAAAGCACTGAGTATACAGTGCTATACACACATCGGTGTAGGGCAAGAAAGCACTGAGTATACAGTGCTATACACACATCGGTGTAGGGCAAGAAAGCACTGAGTATACAGTGCTATACACACATCGGTGTAGGGCAAGAAAGCACTGAGTATACAGTGCTATACACACATCGGTGTAGGGCAAGAAAGCACTGAGTATACAGTGCAATACACACATCGGTTTAGGCCAATAAAGCACTTAGTATACAGTGCTATACACACATCGGTGTAGGGCAAGAAAGCACTGAGTATACAGTGCTATACACACATCGGTGTAGGGCAAGAAAGCACTGAGTATACAGTGCTATACACACATCGGTGTAGGGCAAGAAAGCACTGAGTATACAGTGCTATACACACATCGGTGTATGGAATGAACTCAGTTTGTATTCAGTGCTATACACACATCGGTGTAGGGCAAGAAAGCACTGAGTATACAGTGCTATACACACATCGGACTAGGGCAAGAAAGCACTGAGTATACAGTGCTATACACACATCGGTGTAGGGCAAGAAAGCACTGAGTATACAGTGCTATACACCACATCGGTGTAGGGCAAGAAAGCACTGAGTATACAGTGCTATACACACATCGGTGTAGGGCAAGAAAGCACTGAGTATACAGTGCTATACACACATCGGTAGGGGCAAGAAAGCACTTAGTATATAGTGCTATACACACATCGGTGTAGGGCAAGAAAGCACTGAGTATGCAGTGCTATACACACATCGATTGTAGGGGCAAGAAAGCACTGAGTATACAGTGCTATACACACATCGGTAGGGCAAGAAAGCACTGAGTATACAGTGCTACACACACGGTGTAGGGCAAGAAAGCACTGAGTATGCAGTGCTATACACCGTCGGTGTGAGGCAAGAAAGCACTGAGTATGCAGTGCTATACACACATCGGTGTGGGGCAGAAAGCACTGAGTATGCAGTGCTATACACACGTCGGTGGGGCAAGAAAGCACTGAGTATGCAGTGCTACACACATCGGTGTAGGGCAAGAAAGCACTGAGTATACAGTGCTATACACACATCGGTGTAGGGCAAGAAAGCACTGAGTATACAGTGCTATACACACATCGGTGTAGGGCAAGAAAGCACTGAGTATGCAGTGCTATACACACGTCGGTGTAGGGCAAGAAAGCACTGAGTATACAGTGCTATACACACATCGGTGTAGGGCAAGAAAGCACTGAGTATACAGTGCTATACACACATCGGTGTAGGGCAAGAAAGCACTGAGTATACAGTGCTATACACACATCGGTGTAGGGCAAGAAAGCACTGAGTATACAGTGCTATACACACGTCGGTGTAGGGCAAGAAAGCACTGAGTATACAGTGCTATACACACATCGGTGTAGGGCAAGAAAGCACTGAGTATACAGTGCTATACACACATCGGTGGGGCAAGAAAGCACTGAGTATGCAGTGCTATACACACATCGGTAGGGCAAGAAAGCACTGAGTATACAGTGCTATACACACATCGGTGCAAGAAAGCACTGAGTATACAGTGCTATACACATCGGTGTGAAGAAAGCACTGAGTATACAGTGCTATACACACATCGGTGTAGGGGCAAGAAAGCACTGAGTATGCAGTGAAGAAAGCACTGAGTATGCAGTAAGAAAGCACTGAGTATACAGTAGTATACAGTAAGAAAGCACTGAGTATACAGTAGTATACACATCGGTGTAGGCAAGAAAGCACTGAGTATACAGTGCTATACACGGTGGTAGGCAAAAGCACTGAGTATGCAGTGCTATACACACATCGGTGTAGGGCAAGAAAGCACTGAGTATACAGTGCTATACACACATCGGTGTAGGGCAAGAAAGCACTGAGTATGCAGTGCTATACACACATCGGTGTAGGGCAAGAAAGCACTGAGTATACAGTGCTATACACACATCGGTGTAGGGCAAGAAAGCACTGAGTATACAGTGCTATACACACATCGGTGTAGGGCAAGAAAGCACTGAGTATACAGTGCTATACACACATCGGTGTAGGGCAAAATTAAATCAATTATTTCAACTATGTAGTGTTCCCTATTAACCCTCCTATACAAATTTCAGTTTTGGGCCTAGAAACTGCACCTTTCAAAACCTGTCAGCCGGAGGGGTTTTGAAAGGTTATGTAATTGCTTCACTATGCACTACACTGGCAGGTTTTGAAAGGTGGTGTAGATATATATACTACCATATGTACTATACATAGTTTGTGTACATAACTGTTTACTGTTAGTCACTGCACATTTCAAATCCCTTTGGCAAGTAACAGACTGATAGATGTGTATATCTTAGGGATTACCGTTTATGTACAGGGTAGCTCAGGCACCTTCTGAAAGGTTTTGACAGTTGGATGAACTTTATTGAGGATTACTTAGCTTTACTTTAAGACTTAGTGCCAATACCTTTCAAAACCTTCCAACATGTTTTGGCATGTACATGTACAGGTGTACTTGCTACAGACATAGCTTAGCCTACATGTACTTTATGACTTAGTATCAGCACCTTTCCAAAACCTCCAAAGGGTTTTGGCATGTGGACGTGCTTACTGTACAAGTGTTATGACATGCATTGGCAGGTTAATGCTGTGGGCCCTATGCTTATTACACAGTGCAAATTTGGCAGGTTTTGGCATGTACAGTAACAGGAGGGTTAATATAATGAAATTTGCAGTTAATTTTGTTCCTTTTGAATAATAATCACATTTAATTTGAAATTAATTTTGGTTTTTCATCCTTGTGTCAGATTTGGGTAGAGAAAGACTACAAAGGAATATGTGACAAGGTGAAGAATGTGTTGCCATATCATCATTACTTCCATAGGTAAGAATTCATATGATGTAACGCCTTTGCCCAGTTTGGTGTGGTTTAACCCTTTTATGACTGCCTACCCCCAATTCGGGGGGGGGGGGGGTTCGAGGGGTTCGAGGTGTGATATTCTTGTAGTCCTCCCAGCTTGAGGTATCCACAAAATCCCACAAGTTAACAAGATAAACTTCTCATTTCACACCTTTGGAATTGATCGGGCCACTGAGTGGTCAACTTCCGGCCGTGTATACAAGAGTTAATGACTTGCGCCACAGGTGCGATTATCGTTGTGCGTGACAACGTAAAAGTGTGTAAGTTTTACTTATGTTATTAAAATATATTTTACATTTGTTTAGTAGAATTTTACTATGAAAGTGTATAAAAGACATGATTTTATGTCAAGTCCCCCACGAGGCGCTGTGTCCCATTCAACGTCACATTCAAGATGGAGAACACGAAGGTGAATAATGTCACAGCAGTGGGCGTTTCGTCAACTGATTGAGGCGGTTGAAGGTAAACAATTAGTTGAGTATTTATGTTATATTGTTCTTCTCATCAGCCTGAATCGTTTGTGGGATGAAATATCCGCGTATATTCGGCATGCAGCGAGTGATTTTCACTACTAGTACTCGTTCACACACATTCATGTACAGTGTACTGAGGTCATGTACCATACATTATGCATTATACGCCCAGCGACGACCGCTTTGTACAAGTCATTGTGCAAGTATGTGCATGCGTGTGTTGTGACCATTATGCACTGTCAATCGGCTACATAGTTTCGCCTTTCTCTCGGAACAACTAAGGCTTACCCTGAACTATATAAGAAGACCAATACAATTATTTAAAAACTCAACATTTGTTTAACCTTCAAATACCTCAACCAGGAATCCTTACAGATGCTCTCTAAACCCCGCACTCATCTTTGTTCTGCAAATAAGGGTTTCTTTGCTTCTGCGCCAAATCTGTGGAACAATCTCCCATCAGATATTCGTCATACTAGTGAACTTCAGATGTTTAAAAGTAAACTTAAGACTCATTTATTTTAGCTTTGTTGTACATCTTATTTTATTCACTGTTAATTTAAGAATTACATCTCATTTTATTCACTGTTAATTTAAGAAATTATTAAGTTGATCCATTTTGTAAAGCGCTGTGATACCTTTCAGTTGCATGCCTGATATAAGAAGACCAATACAATTATTTAAAAACTCAACATTTGTTTAACCTTCAAATACCTCAACCAGGAATCCTTACAGTTGTAACTGGGCCAGGTCCAAAACAGAACTCCCATAGGCCTATTACCAAACAATAATGTAAGAAAAACAAAATACCCATTAAAAAGTAATACTTTAATACAATTTACCTACAATAGAGGTAAACCATTTAGTTTTATACCTCACAAGTATGTAAAATTTTACCTAACCAACATTTACCTACAAGTTAGGTAAATAAAAATTACCCAATATCACATTAAAACGTTATACAACTGTCAGGTAACATTTTACCCAATGCCCGTTTGGTAAAGTTTTACTTAATTATTAGGATGTTTACCGGGAACATCTAAAACAGGGTAAGATTTTACACAACTTGTGTAATTTCTCCACTGTTTGTAGTAATGTGACTGGAATCGCTTACAGGCACGGCGGCCGCATGAAAACAAAGTGTGTCTTCCAGAAATTGATTACAGTGAATTATGTACCCAAGCTTCAGCGTACAACATCGTGGGAATAAAAGCATGATAGTGATGGGTACCAGACTTATTACACTGTCCCAAACACTCAATTTTCATGGTCTCTCAATTTTCATGGTGTTTGCTGTCAATTCTAGAGAAATGAAATGAACATTTTTGAAAATTTTGCATTCAGGAGGCTCTGTGTTGGGTATTTGTGAGCTATTTCAGCGTATAAAATGTGATTTTATGGAGTTCATTTTGGAAACAATTTCTTAGTGCAGATGTGATAGTAATATCTTTCCCATAATATGTTCCTGTAGACAACGCCAAATCAATATTTAGGCTAGACTGTATTTTCAACAACAAAAAAACCTAATAATATGACGAATTTCTTTGGGAGTGAGGATGGGACATGAATATATGCAAATTCCCTCCAAATAAAAGATTAGGGCTGACATATGTCAGATTGTCGAAATTATCTTTTGTTAAAATGCTGCTCATTAATATTTTCAATAATATATCACCGTAGCTGTCAGACTAACACATGTCGTAAATATTTATTTTTATGGCTTTTTCCAAAATAGTGAATTGGTTTGGGGACATTATAGAGCGCCATTTTATTGTTTTATTATTTAAATGTTATTCTAGCAATATATTATAATTATTGGCTGCAGGCCGAAATGTGGGAAAAACATTTTGCTAAATCCATCGTGATTATTGGGAGTGGAATCAGGCGAGAGCAATGTACAATGTACAACGGCGTAGGGTCATGAGAATTATAAAGTGTTCTTAACTTGGTCAGGGGATTTTCTTCATTATTACGCACTGTTGAAAAAAATAATGTGTGCAAAAAATATGTAAATTTCAAAGGACGATGCCAAATTCCAATTCTAAACGTTGTCCTAACCCTCTCCAGGCCACCCAACAACATCTACCTGAGCAAAACATAAATGTATCATTTGGGTTCGAAACATTAATTTGTATAAAAAATGAAAACATTATTGGAAAAGATTTGAGAAATTTCAAACTTTTTTTGAATAATGTTGGGAAATGGGAAATGGGAACATGAGATACTAGCCCATATACCTCGAGTATTTTTTCAGTTAACTTTGAACCTTGACATATGTATAAGGTTTTTTCGTAAGAATTTTGTAAGTGACTCGTGACTTGGACTCGGACTGGACCTTCGTGACTTGTGACTCGGATTCAGACTCGACCCACTTGACTCGGGACTCGGACTCGTCACTAGAGACTCGCACTCAAGGTTTCAGGACTTGAATACAAGTCTGACATCAGCATACAAGTAAATTCAGACCAATGTCAACTACACACAAGATAGCTGCCTCCTTATCCGGGGGCATATCAGGGTACACGTAAATTCAGACCAATCATTCTTGGAGTGTCGTGGCCGAGCGGTCTAGATTACCGGACTCAAGTTCTGGTGTTAGCAGCAGAATGTGGGTTCGAATCCCGGCCGTGACACTTGGGTCCTTGAGCAAGACACTTAACCATAATTGCTTCTCTCCACCCAGGGGTTAAATGGGTACCAGTGAGGGCAGAGTTGGTTGATTAGCCCTATATGCGCTGTAATGGCAGCAATTGAGCTGTATACTCCCCAGGGAGCTGAGATGGTTTCAGGAATGATTTATGAGCCTTATGAGCCTTATGAGCAGGGGTAATAATATAATGCGCCTTGAGCACCACTCAGTTGGTGGATACGTGCGCTATATAAGTCCACACATTATTATTATTATTATTACTTCGGGCTCCAACTGCGTACGTCATACCATAGAGCAAGGACCAGACTGGTCCTTGCTCTATGGTCATACTTTCCAACAGGATACACAGGCAGATTGCATACAATTTACACCATCCATTCAGCAGGTGGGTGCTAGTGTGGAGGGGGGGGGGGGGGGGGGTCGAGGTTGACTCACACCTTCAAGGACTGTTTGCACACAATGTTGACATAATTATTAACTGACACTTTCTGTGGTCTGCCAATAATGTTAGCCAGTGAAAATGATACCAGGTTTATCTTGTAGAAGATCAGATGTGGTTGCAACTGATAGCGTAAAGGTGCTAATAACCTCCAGCATGACATGAGACTGGGCTGGTTTCCCTCATGAACAGTCAAAACAGGCAGTTGACTGATTTTGACCTAAATAGCTACATGTACATGTACTTGTCACAAAAGTGCGGCCATAGTAGGAGGGTTAATGCACTGTATATTTTTTTCCCAATAAGCTAGCAGTTTTGCTGACATTGTAATGTTGAAGAAATGTGAGGTCTTGAACTGCTCCCAGTCACCATAATGTTTGTTTTCCCCTCTACAGTGGGTGCATCGGAAGCGGGTTGTGCATTCTTTCCAAGTGGCCCATAGTGGACACATTCTTCCACTGTTTCGCTTTGAACAGCTACGCGTACCGCATTTTTCAGGGAGATTGGTTTGCTGGCAAAGGGGTTGCATTGTGTGTGCTGAAAGTGGAGGATTTTATTGTTAATGTGTACACATTACATGTGAGTGTTTGTCACTGTTTAAGGCCCATCTTCTGAATGTCGATCCTTTCATGATTTGAATAAGAACCATGTGCCTGTCTAAAACTAATAAAATAATCCAAAGAAATATGAGACCCCTTTGTGACAAAAGTGGCAAATGACCCTTTGAAGATGTAAAGCCATTTATTTTTTTGTTCTTTAGACCTTATGCACTGACATCACAACTGAAGAGCGCCCTCGCTCAGATGCAAAAGAAAGTCACTTATTGGTTCATGTATGCGTGCTGTGCATAAACGTGCCGCATCTATGAGTGCAGGTATACGTCTCTGAGAAATAGCGCCCTCCAGTTTCTGACGTCAATTCAAAATGTTCAGTGGCGTGCCAAACACCCCTCTTGTGGTTTAAAGATATTTCATGTGATGCTTCAGTCGTTGGTTTACTCTGTTCTCTTAAAAATATATCTTATTTATTTTTTTTGGGTGATATAAAGAACGCTGCTCTTTATGCACCGTCCAATGCCATCTCGGCAGACGAGCTCTTCACACACCGTCTCATGCAAAACTACGAGCTGAGCAAGTTTGTGCGACTCACTGGAGCCAGCAGTGACGTGAATGTTGTGGCTGGGGATTTCAACACAGAAGACTTCTCACTAGGGTTAAAAGTAGCCCAAGTCAATGCGGGTCTTAAAGATGCATGGCTGGAATGTGAGAATCAGGACATTAAGGTCAGTACCTCTGCTTCAAGCTGATTTAGCTTAAAAGTGAAGAGAAAATCTCTACAGATTAATAGAAAAATGTTAATACATAATGCATTAGGTAATTAATTTATCACTTATTTTTTCGAAGAGACCTACATTTTGCTTATGGTGATTGGTTTAAATAAAAAAAAATTGCATAAATTTTGCATTTTTAATTTTGCTGGAGGTTTATGAATAATTGATTCCTGATGATTGTGTGCATGGTCTTTTTTCAGGTGTTGTGTTGTGTTCCAGGATGCCGCATGCACTTTGACTAAAGGCTAGGGTTAACCGGGCACACACCCACAATAATCCATCATCCCCTAGCTATTTTGGCTAAATCCAATACCATGCAGTCACACTACCACCCAGAATTGTGACACCCAGCCCAGATGCAAAAGTATCCCTGGCTGGGCATATACAGTACTGAGTCCATCAGAATACAACACAACCAGCCATTGGAATTTGATGGGATTGTGGTTGTGTACAGATTTTGTATGTCTACAATATGTGACCATCCACCACAAAGGGGCTGTAAAGTTGAAAATTTCACATTTGGAGGTTCATATATTTTTGGAAAGAGTATTTCATAAGGTTTAAAATGATACCAAACACAAGTCATTCCTACATTCCTATGCGAAGTTATGGTGTATCAAAGTCATTACACTAATTACTTGCACTTTCATATAAACTTGTGCGATTCTCGCATCAGTTTTGTAAGTTTCTTACATTTTGTACAGATTTATGAACTCATTGCCCAAAGGAAAACGTGGATTCCATGATTTTTGAAATTGAATTTAATTCTGAAATTTTCAGAACTAAAGGAGAATATTTCAAACTTTTCATTTCTGAAAAAATACCAAAATGGCCAACCGACTGATTTTTCATGCATTTCAAGCCGTACTGCTAAATCAATGTGTGCGACTTTACAGCCTGTTCGTGGTGGACGGTCACATATAAGTGCTCAAAATGCTATTGTTCATGCATAGTATATATCCTTTGTAAATTGCTTTTTATTTTACTCGTCTTATCAGTTTTAATTTATTTATTTCATCTTATATATTCTTTATTATACTACTCATTTTTAAGATGTCTCTTTGGAACTCTTGATTGTTTATTTTTTTATGTTAATCTCTGTAAATTTTGTAAATTCAATGTAATTTTGCCGTTGGCAACCAAATTGAATGTTTTTAATAAACCATGAATATAAATATATAATAATAGTTCATAACAGGGTATGTGCTAGGGTATTAGCTAGGGTATGTGCTAAAGTTTTGAGAATGAATGCTGCCCTCTGTTGAATAGTTTGAAAAATCTAGAATTCATTCAACATTCACCAGACAACTGCAGATCAGTTGAGCTGGATCGCTCACAGACTATTTCCAAGGCATATTTATTGATCCACATAAAATGCATACACACCTAACTTAGAGTGCAAATTATAATTTCGTAATGTTAGGACCAGCCATGCTGTACTGTAGAAACCCCGGACAATAGCTACACCGTTTCTCAAACACTCTACTACGTGGATTCAACTGGTATGAGAATCGATTTCATATTGTATCGTAGCAACCCAGGCTGCCATGTGACATGCCGAGATCGTAGTCTGGCGATGGAGAAGATTCCAGGGACTAACATGCACTACTCAGACCACAAGGGAGTCGAGGTACTCTTTGACATACAGAAGGTTAAAGGTCAGTGTGTGTTCAGATTTGTTTTTATCATTGACTCACATTGTATCAGCTATACAGAATCATTCTCCTGAGGACGATCAGAGCATACTGATCGAAACGTCGAGTTGTACCTCCAGTTCTTTTCAGAACTAATTACTACTCAATTGAGCATTTCACATGGTGTCACCGCAATTAGTCTTACTTATCCTCCTCACCATGTAAAGCTACAAGTTCTACCTATACAGAATCTGGTTGTCTTAGTTATTTTACCCACAACAAACTTACTGTGTGTTTCTTAGACTTTTAGATGTGATTTTTTTTAAATTTGATTATTTATGTATATGTTTTGACTTATAAATTCTAATAGTGACAAGCATACCCATATTAAAAAGATGAAAACATATGCTGAAAGTTTCAAATTCAGCAACCTTAAAACCACTATTGGAAATATCAAAAAAAAATTATCACAGTTAAACATAAAACTTGGTGTTAAGTTGATGATGGTCAAGGTGTTAGCCAGGATTTAGAAATAGGTGTCCAAATTTGTTGGATATTTCAGAACAGGGTGTCCAAATTGTTCACTTACAATACTTGTACATGTAAATGACAGATGAAATAGGATGTCCAAAATTGAAACGGGGTGTCCAAAAGACACCCAGGCACCCCTCTGGCTAATACTATGATGATGGCATCAATCATCCCTTGAGGTGCTTTTGTTCAGTAAAGTCAGTGAAATAAATTCCAAAATGAATTTCTGTCATCCTATGACAAACAAATCTGAATGCTAAAACTTGTAGCTTTGCATGGTGAGGAGGATAAGTAAGACTAATTGCGGTGACGCCATGTGAAATTTCTCCTGAGGATGATCTTCCTGATGAGGACGATCAGAGCACACTGATCGAAACGTCGAGTTGTAACCTCCAGTTCTTTTCAGAACTAATTACTACTCAATTGAGAATTTCACATGGTGTCACCGCAATTACATGTAGTCTTACTTAAATCTGAATGCATTTTCACATTAACCCTCCTATGCCCAGGCTGAAATTTGGCCCAGTAAGCACCGCACCCACAGACAGTCACTTGAGTATTTTTGGTTGCATTGCCAATTGTTCACACATTGCATACATGTACATGTAGTCCTACATAAGTTTGGGGCAAAGTCAAACACACTTGTGTATGTCCTACATAAGTTATATGCAGAGTCACACAGAGCTGTGTATGTACTGCATAAGTTATAGCAGCAGACTCATATACAGTGGAGTGGTTTTGGTTTGACCTCCTACCATAGCCACATGTCTTTGCATTTATTTGAGTGCACTGCACAAAGTCAATGGATTGGGAGTTACATACAAATGTTGAGTGTCTTTGATTGTTAAACCTATAGGAGGGTTAACGAAACAATGAAATAAGCTGAAACTTTCACAGGTTTTTATTTTTATATACACGTATCTCTTGATTCTTAGAAGGTATGGATACATTTACCGACATTTTACCAAAGTGTACTGTGGGATGTAAGAGTTAGCTATTACAGACACTGTATTTAGGTTTGCTTTTGTTAGAAAAACAAAATATTGCTCTGGAAATCAGCTATGCAAATAATTTGTGCAGAACATCTTTTTCCTAATTGAAAAATGTCTTGCTTTATTACATTAGATGACAAGGTGTCAGAATCCTGGGATGACAAAGAGGAGCGTCTAGCCGTCCTCCTTGAAATGCTCCCATACATCAAGAACTCCATCCAAGACGTCAACCGACAGCGTATCTCCTACCTCTTGAAATCACTCCTCATCTTCTTCTTTCTATTCTTCCTCTGGCTCGGAGGAACGTTCCATTGGTTGACCAGCTGGAGTAGTGTGGTCGCCCTGGTCGTCTTTGTGGCCCTAATGGTATTAGGGGTGATGGCGTTCTGCATCGGCGGATTCGTCAAGAGAACGGAGTTGAACCAGTTGATTGGGAAGAAGAGGGAGGCGACACTGCAAGTGAAGAGACTCGAGTCCATTCTAAGACAGGAAGGCTAAAGCCAAAAATAAGTCCCGGGTTTCTGGTCTCCGTGCGCATTGCCTCAGACCCACGGATTGGCATTTTAAATTTTATTATTTTTTTTGCTATGAAACAATGTTCAATTGCAGCCAAAATTGCTGGATCGATTGGCATTATGCCGTGCTGTGTTTTAAACATAGGGCTATGAACGTTTGCCAATTTGTGAGGCCTCTCTTAGCCGCCATACTTGGTGTATAGGAAATTTGGTCTGGTTCCAATAACCGCATACATGTATCATGTATTTCACTTCTTGGCAAAAACAAAGATTACCCCCCCAAAAATCATCTCAAAAATTAGCATTGCTGCATGGTTAACAGTATTGAATCGGTAGGATTTGAAGCATTGCATGGTGGAAGTACAGTAGGTGTAATGTTTGCAGTAGCACCATGTAACAATCTCTTGACAGTTGTAGTAAGATACATGTAACTTGACCTCTTTCAATCAGTATATTGTGATCATCTTCATGAGCATTTTTAACCCCTTGCCTGTGGTATTTTTACAGAGTGAAGGTGGTTGCGGCCAACCAAGAAACATCTGTGGGCCGGGGAGCGCCGGGTCGAACCCGGCTGTGGACATGTGCACAACTCCGCTGTTCAGCCAAGCGTATAGACCGAACAATAAGCGGGCAAGCTAAACCGGGCATACCCTATTATTCATCATACATGAAGTCCCCACATAGCATAATTGAAAGGGCTGTGTTCAGAAATCTCATGAAAAGGCTGTATTCAGAATGCTCTTGAAAGCCCAATCTGTTATATAACACTCCCATTCAAGAACAATATGGTTCACCAAACTATCAACCTTCTTGAAGATTTCTATTCAAGGCGAATTCTCGGCAAATGCAGTTGGAAAATAAATTAATTCACCGGCTGCGGCTATAGCCGTCAACCGTACGCAAGGGGTTAAGTCATCTCACCACCGGTTCTTTTCAGAACCAACACTTATTACAATATGGTGTTACTGCAAAACCTTACTCCTACAGTATTGAATCAATTCTTCATAATTACTGAAATTTGAGAATTGTTTTTCACCTTAGGTGACACATTATGGTGATACCCTTAAACTTTTAGCTCATTTTGGTGCGCTTCATCCATGCTTTGAAAATCATTGACAAACTAGAATGCTGCAAAACATGGGTGATACATCTTATAGCTTTTTAATCATGTATTATTTAATGACACATACATGTTTCTAAATAAATCTTGCTTATAAATTATAGATTGTAAATATTGGATAATATATTACGCACTGTATTTTGATAATTATGAACACACTTGATGTGAAAATATGTCCCTGTCCTGTTTTGATGTTCACGTTTAAAAAAAATGACTCTTTCCTATCATTCATCATTTTCCCCTCGTAAGCCGTGTAATTTTCCCCCTCGGAATCACAAGGGGGTAAGCCTAGTAGTTTTCCCCCTTAGAATGATTATTTTTTTTAAGAGACGGATAATTTTTGGAGAAATGGTACATGGGTTACCCCTTAGTTTCCTCTCAGAATCACAAGGTATAAGCCTTCTAGTTTCACAATCACAACAGATAAGCCTAGTAGTTTACCCCTCAGAATCACAAGGGGTAAACCTTGTAGTGGTTTCCCCTTAGAATGATTTTTTTTTTTATGTAACATTGTATGGCTTACCCCTTATGATTAATTTAGCAAGAAACTTTTTTTGAAGAAATATTCCGTATGATTATTTTGGGGACAAACGGTATAAGGTTTACCCCCATATGATTATTTTTGGAAGAAATAGTACAAGGCTTACAAGATGTGCAATGGAAAAAAGTGGATTATGGCAATAGAAAACAAGACATGGCATTTTAAGTGATAATTATGCTTGGGAGAAATACATGACTGAAAAAAAGACAAAATACAGTTGAAGAATATTTTGTGAAGTGAAATTCTTCATTTTTATTGGCATTTTTCTTCAAGGAAATAAGTATTAACTAGTTTAATAACAACTCAGTATTACTTTCTACTGGGCACAACCTGACAAAATGTGTCCCAAGATTTCATTTTGTATCACCAAAGGTAGAGTAACATGAAACATCATTGATAATTACATGTATTTATAAATAACTTTGTGAATTAGGTCTTTTGGACATCCATGACAATGCAAATAAGATTATGTACATGTGTGTATGTTTGCCAAAAATGCAGGAACCAATTTCATAGCTTACCGGTAAGAATACGATTAATAGTATTTGTAAGATCAATATTTTAAAAATAATTTTAAAGATAAATGTATTTTTCAATTTGGGATGTAGCCTCAGGTCTTGACCAAAAACCATATGAAATAATGAAGTTAAAAACAATGATTTGAAGTCGATTTTAACCATGCGATACCGAAATAAATGACAAATGATGTCAATATGCATGTAGGTGTTCAAGGAGTGGAGATGTTTCACTCTACATGTACATCCCATGTGAGTAGACAAATGCTTTTAATATTTCTGAAATACCTACATTGTGCCTGTGTACACTCTTTGTTAAAGTTCATTGATACTAGGGTAGCAAATATACCAACCTTTGAAAGCTAAAATAGTCTGCAATTTTTAAATTTTTGTTTCAATCATTCTGGGTTGGGTTGATTAAATCAACTACAATGCTAAGGTAAAGAATGCTTCCCCTGTGTATAAAGTGTCCAACCAATTGATCTAAGATGTCCACAGATTGATATTTCTTGATCCTCAATATGAATGCACAAAATGACCTTTTTACCAAAGGTGTACTAAAACGGCAGTTTTATTTCCCCCCATATTTTCCTCAAATATGTACAAAAAAATCCATCTTGTTGGTTCATATACATTCACAATCACATTATAACACCTCATACATAGATTTTGTCTTGTGATTGGTTGAAGAGTGTGTCACATGATGTTCGCTATTTTTACTGTAATGTCAAGCAAACAAGGAAAGACTAGCCCATGGCAACCAATGAACTAGCCAATGAAATTGGTCTAAACGCGTCAATGCCATTGTTACAACATGAATAAATAGGTGTAGCTTTGCATGGTGAAGAGGATAAGTCAGACTAATTGCAGTGACACCATGTGAAATGCTCAATTGAGTAGTAATTAGTTCTGAAAAGAACTGGAGGTTACAACTGGACGTTTCGATCAGTGTGCTCTGATCGTCCTCGGGAGAATAAATACATGTTACAGAAGTTAAATTAATTTCGGAGTGTTGTCAAGTTAATGAAAGTCATGTATTGGTATGATTTATTATAGCAGGTCTCTTAATAAATTGTGCAGAATCTATGTATGAGGTGTTATAAAACAAATAGATTTTCACTCGTGGTACATTAAAACTTGTCTGTCTCAGTGATCCCTGGAGCGTTCTATTTTCCCTTGACTTCGCCTCGGGAAAATAGAACAATCCAGGGATCACCTTGGGAGGCTAGTTTTACTATACCACTCGTAGCAGTCAATATTTGTATACTATGCTCCGTCCAGGATTACAGCAAGATTTGTGCTTTGACAACACAAAATGAGGGTGTTATTATTGTGTAACTTTTGAAAACTGAGATAATTAATACAAGTTAATGAGTTCAATATAATTCTGCCTTTGGATGGCTGAACTTGCAAATTACACCTGGATTACTTCTCATGTTGTGTTGGCCATTCACAATCAAGCAAATACAAGCAGCAGTCATCTTGTTTTCTTCCTAAATAGTCCATGTGACCAAACTGAGAATTGAAGGGAAAAAAAGCTGCCCTCTCAGGACTCCCAAATTTTGAAAAAGGAATAGTCCTTTTGGCAGGCAGTTTGTAAATCTGATTGCCCTTAAATTTATTTTCAGTTGCCCAACTAGAAATATTTTTTTCTTCAATTTATTTTCTTCAAATCAATAATAACATCCTGGGTCAAGAGAGCCAGTTTTTATCAACAGAGGGTGCGCTTTAAGCATGACAACAAAAATGGCTGCCAAGCACCATTAACATTTGCCTTATTTAAAATAGTGTTGTAGACCAGCAATTTGGTTATAGCGCAATCCCATTTATCTGTTTTATAAGGTTTGTTTACAGACAAAAATATGGACACCTGTCGGTTTGCAACAAATAAGTTGTGGTTGTCCGACCAGATATTTTGGTCGTCCGAGGACATCAGATGACCAATTTTGCGAGCCCTGCCTATGTTGTGTGTTGAGAATGATCCTATGTTCAGAGAAGCTATCAAAGATGGCGGCAAGGTGAAAGGTCCATAATCTGGTGAGTTTTCCTAGGAAAACACACTTGAATCCTGTTTTTGGACCTCATCTCCACATTAAGCATGGATACTCTCTTTAAAGGATGCCCACAATTCACATGTTACTGTAATACACATCTCTTGTTTAAGTACAACTCCATATCATATTATCTACATCCTATCAATGATGTCATGTGCTTTGTCTTCAAGGAGAATCTGCATATTCTTCACATCTAGACACCAGTGTTGTAGTTTACCTTGCATTGTAGCTATCTACACAAAATTAAAACCAAAACAACAAATTTTTGATTTAGAGTTTTCTCTTTTCAAGCCAAAAACAAAAACGGTCTCCAGTTTCTGGTCTCGTATGTAATTCCTGTCTAATATCTAACCACCCTTCTATCAATCAATCCTTTGGAAGCCTACCTGTTGTAAGTCCAATACTCTCGGCTGAACCCATGTCATGTGTACTTTCTGTTCTACTTGGTCGATGGATCCCTTGACAAGACCCAGAGATAACGCCTTCATCACCAGTATTTCAACCTGATAGCAACAATGTCAATATACAACAGAGTCAAGGATAACAAGTGATTCATCATTTAAAAAAATATGAACAATATAATCATGTATTTATATATCTGTTGCGCATATATAGTTGTATGGATATATGAATTAACTTGACAGGACAATCACACACTAATGGCATCTGTGTCTGATCTGGGCCAATCTGCTGTGAAATCCAGCTAACGCATTCCTGCATATCCAATTCTGGGCAAGTCTTTGTTCAAATGGATTCATGCTGAGCACATCATTTGTTTGATTTACACAATGACATTAACTACAATAAAAATATAATCACATTGATCACAAGAAGGCAATGTGTTTATTAATGTTTCTCTCAATCCTAACCATGCTAAACACAACAGAATGCAACCAACATAATATTCTGTTGGATCTTGTTGCATTCAGCCGTGCTTCACACTCGTATAACTGATGGATGTTGTTGACTTGAGCAGGGTGTCTAGCCAGTTATTAAAAGGTGTTTAGGGTTAATAAAAAAAATAAGCAAATTTTTGGCAAACACTGCACCCCTTGAACATGATGGATGCAACATCACAGTATAGCTATGTTTGTCCAAACCATTTGCAGTTCAATGAGGATTTGAAAAATGAAGATTTTGAGGTGTGGATGAAACAATAGGACAGGCACCGTTCCAAGTGGGAGAACTCTTTTGTGTTTACACAAGATTTACCAGCTCTGAAAAGCACCCTCTGAGTATGTCAGCAGCCGTACTTCAAAAAGGCTTTATTGGTCATCAGTGCTATGGCTAAGTAATGCGGTTCCTACCTCATTGATAGGAAGTTTGGCTTCCCGAGCAATCTCCTCAAATGGGATGCTTCGATTGTCGGCAGGTCGTTTGAAGGTCATCTCCATCAGGCATAGGAGGGAGATCTTCTGTCTCAGTGGTAACTCACTGATGGCAAGGTCGGGCTGTATGGGGTGCAGAATGTGGCAAATATATCAACAGTGTCAACACGCCTCTAACAATGGCGCAACAAATACAAAAATGTGTTTTGTGTCTAGGATCATCCATGGTTGTTAAATTCATGTATTAAGTTCAAGTGGGAAAACTTTCATGGCACCTATTTTCACCCCCCCCCCCCCCCCCCACGGTACTTAAAATCATCTTTAAGATGGAAACAAATTTAACCATACACCAGTTACCCTATCTGGATCTTACATTTCAATGTAAGCCATGCCTCCTTCACATAAAGGGGTTCCAACAATAATCTGCTAACATATGAAAATGCATTGCACAGTTTTCTTTTTTAACCCTAACTCCCTAGGCCCACTTGCTTTACGCATAACCTGAATCCTCCAAAATCCTTCAGTAGTAAAGCAAGCACATGACATGTATGCACACATGTGTTTCTAATCTATGATACATGTACATGGCCAGGGACCCTCCCTGCATGCATGGAGCAATAAACAGTGTCCACTGACCCAAGCACTGACCTTGCAATCACTACAACAAACATGGATGTACATGTACCATGGAAAGGCAAGTATGCCTAATAACCTCAATCCTTCACTTTAGCAAAGAGCATGTAGCATGTAACCTCAATCCTTCAAAATCCTTCACTTTGGCAAAGAGGATTTGAGAATTGGGTAAGGTTAGGGATAAAGAATTACAGAAAAAAAATCAAAAAGGGTAAAGAGTTGATCTTAAGTTATATCTTGCAAAAATGGCTACCATTTCAGTGATACACATTATGTGAATGTAAATACAGTATGTAATTGCACAGTGAGTTATTCCTACCTCAGAGCCACAAGGAAAACAAAAATGCTGTCAATGCATGCACGTTTGACACATCTACTTTTACAGAGGACACACTTTGGGCATACTGGATTTCATAAAGCATACAATATAGATAAAGGAACAGTTCCCAGGAAATAATGCTCAACAAGATTACTTGTGTGTATTGTATATATAACAAGCACCTTCCTAGTATCATCTCAATTTAACTACAAACCTCATGTCCACATTCTATGGAATAGTATGGAGGCGAGAAACCATTACACATACTGTACAAGTTATAATTAACAGGCCTGTAACTCAAATTAAGCTAGTATGTCCACATTCTATGGAATAGTATGGAGGCGAGAAACCATTACACATACTGTACAAGTTATAATTAACAGGCCTGTAACTCAAAATAAGCTAGTATGTCCACATTCTATGGAATAGTATGGAGGCGAGAAACCATTACACATACTGTACAAGTTATAATTAACAGGCCTGTAACTCAAAATAAGCTAGTATGTCCACATTCTATGGAATAGTATGGAGGCGAGAAACCATTACACATACTGTACAAGTTATAATTAACAGGCCTGTAACTCAAATTAAGCTAGTATGTCCACATTCTATGGAATAGTATGGAGGAGAGAAACCATTACACATACTGTACAAGTTATAATTAACAGGCCTGTAACTCAAAATAATCTAGTATGTCCACATTCTATGGAATAGTATGGAGGCGAGAAACCATTACACATACTGTACAAGTTATAATTAACAGGCCTGTAACTCAAAATAAGCTCTGGCAATATCAGAACATTGTCACAGATGGCATGAAACAAAGTAATGAAAACGCACTTGGTAAAACACTTTACTATATCTTGAAAACCCACAAAAGCAAGATACTGTATTATTTATTAACCCTCCAACAATCAGTGAAATTTTTTAAACAACCCATTCAGGCCACTCCAAGCCATTGCTATGGTAGGCAGTGGCTCCTCATAGCTATACTGCATAGTAACATAATGCCTCATATGTCTGTTGGTTTTAGTGGTTTGTGATTGACATATTGCAGGGCATATTGCTTTGTTACAGACTCAGTGGCTGGTGGTAGGTTACTATGGAGAGTCTGTGTTTACAAAATAACTGCTGAAAATCCCAATGGATGATGGAGGCTTGGTATGGTTTATTGGTCTTGGTGGCTGATGGTGATTTATTATTGGGAGTTTGTTTACAGTATAACCTGCTGAAAATCAGGTCAATTGTGGTATACATGTGTCTTTGTATGCATGTATGTACATTGGAGATTACTAAAGGGGCAGTGTGGCTTATATGCACAAACAATGTGTGTACAACACATTGGACATTCAGTGGTTTACAGTGGCCTCTATGTGTAGGAGGGTTAAAAGCAAGCAGGATTTGAAGCTTTGCACGGTGGAAGTACAGCAGGATTAGAGTTTACAGTAGTACATATGACAATATCTCAAGAATTGTAATAAGTGTTGGTTCTGAGAAGAAACGGTGGTAAGATAATTTGATGTTTCGATCAGTATATTCTGATAAATAGGGACGATCAGAGCATACTGATCGAAACGTCGAGTTGTACCCCCAGTTCTTTTCAGAACTAATTACTACTCAATTGAGATTCCACATGGTGTCACCGCAATTATTCTTACTTAAATAGAGTAGGTTTGCAGTAGCACTGTGTAATAACCTTTTTGAGTTGTGTGGTTCCGAGAAGAACCATGTAACTTACATGATTGCATGTAACCAGTGAAATGCCAGACTAGGCTTGGGCGATATCGAATTTTTTTTCATCCACAATATATCGGCAAACATGTATCGCGATTTTCTATAGTATCGCGATTATTTTTTCATTCATGCATGATTGCTTTAGAGCTGATAACCACAGGTATGTAGCCTTCTACAAGCGTCACAATAAATCACACATTCGTTTGCATAATGTGTATGTACTTCTGAAGTAGTTCGCTTTTGTTTCTCACTTCCAAAAGCTGAAAAGACTGTTCTAATTTTGTTTCCATGGAATTTCTGACTTGACTCACAATGGCGATTTCTTTTAATCGCGATTTGTCGATATCTCGATAACTTAAAAAGGTTCTCGATATCGTAATCGAATAAAAAAGGTGTCGCGATATTCGATATTATCGTGTTATCGCCCAAGCTTATGCCTGACGCAGATCGTCTTTAAGAGAAACAAACAAATTATTGAAAAGTGTTGACAGTGTCGGTAGTCATAACCGGTTCTTCTCAGAACCAACACTAAATACAACTCCTGAGAGATTGGTAGAACTTGTAGCTTTGCATGGTGAGGATGATAAGTAAGAGTAATTGTGGTGACACCATGTTAAATTCTCTATTGAGTAGTAATTAGTTCTGAAAAGAACTGGAGGTACAACTCGACGTTTCGATCAGTATGCTCTGATTGTCCTCAGGTTTCTCCCGAGGACGATCAGAGCATACTGATCGAAATGTCGAGTTGTACCTCCAGTTCTTTTCAGAACTAATTACTACTCAATTGAGCATTTCACATGGTGTCACCGCAATTACTCTTACTTATCCTGAGAGGTTGTTACATAGTGCTCCCACAAACGCTACAATTAAGTAGGGCGTATGAATGAGTGTACCTGTTGTTTCCAGATTGATGAGGTAGATTCAAACTGGTCCAGATTGCCGCTGTTGAATGCAAGGATTAGATCAACTAGCCACTTCTTATCGGAGGACTTCAAGTACTCTAGAATAGGATGTGCCAGCTGATAATAATAATAAGAACATCACAGCGTACGTCACACTGGAAACCACTATACACAATCAAATATATGGGTGTATTTGTTTCACCCGGAATTGCAGATCAGGATCGTGGGATATTGGGCAGTGCGAAAACAAACGGAAACTTTTGGGGATCCAAATCCATGTCATAGCTCAGCCGCTAGATAATTCCTGTTGTATACAGCTGTGTACCAGACTACGGCTCAACCGTGTCCGTGGCAGAATCCATCTGCTAAATTTAAATTTTTGTTTTGACAAACTGCTTTAAATATCATTTGATAGCAATGATAATTTATTTTGGCCTTCAAATAAATAAAGATTATTCATGATGATTTAATGAATTCTGTATTGATTTTCGTCTTGTTATTTTCGTTTGCGCCATCTTGGATCTAGCACGTATCCACTGTGCGAGCAGTAAACTGTCTAAACCGTACGGACTGTCTGGTGATCGAGATCCGGATATGTACGAAACAAACAGGCCCCTATGACTGCACTGACAAAAGCTAATTATGATGAAAAATAACACTATGCAAGATTGGTACATAGAACTATATGCATTACGACACAAGTACAGCACATGATACGTGGGCATTTCATTCAAGTGCGTGTACCCAATAGTTAGTGAAACACTATTGAAAACTGGAATGCCTGACATAGCTTTATAACCAAAATTAAAGTTACGGGTACACATCAAGATGGTGTCTTTTCCAACTTATCTACATGTACACTGTTCAAACAAACTCAACATTTAAACTGGGAGTGGCAGAAGGCAACAAAAAAAATAATAAATAAAAATAAAAAATATAAAAAATAAATAAAAAACTAGTTTTGTACATGACATCATATCACAAAAAGCACAAAAGCTAGCAGCATTTCTCATTAGCCTTCAGTTTATTTTAAGACATTTCAAATGTCTGTTTTTGTATTAATTTATCGCCTGAGTTAGGATTTTATGCAGGATATGTAGTTTCTTTACTACTTTCAAGTTTACTTGCAGGTGAGGAATCAACCTTTTTTTAACCCTCCTATGGTTTGACCTTTCAAAACCTTTCAAAATCTGCTTACGGGCCAAAATGGCTATCAATAATTATTAACCCTTTAAAACCCTCCAGAATTTGTTGCTACTGAACAACCACACCTTTCAATACCCTTTGAAAGGTATTGAAACATTTCAACACCAGTTTGTTCAGAGAGTTGTTACACCTTTCGAAACCTTTCATAGGTCCCTTTTGTCAGACAGTTTTCTCACCTTTCAAAACCCTTCAGTACAGCAAACTTGAAAGGTTTTGAAAGGTCTGACAATTCTATGGCAACTGCACTGTACATAAGAGGGTTAAAGCGTTGTTCGAGTGTGACCTGTTTTGACCATGGCGTTGTAGAACAGGGCTTTTCAAGATATTGATGGATGTACATAACTACTCCTGACTATTGAATGGCTTGGTTACATCACTCACCAATTCTCCAAAGTTGTAGATTCCTTCTCCAAGTAGCGCTGCTAATGATAAATTGAAAGCTCTTTCTCTCTTTTCATCCTCTGTAAAACAAACACAAAAGCTTATCTTAGGGGAGCGTCATTGGCATTTTCCATTACATTTATTTTTTTGTCTAATTAACTACACAATGCGTGGATCAAAGTGGCAATGAAAAAAATTGATAGGCATTGTTTTGTGTGCTAAAAAGGTTCGTGCATGTCTATAATAATTCAACTTCGACCCCAATGCATATGAACAAACTGCTCTCAACTTTGAGATCCAGACCATTTCACAGGTTAAAAAAAGAAACACAAAGCAAATACCAAAAAATTAATTTAAAAATTACCCAGTATCAAATATATCTAAAAGAGCAAACAACAGAGAAAAAAAAGAAAAAAATGCCCAAACCAAACAACGATAGTACCGCTGTAATATTGCCAAAAAAGAACTAAATCACGATTTGCTTGCTCTCCTAGTACTACCAGAACAAAACCTATCAGACTGCAATTGCGAACACAAACACACAGACATTCAAAGAAAAAAAAAAAGAGTAAAACGTACATCCTGCAGGCCTCGACAAATCACCTGTTTGATTGCCCGGGACATGGTGAAATTTTGTCGGGCAATCTGGACGTCTGAATGGTGTGCCTGATCGGGCAAGTGCTCTTATTGAAACACTAATGAGTTATATTACTTATTAACCCTCCTATGCCCAGGCTGAAATTTGGCCCAGTCAGCACGGTACTCACAGACAGTCACTTGAGTATTAACCCTCCTATGCCCAGGCTGAAATTTGGCCCAGTCAGCACGGTACTCACAGACAGTCACTTGAGTATTAACCCTCCTATGCCCAGGCTGAAATTTGGCCCAGTCAGCACGGTACTCACAGACAGTCACTTGAGTATTAACCCTCCTATGCCCAGGCTGAAATTTGGCCCAGTCAGCACGGTACTCACAGACAGTCACTTGAGTATTTCTGGTTGCATTGCCAATTGGTAGGTCAAATCAGAGTCACACAGAGCTGTGTATGTACTGATTTATTTGAGTGCACTGCACAAAGTCAATGGGTTGGGAGTTACATACAAATTTTGAGTGTCTTTGGGTTTGACCTCCTATCACAGCCACATGTGCTTGCATGTATTTGAGTGCACTGCACAAAGTCAATGGGTTAAGAGAGACATACAAATTTTGAGTGTCTTTGAGTGTTAAACCTATAGGAAGGTTAAATAAACATTTTACCGTTTAATTCCACTGGTGATTTCCTACAAAGTGTTCAAAGCATTTAATAAAATCTAAGCTTATAAAAATCCACTCCAATTGTCGTGCATGTTGTGGTTGTGCCATCTTAACTGACAGTGGTTTCCTTATTACATGCATTTGTCTGCACAATCGAGGGGAGCCAAGGAAACAATCTTGTACTCATGGTTCGCTCGGCCCCACCGTATTGGTAAGGCGGTGGACCGAGTGAAATACTTGGTAACGTTGCCATTGGCTGCTGCACTCAGCATAGCAACACAGTTTTATGTGAACCCATTGTGGAAAAATACATCGCCGGTACTCGAGTACGGCCGGCTATAAGCCAGGCACTTCATGTCTGACGTCACTGTGTTTGATCTGGTATTGCGCGATGCCCAGTTGAGAACCCATTTGCCAAGCCAAAAATATAGTTTCCTTTGTGTTTCCTCTCTTGGAAACAGCTGGGGATCCACTCCATTTTGATTGTGTTTAATTTTGGCACGACAATTAGCGCGTCAGCTAATTGAATTGTAGCAAAGCTTGCCCGATTGGGCAATTAAGAAGAAAAAAAATTGTTGAGGCCTGCATCCTGATATAAATCTACAACCCTATACAATCAATAACTTTCACAGGTCGGTTTCTGTACATATCTCTTGATTCTTACAAAAGCAAATGCATATTGAGACATTTCACCACATGTATACACTGGCTGACAGAGCTGTCAGAGTATTAACCAGTCCCATTTATACATTGAACTGAAATTAATTTTTTATATATATATATATACACTACTCAAAAAAATTAAAGGAACATGATTATGTAACAGCCTTTGTCAGATGTTACCGCTTCAAGAGGTATCAAGGTTGTGTCAAACCTATTGCAGGTGTAGTCTATTGATACTCAAACAATACTGACCAGTCAAAAGTGAAATTATGCGTGTCTTCAAAGACTGAGGTACATGGGTGTCCAAATGTCCCTATAATGCGCTGATTTTGTGCACTAGTGTTATCACAAGCCTTTAGCAATTGCTGCAATACCATGATGTTTTTTCCAATTCTTGTGTTACCCTTTGGTCTTCTGGCCCTCTGTGGTAGTGTTCGCCGTCATTTAACAGAAGTTGAGGTTGCCAGAGCTGTCCAGCTTCTTGAAGAAGGCCACCCACAGCGTGAGGTAGCTAATCGTGTGGATGTGTCCCCAAGTGTCATCAACCGTCTGTGGAGACGCTACCAGGAAGATGGCCTGTATACCAGAAGACCAGGCCAGGGCCGCAGACGAATGACAACCCCTCGTCAAGACCGGTATCTGAGGATTCTTGCCCGTCGGAACAGACAGAGTACCGCTAGATCCCTGTCAACGGACTTCCACAGAGGAACTGGTATACGCTTAACTAACCAAACTGTTAGAAATCGCCTTCATGAAGATGATATGCATGCTCGAAGACCCGCCACAGGCCCCATTTTGACCCCAAGGCACCGCAGAGCCCGGTTGGAGTTTGCCCGAGATCACCAAAATTGGCAGATGGACAATTGGGCCCCAGTGCTCTTCACAAATGAGAGCAGATTCTCAGTTTCAACTAATGACAGACGTGTGAGAGTGTGGAGACGCCCAGAAGAAAGATACGTGGACTGCAACATCGTTGAAATTGATCACTACGGTGGAGGATCCGTTATGGTCTGAGCGGGGATCTGTTTGGACGGTCGTACTAACCTTGTTGTGATAGCTGGTGGTGCTCTGACAGGTGTGAGGTATAGAGGTGAGATACTGAGACCCGTAGTGGTGCCATTTGCTCGTGACATTGGGGAAAATTTTTATACTGGTACAAGATAATGCTCGTCCGCACATTGCACGTGTAGCCATAGACTTCCTCCAGGAAGAGGGAATCACCACAATGCGCTGGCCGGCACGTTCTCCTGACCTTACCCCAATAGAGCATGCATGGGACATGCTTGGCAGACGAGTTGCAGGTCGACAGCATGCTCCAGATACTGTACAAACACTGACAGCTGCCTTGATTGAAGAGTGGAATAACATTCCTCAGGACTCTCTACGGCAGCTGATTCAGAGTATGCCTCATCGCTGTCAAGAATGCACACAAGCCCGTGGAGGCCATACCAGTTACTAGCCACTGACTGTTTGACTCTTAAACATCTTAAACCGAGTATAGACCCTCAGAGGCAAACCAGCAAGATCAGCACCATCTTTGGTATGTGGACACTCTCAGGTCCAGCTGTTAGAGGACATGCATAATTGCACCTCACTCAAATCAGTAATGTTTAAAAAACAATTGACTTTACTTGCAATGAGTTTGACACAACCCTGGCACCTCTTTAAGGGATAACGTTCAATAAAGATCATGATATCAACATGTTCCTTTAATTTTTTTGAGTAGTGTATATAAAGTGTGAATGTGAACAAAAGCCATATCGGATATTAACTACAAAGGTTAATAAGCTGATAAAGACAGCAATCCCTAAAAAAGTAACACCAATGGGCCAATCAAATGGTTCGCTGCCACTCATAACTTAACCCTAACCCTCCTAAATCCTCTATAATCCTCCGGGGGATTTGGAGGATTTTGGAGGAATGAGGCACGTTCGAAAATCACCAATTGGAGGATTATGGAGGATTGAGGAGGGTCGTACATTTGATAGTGGAGGATTGTGGAGGATTGAGGAAGCATGGTTCAAAGAGATCCCGGAGGATTGTGGAGGATTGAGGACATAATGGAAATTTACTTTGGATGAATGTGGAGGAATGTGGAGGATTATGGAGGATTGTGAAGGATTGTGAAGGATTGACAGAAACATAATCTTGTATCCTCCGGAGGATTTTGGAGGAATGAGGCACGTTCGAAAATCACCAATTGGAGGATTATGGAGGATTGAGCATTTGATAGTGGAGGATTATGAAGGATTGAGAAGGATTGAGGCAGTGAGCTTCATGCATAAACTCAAGTTGGAGGATTATGAAGGATTGAGGCAGTGAGTTTCATGCACAAACACATTTCGGAGGATTATGAAGGATTGAGGAAGGTACCTGGTAATTAAGGCTAGGGAGTTAGGGTTAAACTACAAATTCACAGATCATGAGACAAATAACATAACAATAAATTATGAGGTGAACATAAAAGTGTCAGAAAGAGCCGATATCCATAACAGAGATGTAAGTGGCCACATGCAGTTGAGGAAGAAAGATGACAAGGCTGTGAACCCTTGAACACTGTATATTTGGTAGGACCACTCAACGTTTGTTACAGCAAAGTTGTTTGAATACTGATAACCAGCGGCTAATATGCTCTATATAAGGTTCCATCTACAGCAATATCCCAACCGCATGAGCCACTCTTATAACCAACTAGAACTCACCACCAATATCTTCAAGCCTTGTCACTCCGAGAAACCTTAACGCATCTCGGTAATACTTGGCATAATCTCCTATGAGTTTGTAGTAGTTACTGGACAGGTTGTAGAAGCGACCGTGGACCGTTGTGATTCCATCCTGGTTATCCAGTTTCTCTTGTGCCGCTTCTACTAATGCCTGCAAGGAAAACGAAGGAAGTTCTGAAAAGCCACGAAACATGACAGAAAAACAACACTTTCAATATGTTGAGGACGATCAGAGCATACTGATCGAAACGTCGAGTTGTAACCTCCAGTTCTTTTCAGAACTACTCAATTGAGAATTTCACATGGTGTCACCCGCAAATTAGTCTTACTTATCCTCCTCACCATGCAAAGTTACAAGTTTTACTTTCAGTATGTATTCCCTCGTGTTTTATCAGCAATTTCCGTAAATTTTAGAAACATTGATAATTTTCTTTTAGAAAGGATAAAAAATACTTTGAATACTTTCACAAAAATAGTTATCTGAAGCTTGTTTTTACAGTAAAAAAGTGTCAAAATTCATTTATACTGGAACCCGCCGCTGCTCAATGTTTACAAAGGCACCAACCATCTTGAACGACAACAGGAACAAACGCCACAGGTTCAATGGAGCGGTAGTTATAGACTCACCTTGGTTCCTTCCAGGTCATTGACCCCTAGTTTCATCATAGCAGAGCAAGTCATACACAGAATCACCGATTCTTCGTTGTCCTTCACCTTTTCTTTGATTTTGTCCAGATAAGCCAATGCATCAGCATATTCTGTAGACCAAACAGAAGAAATGATATAAAAAAAACAGAATGAAGAGGTTATTTGACAGTTTATATATTTTCCACTAATCGTTATCATTTTTTATATTTTACAAGACAGGCCACGTATGTAACAAAAAGAAGTTGTTACATACATGTACATAGTACATGCCAGTTAATTTTTTTATTTTATTTTTTTTACTGATTTTTTTTAAAATCAAGCAACCCGATGGAAAACATTTATTTAGGGATATAAATTTGTGTAGATTGATGAGATTCTTGCGTCGAGTGACGATTGTTGCCGTACACCGTCATATGTATGAAGCACTGTTATACTAGGTGCTTTCTGAGTGTCTGTGGAAAAAAAAAACTGCACAGGCGACTTGGGACAGGATTCGTCTGCACTAGTAAGCAGGGTGTCGTGGTTTTGAATCCTGCCTGATGAGTTGCCTGTGGACAGACACTCAGAAAGTACTTAGTATACAGTGCTTCATAGATTTATGTTGCTAAGAAAAGTAAATACTTGTATAATAACCAGCCTTTAACCCTACTACTACAAGGGTCAAAATCAGTCAAAATGTTGATATACTTGCCAAGGTATATCTAGTGCACTTAAAAGTCGAACACTGTCATATCTTACGTGTAGTAAGTACATTTAGAGGTCAAAATGAGTCAACAGATTTTGACTGGTAAAAGCATTGTCTTGTATTATTCAGGGTGGTCAAAATGACAGTAAAAACCAGTCAAAAATGCCCCCGTGTGCACATTTGGGTCAACAGTCAAAACGGCCAGTTGACCAATTTTGACCTCTATAGCTACATGTATCTGTTTGACATTATTCTTATATAAGTTTTGAGGCTTTGCATGGTGGAATATCGATATCGTTTCGGTTTGCGGTAACACCATGTGTTTATCTCAACTAACGTGAAGCTGAGGTACAGGTTCTGAAAAGAACCGTATCGTACAACTCGTATCTCAACCTTCGTTAAGTGAGAAAGGTTCAAGGGAGAACCAATTTTGGGCAACTCGTTTTTCTCTACTGTCGCTAAGTGAGAAATATGGTTCAGGGAGAACCATGGGGACTTCACGGGTTAATATGGTTCAGGGAGAACCATGGGGACTTCACGGGTTATTCTCAACGTTTCGATTAGCCTGCTCTAATCTTCTTCAGGAGAATGAAGAGGTTTGCCGATGCAACTCCTTAAGTAGTATTTGCTGGGATTATGTGTAGAATGGGAAGTGTTCCGATTGGTGCTACTGTTGTGTGATGTGTTGTGATTGGTTGCCACCGTGGCATTGTTCTTGTTGTGTGTGTTTCCTGCTGTGTGTGAGTTGCCTGCTCGCTGAGGCGTATCAGTTGACAGTGGGGTGTGGGTGTTCTTATTCATAATCTTTAACCCATTGTTTTTGTATTTAACAATGCTAAATGTGCATACAAATTGTACTCCATTAGTTTGGAAAGGCCCGTCTCTGAAACTACATGTAAGTCTTTAAAAGTGCCTTTTAAAGGCAATGTAGAAAGAGAAAGACAGTGATCCACAATGAAGTCAATGTACAGATAGATTGTCCACAATGAAGTCAATGTACAGATAGATTGTCCACAATGAAGTCAATGTACAGATAGATTGTCCATGACCCAGTGAACTAGCGCAAAGCAAAATGCTTCACAGCATTCATTATTTTTTGGGGTGATAAGTTGAAAGTTTTGTATGTATGACAACATTATGGATAATTTTTCTTTGAAATTGATAATAATAATAATAATAATAATAATAATAATAATAATAATAATAATAATAATAATAATAATAATAATAATAATAATAATAATAATAATAATAATAATAATAATAATAATAATAATAATAATAATAATAATAATAATAATAATGTAGACTTATATGGCGCACGTATCCACCAAACTGGTGCTCAAGGCGCATTATATTATTACCCCTGCTCATCAGGCTCATAAATCATTCCTGAAACCATCTCAGCTCCCTGGGGAGTATACAGCTCAATTGCTGCCATTTTGGCGCATATAGGGCTAATCAAACACAACAACCAACTCCGCCCTCACAGGTACCCATTTACCTCTGGGTGGAGAGAAGCAATTATGGTAAAGTGTCTTGCTCAAGGACACAAGCACCATGGTTGCGGTTGGAATTCGAACACACATTCTGACGACTCAGCCATCAGAACACAAATCTGATGCACTAAACCGCTCGACCATGGCAAGATTATGATAAGATCATAAACAGAATACTAATAATATACTATAATTAATATATCTAACAAATTTAAAAGAAAAATTATCCCTAATGTTGTCATAATACATAAAAAACTTCACCAAATAAATTGCCTCCCATTGACTTTTTACATATCCTCATATGCAAGGGTACTCATTTTTTCCAAGTGAGGTTGTTTTTCAAGTCAGTGCGCATGCGTGCGGCAATTCCGATACGGCTTATTCTCAAAGTTTAGATGATGCATGTTTTTTTACCTTTGATCTGTTTGACAATGATAATTGCCATCTCTGTCAATGATAGTGGGTTGATTCGATGCTCAAAGTCACTCAGGAAATTCTCGTACATCTAAAGATGAAGAAATATATAAATGGCGTTATAATGTAAGTGATCAGTAAAAAACAGATACCAAGTTTGACTGTTTTGTTTCCGCTAGTCAAACTGCTATAAATCCCTAACCACGCTCAATGCAACAAGATGAAACA
Organism: Zoroaster sp. YZ-2022; assembly: GCA_029582265.1. Lineage (NCBI taxonomy): Eukaryota > Metazoa > Echinodermata > Asteroidea > Forcipulatida > Zoroasteridae > Zoroaster > Zoroaster sp. YZ-2022. The sequence goes on along the minus strand of CM055828.1, from coordinate 25,071,136 downwards.
AATGTAAAAATTTGTTGCATCTCGCTGCCCTCAGTAGAGAACAAAAGAGCCATTGTTCTAGCTGGTGGATCTTGTTGCATTGAGCAGCCTGCACTTTTCTGCTGTTGCATTCAGCAGGGTGTCTGGGAAAAGCCTGTAGGGGTTAGGGTTAAATGGCCACATGCATTTGAAATTCAACTGTTTATAATCCACAAAGCCAACAACTGTTTTGTTTACTGTTTAACCTTCTCTGACATGACTAAACAAATACTAATTTTACTGGACATGTGTTTGATTGAACTTGTAAGACTTTCTATTTCTAAGCAACACCAGGCTCCTTGAGTCTCACCAACCCTTTCGTTTCTTTTTGGAGTATTAAGGTATAATGTTTAACCCTTCTACAATCAGTGCAATTTTTGAAACAACCCATTCAGGCCACTCCAAGCCATTAGCTGTTGCCAGTGGCCTCCTATGGTTGCCCTACTGTGCACTGTCACACCACTGAGATTGCAGGGTAAAGTGGTCTCCCATTGATACATTGTACGCCATACTAATGTTCAAACATTTACAGTGGCCTTGGGTGGCCACACAGTTGATTTTGTAAGATTACTTGGAAAGGACAGCAGGCTTGTACATGTATGTACTGAAGGTTGCTAAAGAACAGAATTTAGTGGATCGGAGTGGCCTCCATGTGTAGAATAGAAGTAGCAAATAACTTCATGATTCAGGGAATGTTTTGTTTCCCAAAATTTGGCACAGCAAATTTGTTGGCAGAAATATTTGTGTGTGTATGTAATATGTACTCATTTTTAATAGCAAATTGTGAGTTTTGTTTTGGCTATGCGATACTATGAAAACATTCACACATGCACATGTACTGTATGTACGTGTAATGAGGACAGTGAAATCTGGATAAAACAGAAAGATTCACATATTTATTCAAAGTAAATGAGGGTTAGAGTTTCTGTAAATTCAAGTAAAAGGTGTTAATAATGGGGGTTTTTTGTAACAAAAGAAAGTAATACCACCAACCTACCAAGTAATATCATGATGGAGATTGCACTCAATATAAAATTCTATTATGTGTCATGACTGCCTCTCTACCAACTTGAAAATGCACAAAGGTTTGAATCCCACCCGAGTCGCCTGTGAAGTTTTTTCACAGATACTCGGAAAGCACTGACTATGCAGTGCTATACAGAAGTCGGTGGAGGGCAAAATTAAATCAATTGTTTATCACCCGACGCAAGAATTCATCAACCTATAAATGTTGTCTCATATTTTGTAAAACAAGGTGAAATATTACCAAAAGAGTTCTGTGCCTGTAAAAAGAAAATATTAGAATAAATGTAAATGATCAATTGTTACCTTTAGTAAACCATCTCCATCTGCAAACATTGGACTCTTGACGAATGTCAGGAGTTTCACCGTTAACTGATGCCAAAGTCTGCATGGAAACAAATATTTATATATATTAAAATTATTATGGAAAGAATGTGGGAATACAACCGCCACTTTTCTATCCAAATATGACAAATATCACAGATTTTTCGGTTCTGGCGAATCAAGTCAAAATCTTTCATGATATAATTTCTTGTTTGTATTTTTAAGTTATGTGTATACTATTTGTTTAAAAATGTAGTTTTAATTATATAAATTAGTTAATAACTGGGTAGCAACTACACGATAGCTTGATTTTAATTAACCCTAACCTTCCAAATCCTCCAAAATTCTCTTTGCATAACTGAAGGATTTTGAAGGATTGAGGTTATTATGTGATCTCACGATGGTCGTGATCTCACGATTACATAAAATTTTACCTGAAAATGGTGATATTTCAAATTGTTTTTGCTTCGGTGGCTAATGTTCATGCAGACATACAGGCAGCCGTCAGACATGTACAAAGTTTGCGCGCATGTGCATTTCAGTATTTGTATTCACAAACATGCTACAGATGCAAATGAGCAGGCGCGCAAACTTTCTATATGTCTGACAGCTGCCTGTATGTGTGCATAAATGTTAGCCACCGAAGCAAAAGCAAGTGGGAAATATCACCATTTTTCAGGTAAAATTTTATGTAATGAAGGGTCTGGTGACCAGCATGAGATAACATAGAAACACTGGAAAAATGCATCATTTTATTCAACATATTGAAAAAGTACACTTCCGATAGGGTCCTGACCAAGAGTTCTTCCTGTTCATATACCTGTAAAGTTTGCACTGAATTTTCTCCCTTTTTTACTTGACTTTGTTGGCTGAACCAAGGAAATGCAGGCACTGTAACTTCTGCCTCTTGGAGAAATGATTTTTGCTAAAAGATGTCTAAAAAAGGAGGATTTCCCCGACATTTCTCAGAGTAACGGCCAATCTGTGTACAAACTTCATGCCATTCATCGAGCGATGACCTTGTCACCTTAAGGGTCAGAACATCAATTGCGCAAGGACGACAGAACTTTACTTACAGTGCAGGCGATTTAAAGAGCACTATTCTGCCGCACATGCAATATACGTTTCTTTGTACACTCTGTATCCTAGCGCTTATGTGAATAACATGACAATAGGATCATCCTAGCTAACGTTAGGCTATCTCTGACGCAGTGCATACGAAGGAAGAAGTTCATCATAGACGTCATAGAGCTAGTTCAATTCCCGATCCCATTTTTCTCCTTTCAAAATCAATGTTTAGATTATGAAAATGTGAGTAACGTTATTCAGTATATTATTGCCATGAAGAGGCTTAATTATTCTAAAGGCTTATGTGGCTGAATAGCCTGGCCGCAGAGGGATGGGGATGTCCGGGAACTGGGCACACTGCCTTTGTATCCAATAGTAGCAATACCAATTACCAATTACCATTGCCTCTGCACAATGACTAGGTATGTGAAGATACGCATCGATCGCGGCCGATATTTTCTGCCCGATTTCTGTTCCGCATCGCGTCATGCACGCTGGGGAAATCCCCATAAATTCGCATTCTGATTGGCTGTAGACGATGATGACGTAGTGGAAAATCCCCTCTTACATCCGCCATGTTTGATTTTTTTATTTTTGGAATGTTTTGACCTTCGCTGGAAAAGTTTAAGAAATCACTGTTTTGACGGCACAAATACCACTCTAAGGCCCAATCCTACATTATTGAAAGGTTAGTCTACATTATTGTTGTTATTTCATCTTTAAAATCCCAAAGTTTCATTGTATTTTATGGGTCCCCAAAAAAATTTACTTACCCGGAGTCTGACGCGGCCGGGTCGACGCGACCAGTCGCAGCTGATTAACGAAGGAATCACAAGCGTTTTTGTTAAAACCACAATCGTTTTTATTCAAAAAAGTCGCGTTTTCGGTCACAAAATTCTAATCAAGTACCTGTCAGAGAAATGACGCTAATAATGAGCTCCAAATGCGTGTAATTTCCTTATCAATTAAGATATCTCAATAACTTTGGTACCACTGTGTAGGATTTTTCAAACTCTTTCCAGTGGTACTAATTGCATTGGTATTGGTTCACTTTGAATATTTTCTTCACATACCTACAATGACAATGTTGCTGACTCACTTGACACTTATCCGGCTTTTGTAACAAACTCGATTAAAAAAAACAAGAAACACAACCAAACTGTATATACTTACCTCTTGTTATACATTTCTTCCATTTCTACCCATTCTGCAGCAATTTCTGGGCTACTTTGTCTCTGTTGCTCACTCAAAAAACCTGAAACGTCCTTCATTTTGTAGACTCACGCTTTACCGATACAAGTGCAGGAATATTTATTCAACTCTTGAGGGCGCTACAATATTATACTAGATACTGTACTGCGGCCCAGAAAGGTCAAATTAATTTTAATAACACTATTTTTTTATATAATAGCACCACTGGATGTTGAGTTTATATTACCAAAATATTACGATCTTCTGTGATTATATTGCACCATGGATGAAGAAATTTGGACTAGTCCACGACTCTATTACAAACATGCGCCAATTTCATCGAGCTGTTAAGCAGAAACAAATTTTGCTAAACAAATATTTTTGCTGAGTATAATTATAGGACATAATAATAATAATAATAATAGTAATAATAATAATAATAATAATAATAATAATAATAATAATAATAATAATAATAATAATAATAATAATAATAATAATAATAATAATGTGTGGACTTATATAGCGCACGTATCCACCAACTGAGTGGTGCTCAAGGCGCATATTATTACCCCTGCTCATAAGGCTCATAAATCATTCCTGAAACCATCTCAGCTCCCTGGGGAGTATACAGCTCAATTGCTGCCATTACAGCACATATAGGGCTAATCAACCAACTCTGCCATCACAATTATGGTTAAGTGTCTTGCTCAAGGACACAAGTGTCACGGCCGGGATTCGAACCCACATTCTACTGCTAACACCAGAACTTGAGTCCGGTAAGCTAGACCGCTCGGCCACGACACTCCATACATACAACCATCAGAAGCTGTGATGGGCTGTAGTCAAAGGCGGGGGGCATCGAAGCAGGCTTGTGTTTTGTGTACCAGAAGTGATTGATTTAATTACATAAGTAAATTTTTCTTTTGACGATTTTCGGGGAATTTTGTTGAACTCATACCTACCCCCCCACAAAATGTATCACGCCTACCCCCTCAAACAATTATCACACCTAACCCCAACAAAAAAGTGTTATGTCTACCCTCCTAGTCCAGCGATTTCAAGGTTTTATTATTTTTTTATCAGTACTGAAGTCAGTCGATAAATTGACAACAATCTACACAACTGCCCCCAAAAATACAAAATAATCAATCAATCAATCAATCAATCAATCAATCAATCAATCAATCAATCAATCAATCAATCAATCAATCAATCTTACGTAGTAGGAAATTTTACAAGGAAAAACATGCACAAGGCAAATGTTTATTTATTTATTTATTTATTTTGTTGGGGGATGGGTGGGGACATTGCCATTATTGTCCCCTCCACCATACATATTGGGGGTACGTCCCGCCGTCCCCTGGGATAGCCGTCCATGACGTCACTGGACCATTGGTATTTTTGACAGATTTTTAAAACATATTTAAAGGTTAGAATAATTATATTTTTTGCGCAATAAAAACACTTCATTGGGCAACTTGAGTTGGTTCACGTCAATAATATGCAAGAGCAACTCAAACACTTTTTTGTTTTAGAAGCATCTTGTTAGTACAAGAACTTACGAGAAGGTGACAATATTGGTAATTACCACATTATTAAACATTCACGTCAGACGTCAAACAATAAACATATAAATTGTTTTTTCTAAAGTACTTTAATTTTAGAGAAAACAAGAATAGTTATGTTCAATTTGAACAAAGTTGCAAATAATTGAAAGTATATTAGTAAAGGACATCCATATAAAGTATTGCTTTCCAATATATGTATAGCGCCCTCCACTGACAGGAAGTTGTTAACAAAATGTTAACCATCTTTAACCCTTTCATTACCAGCCAGTTATGTAAGAGAGTACCCTTCTTTACCACAGTAATTAGGAGCCCAATGTCATTTCAGCACCAGTGGGTTTTTCACAATTTCATTGAAGTGCGCCCTCACTCTGCAGTAATATACACTTTTTTTTTACATGTGTACTGTACATACCAAATGGCCAAATTTTTTTGGTTTTCTACTTGGAAATGAACCATTTACTTGTATTCAGTGTACATACATCACAATCCATGCTAACACCCCACCCCCCACCCCCACCCCCACCCCAATTCAATGTTGGTTTGGACTGTAATCTGCGGCTCGTCCGACCTTTCCCAACATTGTATTGGGGGGGGGGGGGTTGGAGGCAAATAGTACAGATTTACAATCAAGTGGTATTTCTCAAAGCAAGGAACTATGCACATAGGTTGTGTACATTGTTTACAGATCATCTTTGTTTGTTTTCGCCTGCCTAATTTGCGGTTACTGCAAACAATGCAGTCGCGTTTCTTTCCATTGGGGTTTTTGCCAGGATAGTGCTGTTGCCCTGTCAACTCGATAGGAATAATTATGGTATCTCAACTGACTTGTTGCGTTACGTTCCCAACCCAACAGCAAGCCCTGTACAATCCCTATACGAAAATTAAGGTTACTGACATTTTTGTTCCCTGCTATGCTGGTGAATATTACTCTGCTATTGACAATACAGATATTCAGCATATGGAAAAAACTCTTTTCCACCATTTCAAGCTTCTGTGTGTATGATTGTATGACTGAAAACATTGGTCGGCAAGATCAGTTCCACCCATGTTTTTGTTGTAATCTTCAATACAATTGGGCTTCATAACATCACGAAATCCACTTGTGCTCTTACTACACCGAATTTGCTTTTTGGACAAATCAGTGTTGCCAACATTAGTTAAAAGTGTTACAGATTTTTTGTCTTGCCAAACGATACACAATTGCCCACCTTTCACCAAAAAAAATGGGTCATCGCCTTTCTTCATTTTATGGTTTTGTGGGTTTGCGGCCTGGGGTATCCCTGTGTAGTGTAACGAACAGTTCCACAACATCCGAATCCTAGTTTAGAAAGTTTAGCTAAAAGAGCTGGGCTAGTATAGTAATCTCAAGTCCATGGACCAGATCAATGACGACTTTTCCTGCAACTGTTGGGTTTGGTGGATGGCAGTCTGATGACTTGGAATCTACATGTACGTCTGCATCATAAACAGTTTGGGTGTCGTCAGCTCCTGTGTACAGTTTCCAAGCACACGTGTATCCTGTTTTGGACTCGTTCGGGGAGAAGGCTTTAATACCCCGTTTTTTTTAGGCATGTACTGAACAAAACTTAAGCGTCCCTTGAATTTCAAAATACTCTCGTCTGGAGACAGTTTCTGCGCAGGGTTATACAGGTTGAGAAACTTCGGGACAAGGACTTCTATCAAGGGCCAAAGTTTGGAAAGTTTGTCCCGTTTAGCCAAGGCTCTACGAGGAATTTGGTTATTTGATATGTGGAGGAACCGAAGAATTGAACTGAACCGATTACGGGACATGATCGACGGATTACCGTCTGCGCCCGATTTAGGAACTTGGCTTTTCGCCGGAACTGGCTCCGGTAATGTTTGGGAGCTGCCTTGTTTCTCCCGCCTAAAGGTGCAGAGACAAGTTGAAAACAACTTATTGGAGCTGACCCGACCATACTTTTGTTTGTTTTGACAATCTAAATGCAATGGGCGTATTAAGTCACAAACGTGTATTTGAAAAAAATCATCTATGTGTAATCAACATAAATTTGGCAATACAAAATTTAGGCGTAAATGTATGCCTACTTTAACAATAATGGAAATGTGTCTGAAATTGCTGCCACGTTGAAATCCAAAATGACAGCCAAAGATGCCAATTAAATGGCACCCTCACTATAGTCCTTAGGAATGAATGCAAGTTCCAGATATGTATAGACATTTACTTGCTTGCTAGCAAGTCAAAGTTAGCCATTTTGAAATCTAAAATGGCCGCCGAAGATGCCAATAAATAATGGCACCCTATTTTTGGGAATTCAGCATATCAAGATTGACAAAGTTAGCCCCCCAAAAAATCCATTTTGGCACGAAAATCCAGCTGGGTCCAAAATGCCGACATACCGGGCCTCTACTAATGACAATTTGGTTGGTAACTCATTGAGTTGAAATGTTTCAATGAGAGCGCCACCATCGGCCAGAATGAGGGAGGCCTGTACAAATGAATAGGCACAAACAGCACCGAGACTTTTAAAGCTAAAAATGTGTCGCTTGGGAATAATCTGCACAATATGTTCACTTTGTATCCGATACCCAATATATTACAGATAATCTCTTTCGAATATCATGTTATTTGAGCACAATTCAGTTATCATCTTTGTGACGTGAGTGTGCCAGGCATCTCCATAAAATTTGCCCATGTACAGTCATCGTAAAAACCCTATGCCGCTGGCCAGGGTACGTAATAAGAAAATAATAAAACAAAACTGTATAAAATTATTGTCCAGGGGAAAGATGCAATAATTACAGTGACTTTTATGCTTGACTTTAAAAGTACAAAATGAGAAAAACTACTGTGAGCAGACTGCTTCAGCAGCTTCGTTGCTGCAAAACAAATGTAGTATACGGACCTGAAGCAGTTAATATTGTTCACCGTATTGCAAACCTTGAGTAAACACATTGTGCAAATTGTACGCCCATTGCAGATTTTCACCTGGCTGGCCTGAAAATTCAATTTTGTCGTAAATTTAGGCCCAATACAAAATTGAATGCCCGTAGGGCTTACCAATTCACGGTTGAAGTATCCTTATACTTTTGACGTGGGAAAGAACAGATCTATGAAGTATTTCGAGCAGTAATATTATATAAAAGGAACTATAAAGAATTGAACGAGCAACATATATTATTCCTGCAGAACTTGTCAATAATTAATTGCATCATACGAAATTAATAACAATGATTATATTTCAACGTTGTGGTGCGCCTCCTAAAATGAAAGACCACATTACGAAACAAACGATTTTATAAGTTAGCCTTTCAATTTGAAAATATAAATAATTTGCCTGACGGTTGACTCTCACACACCATGCAGGAGGAACAGTATAATTTTATTATACAATCCTAAGGCAGTCAGTGTTACAGGATAGGTATAAAACGTTACATAAAGAGGCATTCCTGTATTATAAATTGAAGATTTGTTTTGGCGCAGCTTTATACATTTTTAATAACTTTTAATTTAATTATACTACCCATAGTCGGCCTTGTGTTGTGGAATTGACCTTACGTCATTGGCGCCTTATAACCACCGTCACGCTCCTTTATACAACCAATTATTGACGTTTGTGCGGTGGATGTTTGTTCTAGGTTATATGGCGTGACCAGATTGGGTATAATTGTTTCATTAGCTGTGTTGATATGTTAAATGCGTATTCCCCTCCAGGATTCCACAACCCTACCCAACATGCATCATCATTATAATCAGAATTCTGTTATAAAAAGACACCTTATATTATTTCGATCAAGTGTATAAAGAACGTGTCAGAGCGGCCCCATCGTACCCAATGTGTAAACAATTTTGATGAGACCAATTTTGTCTCGTTATTAATTAAATTGGGCTCAGGTGTGCAGGCAAAACAGCTCTTACAAAATCAGCTGACTTTGCTCAGCTTACCCAATGTTGCTAATTAACCCTAACAATGAACCCTAATTAGGGCATTATTCAGTCAAATACAGCTTTGTTGTCGCTTTATTATGGAAGAGTTCTAAATTTCCTTCTTAGTTCTCATCCTGATTTTGTTTTTTTGTATTTTATGTTCGTGTGATTTTTAGGGTTTCGGCCTGGTCGCCGAAAGCCTATTGTTTTTGTTCGATTATTTTTCTTGTTTCCGCCAAAACCCCATAGGTTTAACACGTGAAAGTTATCGATGGATGACGTCATACGTAGCATTGTCACATCAATACAAAACATGCACCATATGAAAGCCCGTGATGTGAATTAGTGTCTAAAACAAAGTACGTCATCATGTTATTCACATTTTAGTGTGACGCTGCGGGGGGTTAAGACGTCTCGGTTTGTTTTGATTTTCTTAATTGGGAGCTCTGAGTGGCCATGCTCTGCGCCTGATCCTGTGACCTTCCCCGACACCTTTTGTTGGGGAGAGTGTTGAGCATGTGTGATTGCCCGGAGCCCTTCTTTATTGAATTATTTTTTATGTATATTTTTATGTAATTTTGTAACTTCCTAATGAATTTACTGACTGAAAATTAAGACGCAATTCAATCTTCTGATTGTGATGTCTTTTTAATGTTTGAATTAAATAAATAAACCATTTATAATAACAAACAAAAAAAAAAAAAAATTATTAAAGGAAACGTGTATCTTGATATACGGCTTAATTAGTGATTATTAGGCCGATAATTACACACACAAAATGAATGGTAAAAAAAATGGGTAAAACATGTTTTGTAAAATATTACACAATTTAGGTTAAATTTCGGGAAAATAAAGAACACAATTGCTGTGTAAGTTTAAAATGACGTAATTTAAATGTATTAAATTTTATTTACATAATTTATGTAACTAATTCAAGTCTTTACCTAGCCCGTGTAACTTTTACCACAAGGAACTTAAGCATTGCCGTGAGTTGTGTAAAAATTCACTTTTAATTGTGTAAAGCCCACCATGTGATCATGCATTGTGTGTGCGCGACGTGTGTGCAAAAGCAGTGTGTGCCTGTCAAGTCGACAATCGCCTCACAACATGTTATGTTTTGTTTTGACCAATTTATTTTGTATGTTATAAAACTGTTAAGAAATGTTATGCATGTTCTTGTTTTGTTTTCATTTTATTGTTAATAAATAAAATAAACGTTTTTGAAACTGTACAAGTATAGTGGGGTGCCTTGTTTCATTTACATTATTTTTATTTAATAAATATGTAATGAATTATGCAGACCAAACAATGTAGTAAAAGTTTACAAGGTCCAATAGTAAAAAGAGTCTAGTATTCTACACAAAAATTAAGTATTTTTTACTAATACATTCAGTAACAATTTACTTAATTTACGTTTACCTATTTAAGGTAAATCTTTTTACTGACTTTTGAAGTAAAAGTTTACAAAATGTTTCTGAAAAACTTTACCCAACACGCATTTTGTAAAACTTTACCAAACAATTAGGAGGTTCGTATACAACATTGCAAAATAGTAAAATTTTACACAACTTGTGTATTTTTTTTCTGTGTGTAGTGATCCGCAAATTTTCTGATTCAGTGGATTCCCTCAAGAATTTAAAACCCATATCCGCCTAACCATGTAAACACACAAAAGACTGTATGTGCCTAAGCCCCCGCACAGAGATACATTGTTTTTGCACACAATCAGAAAGATTCCTTATTTAGAGAATATTACAATTACTGACACAGACACATTATATACTGATGGAAAGAGGAGAACATGCACTTTATTATGATGTCAGACTTGTCTAATTTCATATCTATAATCATGAAATACAGTCATCAGAAAAACGTAGTAAATTGGAATTGGACAAAAACACGGTACGGAAAATCACTTAGGTCGGCGTTTGTAGCGTTTTACATATCTACGGTTTATCACGTAGATCGGCGGATGACGTCCAAGAAATAATTATTTAAATGTTTAAATACGGTGTTCTGTGTCACCATTCCCCTTTTCTTTTAAGCTATTGAGAAATTATTAAGATAGTTGAAAAACAAGTTGATCGATATTGGTTCTACCTGAACCATAATCTCAATTATTGACAGATGAGATACGAGTTGCCCGATAAGGTCCTTTTCAGAACCTGTAGCTCACTTGGCGACAGTTGAGATAAACACATGTTGTTACCGCAAACCGAAACGATTTTAAATTATTGTTTCCCAATATTTATGAAAATAGTTTATGCTAAATATTTTGTTCATTTGGGGGGGTGGGGGGGTGTCATTACATGTTACCCTCAATTGCATTTATTTTATTTGAACATTTATCACCACTTCGTTTGAAATTTATTAAATGTATTCCATGGTCATCGCCTGACAAGGAATACCGGATTTAACTCGTTTTCATTCAATGTTTCATTAATGTTAGCAAATTAGCTACTAGGAGAATGCACACTCTTTTTGAATCAAGATATACATTAAACAACTAACCCGTTAAAGTTGCAACCTTTCATGCTGTGTCGTTCACGAGCAAACAGTGAAAATGCATTCAGATTTGGTTGTATTTATTCTATTGTGGAAATTAAATTCGAACTAGAAGTAAAGTCAGTTTTCTTGAAGGTGACAGCATCTAGACAATTTGGTTATGTTTTAAATTAATTCTACTGGACTGTACCTTACCTTGAATTTAAAGGGAAGGTACAATAGTGATATGCGATAGCGTACTTTCATTTCAACCATTTAATTGTCGATAAATACAGCACACAAATAGCCTGCAACTAGTCTACAACTAACCAGTGCATTAAAGGTGCTCACTTTTTTGAGAAAACAATGAAAACTGTAAAAAAAAAATCAGTGTTTTTACGTTTTACAAAAAGTTGCCGTCTAGCTATAGTAACTTCGACATAATAATTCATGTTTTCTCTAAGATGAAAGTGCTGCAGACGAAATCATTTCTCATGTTGATTGATAAAAACTTGACACCAAGTACATCTGAGATTTCGTTGATTTGATAATTTGGTAATAACCACATTTGTACCGTCCCTTTAATTAAAATGAATATGCATAATATAAACATCCTCCTCCCCTGCCATCACTCATCATTCTCCATCTCCTTCTCCACATATAGTTCCTCATAAACATTGTCATCATCTTCCTCCTCATCATTTTCGCCTTCAGGAACTGAAGGACAGACACCGATATCGATATTTTTCCTGATGATATGTATCACTCAGTATCACATAACAATCGATTTTTTCTACGTAAAAAATGAGAGACTGGTTAAAAAATTCATTAAAACCCTCCTACACATGAAGGCCACTCAGATTCACTAAATTTCATTATGTTTTTCACCAACCTGTAGTACATACAAGCCTGCTGTCCTTTCCAAATACGGAATCTTACAAAATCAACTGTGTGCCACCCAAGGCCACTGTAAATGTTTGAACATATTAGTATGGCCTGCAATGTATTTATTATTTATTTATTTATTTCAAAATATTTAACCTGGGTAGGCCATTTACCTTCCGGTATTCTTCCTAGGCGCCCAGGAGATACAAAGTAATACAATACTATATAAAAAAGAAAAAGAAAAAAAGAACTTAATATAGATACTACAGATAACTAAATACTTAACCTTTTCTGGACGGAAAGCCTTTTAAAAGGCTCGTGCGCACATCGTGTTTTTCAGCGAGCGTTTTAAAAGGCTTGAACTTCATCACCTGACAACGGGTCTTGTTTTGACTTGTTTTGGCAACAGAGTGCACAATTGACCAATAAGAATCACAACCTTTACTTTTATACCTTCAATAATCCAAATATAAACAGATTATTAATAATTTCCACACATAATTGTTGCATTTAATTGTTTACAGTATCAAATTGCAATAATGAAAACAATGTTTAAAATTCAATGGTCTCTGTTCTCAGTAAGAGCTGATACCTCTCATATAATACGAGCCGACAGCAGGCGGAAAAACGTAATGAAACACTAAATTGGCCTGTCATCAAAAAGACTTCAAATTTATTGATTTCATATCTCACACTGACAAATGATTTATATGATATTCGGTAGTTTTATTGTCATTTTGTTTGAGATAATTACCGTTACAAGCACAACAATACCGAACAAAAACAGAACAAAAATAGTCTGTTCTCAGAAAGAGCTGAAACCTCTCAATTTACGAGCCGACTGCGGGTGTTTCCACTTAATGAGCCATTTCAAGTCCAAAGGCCTTGACTTTTAATTTAGTGATTGAATGTTATTGAAATTCAGTAAATGAATGTTATTGAAATTCAGTAAATGAATATTACTGAAATTCAAATTCAACACACGATTGCAATACAAAAGACCACTCTGTAAAAGGCTATTTTTTGAGTGAGCTGTCCTGCTAAAATTAACACAAAAATTTCCTTTTGAGTGAACAGAAGCAATTAATGTAAACCACGATTGAAAACTAAGAGGTTGTGAGTATATTTAAAACATAAATTTCCCCAAATTACGATAATAGATGTCTCTCAGTTTAAGAAGTTTGAGATTTTCAAATAAAGGAGTTGTATGATCACGGGATCCAACTTTGTTAACAATGCGAACTGCTCGTTTTTGTAGAATAAATAGCCTGTTATAGAGTGTAGTGGATCTACCCCAGGTAAGAATTGCATAATTCAAATAAGGAAGAGCAAAAGAATTATAGAGTGTACAAAGAACTTTTTTAGTAGAAAATGTTTCAAAGGGCTCATTATTCCAACATTTTTTGAAATCTTACTACATAAGATATTAACATGGTAGTTCCATGAGAGATTCTCATCAATATAAATACCAAGGAATTTGGTGCTTAGTTTAACTTGCTTTAGTTAATTACCATTTAAACTGAGAGAAACAGATCTCGTATATTTGAGTTGTCTAGAACAAAAGACTATAAAGTTGGATTTCAACATATTAATATAGAAAGTCTATTAGATAAGAGCCAATACTTATTTTAACAAGCTCGGTGTTTAAAATACCAACTGCGTTATCTATATTGTGATGGTTATAAATTAAACTTGTATCATCAGCAAATAAACAAAAGGATGTAATTTTGGATGAATTACAAATATCACTAGAGCTCAAGTGTTTGTTGGTACAAACACAAGGTGTTTGCAAGATTTTCAGTCAAATTACCATCGATGATGTCACAATCATATTTTTCAAATGTGGATCATCTTTTATTATAAAAATATCAAATTCATATTCAAAACACCTATCAAGTTTGCGTTAGAATGTGTTGAATTTGAACTTCCTGTTTGGACCGGAAGTAAAGTTCAGATCATACTTTGTATATGGGAAATTTTGGTCCCCACGTATACAATGTATTAGTGTAATATAATTACCGGTACTTTTTTAATATAATCTATTCCAAACATTGAGTGCAATGGCCGAGCGGTCTAGCGTATTAGACCTGTGTTCTGTTAGCAAGACACTTCAGCAAGACACTTTACGGTACTTGCTTCTCTTCACCTAAGAGTAAAAATGTGTATTCTTTTAGGTAGTGAAGGTTGTTTGATTATAACCGCTGTAGCCCTGAGTAAAGCAGCAGAGTTGTATACTCCCCAAGGAGCTGTGAAAGTGTAAGTGGCCCACTAACCAGGGGTTAATAATGCAAAGCGGTTAGAGAATCACATCGTATTAGATTTCGTTATATAAGAATTTATGTTAGTATTATTAGACATCTCATAAAAACAGAGAATGCCACAACAATTAGGCAGAGGGCGCCCTGCATGGATGAAAAAAACGTGTCATGATTGGGTCATGCTGGTTACGTTTAGAACCAACACAGCAAATCCAAAGTTGGAGAAATATCACTATATTATGACAGCTATATTATGACAGCTTCTGGAAACACGTTTGGTGAAATGTCTGTAAATGCATCTAAACCGAAATGTGAAAGTTTCAGCTTATTTCATTGTGTCGTAAAAATATCGTCACGATCAACAGGGCATGGAATTGGAGTGCTAGTTTCAGATTAACTCAGTGACTGAAAATAATACCCCACAAGGTTGCTGCTAGCCTTGACCAAGACACTTATTACCACGGTACTCCCACCCCTACCGATTTCTAGCCGCGAGAAATTCAGCACACACGGCCGTTGCGCCGTCCCCGGCCCTGCACACGTACACTGTACAGCGAGATCAATAACTGAGTCGTGGATACGGTTGTGCATCAGCGGCGTAGCCAGGACTTTTTCAGTGGGGGGGGGGGACAGGGGGCATTGCTTTTCAGTGGGGGCAGGGGGTATGGTTTTTCCCTTTTCTTTTTCTTTTCCTTTTTTGGGGCACTATCAGGATTTTTCGTGGGGGCACTGGACATTTTTTTGGGAGGGGGAGCGTGCCCCCAGGCCCCACCCCCGTGGCTACGCCGCTGTTGTGCATTGCGACCTCGTACGTTCGAAGTGAATCAACAGCCTTGATTCCTTCTGTAATCGAAATATTATTTTCCCATGGAAAGTCATATGCAAAAATTGTTGATTTGTGGGCGGTTTATTTTAAATGATGGCTAATCACAGGCCACCAGCTTTGAGCCCGTTTGGTCCTACACACAATGTACATCGCGCACAGCGAGCAGTTGTTGGGCCAACCAATAACCAATGAGAACGCGTCTTTCGTTTTTGAATTTGGTATATTAGCATTTAAGGCCAAAAAAAGGTCTCCGGTTTATGGTCATCAGACAGCTTCAAAATCGGTGCGGTGACGCTTTTTTTTTTTTTTTTGTTTGTTTGTTTGTTTGTTTGTTTGTTTGGTAATCTTTTTTTTTTTTGCAAAGAGGGACATGTATATGCCGGGGCGAAATTTCCCATATACAAAGTATGGTGGCTAAGAGAGGCCTCACAAATCGGGCAAACGTTCATACCCTATGTGAAAAAGTCATTTAAAACACAGCACGGCAGAATTCCAATCAATCCAGCAATTTTGGCTTCAATTGGACATCGTTTCAAAGCAAAAAAACAAACAAAAAAACAAATAAATAAATAAATTAAAAAAATTAAAAATGCCGACGCGCGGGTCTGAGGTGACGTACACAGACACCAGAAACCAGAGACATGTTTTGGCATAATGAGCTCCGCCTTAAATTTTGACATATATAGAAGGATCAAGGCGATACGACAAATTGTCACTGTATGTACATGTACATGTACAGGTATGTACACAGTACCACATACATGTATGTACTGTACATTGTATGTATTGTACATGTATATGTTACAGTACATACATGTATGTACACTAGATGTAGATGTACATGTATACAGTATACATATGGATCCGTGCATTGTGTACATGTGCGCTGGAGTTCGGATAATTACTATAGGCCTAAGCAAAGCAAAATTATGCGACCAAACCGTTCCGACGCGCCTTGATCAAGGCTAGGTTGCTGCATAAGTGAGCCAGTAATTTTGCAGTCGCTGTGTCCATCTTAAACTAGGACACCGATTCCATGCTCTGTTGAAAGTCTGCTCTGATCGATCGTGACGATATTATCCCTTTACTGCATCCAATTTGTTCCAGTAAGGAATGACAGAAATTCACTTTGGACATTTTTTAAAACTAAAACGCGACACATGTCCTTGAGCAAGACACTTAACCATGATTGCTTATAGGGGCAGAGGCAGTTTAACAACTGCCTTGTTCTGGACTAGTTACCCCTCCCAGTCCTATTCGCACCGTGAAGAGGCTGGTTATTAACTTGTCTTGTTTCGGTGCGAGGGGCTGGTTTCTTCAGTGTGGAGTCGTTGTAACAACCCAATGACTTAGTAGCCCCCACCTTGGAGTTTGTTTGTTTGTTTATTCTATCTTTATCCCATTGGCCTTGTGTGGGGGCGATTTGCATAAAAAAAATTGTGATTATTATTTTGTTTGTTGAGATTATCAATGGTGTATAATATATTATCAAGCACACTCGTATAATTATAGAACTAGTTGCCAACATTGTGTGTGTTGTATCTTCCCTTCAATTAACTGAACCAATCAATAGGAATCTTGACACAAATTCATTACACCGTATTTCTCCTTGACTTGTTAACATGCAATGCAATGCTCTAAAAAGGTTCTTTTAATAAGCATGCATTTTGACCCAATTTACTTCCCACAAAAGCTTTCTGCAAAATAATATGCTTATTGTTTCGTACTCTTGATTAAATTGTAATAATGAAGATTCTATGTTTTTTTTAAATTGTGATATGCTGTATAAAATATGCACCTCATTACATAGTGACAACAGATTTAACTTTAACACTACACCTATTGCAACTGAAAACGAGGCTATGTATCTCATTTGTATATTTAGTTATTGGCCTTATGTTTTGAACGTAACAAGTTCTTTCTCAAAGGCAAAATGGACAATATCAGAAATGAATCGTACAAGCCTGCTGTCAATACCACGGCATTGTACTCCAGGCAGTGAGCGCACGCACAACGATCTTGGTTACAAGTTTTGCTCACTGATCTCTATACTAACTTGGATAGGAGATGGGCGCTGATTGGCCTATAAAAAGTTGAAGTAACCGGCCGCCATGTTGGTTCCCCCAAAAGGCCAAGAGTCAAATGTCTTGCGAGCGTACAGACAATAACAACAACTGGTTCAGCAACACTCGGCATTGTCGTTGGTCGGGTAGCAGTAAACCTGTCCGGCCGTCACGCATGCGCCTTCTTTCTTGGGGGAACAAAAATGGCGAACAACGAGCTTCAGCCAATCGGCGCGATCTCCTATCCAGTTAGTATAGAGATCAGTGGTCTACCCCTGCGCTGCCATGCCAGGCCTGCCGTGGGGCATCATGGGATAGGTGTTCCACACGAAAATAGTTCCCAGATAGACACAATCTTTAAATTAGACGCAGGCCCGGCGAGCTGTGGGATGAACAATGGGCGTATTCGATAAACACAAAGGTGCGCTCGCGAGATGCAGGGCTGCGTTCCGCTTGCGCGAATGTACCGCAAACGTTCGCGCGAACGTTTGCGGACGGATGGGTCAAAGTGGAACCGATTGTGAGCGCAACGTTCGCACAACCGATGTTAATAATTATGGCGGCGCGCAGTGACTCTAACTAGTCCATGCTGTGGCTTGCAGCGTCTCAAAATCATTATATGTCCAATGCAGATCCAGTTTCCCCTATGATTTATGGCGTCAGAGAACTTTTGGAAAGCTGTCATCATTGACAGTGAATATGGCCAAGGACGTTGAAGTATGTGGATGTGGCAGTGGGTGTTTGATCAACAGCAGTCCACGTGTGGAGGGTTTTGTGGAGATTATCCTGCAGTTATCCAATGTTGCTTTCAAGCAACATTTCAGGATGGAAAGAACAACTTTCAATGTAAGCACAGGTAGAATGTTGTATCCGACCGCCACTTTTTTCTTTGTTTCCGCACCTTGAGCACCCAGCAGGGTGGATATGTGCGCGCTATAAATCTTTATTATTATTATTAGTACCGGTAATATTATCTCCGTCATATGTTTTCAATCGACATGTATTTTCGATCCCCCACTTTGATTCCCTTTTACCGCGAGATAGTGCGAGATCCACAGTGACCAGAAGCTCTGTTGTAACATCCACGCTCCGTGCTATCGGCAGGCTTCAACATGTTGAGAATAAAGTTCCCTGTCGTAAGTGACACCCAAAAGTTTATATAATGCTTAATTTTTGGTATAGATCACTAATGCAATATTTTACTAATAATCAAATGTGTCAAAGAAACACAAACCATTGTCAAATATTCCAAACGTAAGTTTCGTCTGTCAGATAAAGTTTCATTTTTCTAAAGTAGCACGATAGATCACGTGATGTTGTTGCTATTTGGGATTGTATGGCGTGCCAATATTGGAATAAAATTAAGTTTATCTCAAGTGGAAATTACATTGTTATATTCTTCTTTGTTTTACTGCAGACTGTGATCATTTCTGATGAGCCCGATAAACATGATCTGTCCACATTTTTTTTTTAAATGAAAGCTTCATTGGCTAGATGAGGTTCCTTTCTCCCAAAATCACACATGGCCATTCCCCGTTGCCAGATAATCAGAATGTTATGAATTTTTTGTATTGGGGAAATAGAACAGTTACTTTTATTTTATTTATTTATTTATTTTATGCTGTAAGGACAAAAAAAAACTAATACAATTTATTTTTGAATTTTATGAACAGATTCGATGTTTTTTTCAATGGCAATATTTCCATTTATTTTTATTTTCTGCAGACTGTGATCAATAAAGGGAAGGCCAGCTACAGATGTTATTCTTAAGAATCTCTTGATAATGCATATGAGACTGTAGTTGGTCAGGGAATCCCTATTAAAAAGGCTTCAAGGACTTTCTCTGTTCCATATTCTACGCTGCATGACAGAATTAATGGTAAAACCAAATTGGAAACTACTAGGTCTGGACCTGAACCCCTGTTGAGTCAGGAAGAGGAGCAAACTCTAGTAACACACATTGAGTTGATGTCTTCCTTTGGCTATGGATACACTCGCACTGAAGTTACAGCACTTGCTACTGACTTGGCAATCCACCTTGGAAAGAGAAAGAAGTCAGATAAGCCTCTCTCACTACAGTGGTTTTACAGCTTCATGAAACGCTGGCCAGAACTCAAGGTGCAGAAACCCAGATCACTCGAGATAATGAGAGCTAAAGCTACTTCTCTGGAGACAGTCAATAAATACTTTGACGAACTGGAGCACATTTTGAAGAAATATAACCCGAAGGATCGACCACAGGCCATCTACAATATTGATGAGAAGGGCATCGTTGAGAACCATACACCTCCATGTATTGTATCCTCACGCAGTAACCATGGGTAAATCATCTACGACAACAGTAATTGGATGTGGGAATGCTCTTGGTATGGCATTGCCCCCATTTTTCATATTCAAGGGACAGCGTATGCGTAAGGAATTCTTGTCCGGTTGTACTGCTGGTACAGGAGGGGCAGTCAGTGACTCGGGCTGGTCTAACTCAGACATTTTTCAGAGATACCTTGAAGACCATTTCAGCAAATACTCCATTCCAGCTACATCAGATAACCATCTCTTGATATTGTATGATGTACATAAGTCTCATGTGTCACTATCACTCATTCAATGGGCACGGGAGAGAAATATCATTCTATTTGTACTTCCAGCATACACTTCACATATTCTTCAGCTGATGGACGTTGGATGTTTTGGACCATTTGAAAAAATCCTCAATGGTATGAGACACACTCATATGCGGCACCATGCAACATCTGGAATTGACAGGTACTCCCTATGTGAGATAGCTTGCAAGGCATATACATGTGCACTTACACCAAATAACCTGCAAGCATCATTCCGAAAGTGTGGCATCTACCCAGTTGACCGATGTTCTGTGAACCAATCAAGCTTTCTGCCAGCAACAGGTTTCACTTCATCAACAGTTAATTGTCCAGAGAACATTTCAGCTACTTCTTTCACATCTGTCATGGCAGCTGAGAAACCTACGGCTGATGACACTCCCGACAGATGCACCAACTTTTTCAGGAAAGCTGAAGCGGTGCTGACAGAGAACACTAAACAAACAAAGAAGCGTAAAGTTCTTAGCGCTGTAGTAGGAGGTAAAGCCATCACTGAAGACACAGTTGTAGATAACATCAGGAAACATCAGGAGCAACAAAAAAGAAACCAAAGAAATCTGTCACCAAGAGTTCACCAAAACCCAGTACTTCTGGAACAAGTCATCAGAACAGAAAACCAATAAATCAACCACCTGTGGTTATGGATGACGAAGACAGTAATGCTGAATCTCAAACAACTGATCCCAAAGACCTCTGTTGCAAGTGCAAAAGGTTGCAACCAACAGAACTAAGAAATATTGACTACATTTCCTTTGTTTCATGGGCACAGTGCACATATCCTGACTGCAGTCACTGGGTACACTTAAGATTTTGCACACCAGTACGTGTTGTTCGCAGGCATTCGATATTTTGGTGCCCTTGTCACCATCAGTCAGAAGAATAAAAACCGAAACAGATAAAATTGTAGCAAATATTATTTCAACAAGTAAAAAAGAATACAAAATGAAAACAAATATTGCCATTTATTGTTAAACTTGCCATTCAGTTTTCATTGAATAGGAAAATTTCCTTGTTGGTTGCAAGAAATATTAAACTTCCACTTTCCTGGCTGTGTTGCCCCCTCCCAAAAAAAGTAAAAAGTAAAAAAAGAAAAGAATAAAGATATAATATACAAGAGTCAATCAATAAAATAACAATGAACAATATTAAGAACAATAAAAAGATATCTCATCACACACACATCAGTTAATGGTACAGGCTAAAAATGACCAAAATGATCTCTGCTGAGCTCCTCCCTGTGTGGATTTCACCACTGAAACTGTAAAATCATCGTTATGGATAATGGATCCTTAATCATTTCCTTGGTCAAAAACTTTTTTGACTTTATTTATTAACTAAAATAATCGTCTCACTTGCGGCAGTGGAAGTTTGGACAACACTTCTACCATTTTTGAGACATTTTGCATACCATACTAGCGTCTGAAGTTGATGTAAAATTGCCGTCCAATGAAAGGATCGAAAACATATGACGGTGCTTCCATCCCGCGTACACTGTACCACTGTAAATGGCGGACGATCTTTCGGAACGAAAGACTGCAACTACGAGGATTTCAACAGGTTATGAACTGAAATTGTCATATTAAAAGGTTGGTTAAATGATTTTTTAAAATTCCATTTAGTTTCTGCTTCCGAACAATTTTCCCGTTATCCGATCGAAAACCCATGACACCAGGATAATCTTACCTGCTCAGTAAGGTGGAGAACATAATTATGGTTGATGATGGACGTATACTTCAAATTATTCTAGGCCTACATAATTTTTTTGATGACTGATTGGTATGACCGTAATTAAGTGATGAGGTAAAACCATGGTAAAACAAAACATAGTCTTTGCACAGTTATGTACAATCATGACAACAACACATACATGACATATTGTTGGTGTTTAGGAATTCTCATATAGACTGGTGAAGTTGGAAGTTTACTTTACCTAAAAAGATATATCTCCCATGTTTTTCAGTATTTGTAGAAAGTTAATTAACTGAATGAAAAAAAAAGGAAAATAATGCTGGTAACATAGCAAAAAAACCATGGTTGATACATCTTTTTGTTGTATATTAATTAATTTATCTGTGATACAGTGCTAGTGGCACGCAAATTGCAAGTTGAATTGGATTACTGTCATAAATAACAAATAAAGAAGCACTGCCTTTTTGCTAATTTATCAGTTAATTTTTTAATAACAAAAGTATACATCTTTTATGCAATTATGATACAATGTATTAACAACATTGAACATATTGTTATCCTTTAGGCTCTGTGTCAAGAAATAAGGCTACACATCACTGATCGCTGCGAGCACTCATTGGAGGAGCGACTCTATGCCTCATTGTGGATGCTAGCAAATCCGGATTGTTATCGATGTTGTTGGTTACCTGTTCAATATGGGAAAGATCGAAAGAAGTTTCCCAGAGCATGTATATCTTCATTAAAATTGAAATCGACTGCTACCATCGGCCTAGATTGTGCCATTTCCCCTGATGCCACATACACAGGAAACAATGATGAAAGGTCTCGGGAAACATGTATAACTACGTCTAAGGCCTCAAAGGAAGCGACTATAAATCCTGAACTGAGGGAATTAAAAAACTCTGTCCAAGATCTCAGAAATGAAATTCTTGCTATGAAAGCCCAGTTTGTCGAAAACCTCGATTTGAAATTGCAATTACAGGTATTGGAGAACGAACGCAATAACCTGCAGACCGCCATTGATCTACTCACACATGACAAACATACACAACCTAGTTGTTGTCACATAGCAACCACATCCTCAAATTCACCGAAGACCGTCAACAAAGACATTGAAACGCCTCAGCAACTCCACTCATGGACGAAGGTAAAGGATAAAAGGCAGACACAAAAACACTGCCAGAGTGTTTCCTCTATGAAACTGACACCGCCTGAAACCATTGTTCCATTAGCTAATCGCTTTTCCACACTAATTGATCAGGTGGGATCGGAATTCCAAGACCAAACGCCAGAGGAAGTAATTGACCAATACTTCAATGAATTCATAAACAAGAGTAATCACACAACTCCAGCCAACTTATCCCATCAAATTAAGCAATACAGAAATAAGCAAAAAACTAAATATGAGTCACATGCAGATGTCCTCCTGATCGGTGACTCCATGTTGAAGAAAATTCAGGGTCATCGCCTCAGCAGTAGCAGGAAAGTACTCTGCTTCTCCTACCCTGGTGTCAAGGCAGAAGACATCAGCGGAAAGAAACAAGGCCTGCTAGAGAAACACACCACCAGTGAAGTCATTCTCCACATTGGGACGAATAACATCCAAGATGATGCGAAATCACTAGTCTCCAAGATTCGTCTCCTCGGTCAGGAAATAAAAACTACATCACAAGCAACGGTGACAATTTCGTCTATCATCCACCGAAAAAACGAGCAAGGGTACAGACTGCCAATACAGACTTAAGAAAAATTGCCGAACAGTCTGGCTGGGGATTCATCAGCAATGATAATATCCTCATGCAGCATCTTGCACCCGATGGAGTTCATCTAAAGCAAAATGGCGTAGTTACCCTCGCCAGAAACATTATCCATCTTCGCAACCAAGATACGTATATCCACAAAACCAGGACTGATACCCGTAAACGTGTTGACCAGCTGAAGTTATGCTGAAGTTTTGACCCGACAAGCTTATCACAGCCATCAAAGGCAGGATTTTTGGAGGGGTCATTCCGGCAACAAGGGGACAATCAATCAAGGTCCGAACTGGAGTCTGAACCACAGATTGAAGCAGGGGAAAGATTGTCGTCCCCAGAGTCGTCGACGCCCACTTCCGTCACAGGAATCGGAATGGCGTCACCATCAGAGGATGACACAATCCGCCCAGAACAGGTAAACAACCGTGACATTGGGCTTGATTCGGATATAGATAACTCGATGTCTATTCTAAATGACAAAAGAGGGCTAAAGGTTGCCCATTTAAATATTTGCCTGGTAATTTAAAGTTTGCCTGGTAATATTGATCAAGTCAAAGTTATGTTGCATAAATTTCCAATTGATATTATTGCCTTCTCGGAGACTCGATTAGATGACAATATTTCTGAAAATGAGCTTGCTATAGACAACTTAACTTTCAGATGTACAGGAAAGACCGAAATAAGAATGGAGGCGGAGTGGTTGTGTATGTGAACAATGCCAATGTTAATCATAAGATCAGGGACGACCTCATGACTGACCAATTAGAACTTGTAGTTGTTGAGATAACACAGGGTAAGTCTAAACCCATTATAGTTTTAGCATGGTACAGACCTCCGAATTCACATATGGATATATTCAATAGTATTGAGCATGTTCTCAGTATTGCTGAAGGTGAAGACAAAGAGATTATCTTTTTGGGTGATTTTAACTGTGATTTAATAAGCGCTAATGTCTCTTGTTATACTAAGAGGCTTATTGATCTCTGCGAAGATTTTCACCTTGAGCAGGTAATCGATGAGCCTACTAGAGTAACACAGCACTCATCAACACTTATTGATGTTTTTTTTACTACAAGCAAGTTGAAAATTACTGACAGTGGCGTCATCCATATTGGAATAAATGACCACTCCATGATCTATGCCATCTGGGGCAGACATGCCTCTCAAGCTAAAAGCCATACTTACAAAACATCCAGGTCTTACAGAAAGTTGAATGAAGAACAGTTCCTCCATGATCTGTCCAATGCTGATTGGAACTGTCTCCTAAGTATGGATAATATTGACGCGGCACTAGAAGTATTTGAAAATATCTTTCTTGAACTTTGTGATAGGCATGCACCTTGTAAAAAACGCAGAGTCAGACAAACCCTGTCGCCATGGCTTAATTCAGAAATTTTTGACATGATCCATCAAAGAGACCATCTCAAAAAGGTTGCCCTGACCTCTAAAAGCGATGATGACTGGGAAAGATTTAAGACTCTCCGTAACCAGGTCAATGCCAGAATCAGACAGAACAAGAAAGACCACTTTCATCAAACCATTACGTCCAGTAACAACAACAGTGGCAAAGTATGGAAGCACCTCAAACAGCTGATCCCTAGTAAGAATCAAAATTGTCATATCAACTGCATTAGGACCAAAGATGAGGAAATTAACGATCCGGGAACTGTTGCTAATCTTCTTAATGACTACTTTGCCAACATTGGTCCTAAACTCGCCAGTGTGATACCAACTAGTACTGATGCACGTAGCGGTTATCTCACTAATAATGTAAATAGAGGAAACTTCCATCTTGAGCAAATAGGTGTGGAATTTGTTTTGAAACAACTACATGATGTCCCAACTACTAAAGCCACTGGGTGTGACAATTGTCCCGCTAGAATGATCAAATTAGCTGCCCCTGTCATTGCCGGTCCATTGACATATTTAATTAATCTTTCCCTCAGCACAGGCAGATTCCACAAAAGTGGAAGCAAGCCAGGGTCACTCCGATACATAAAGGGGGTGATTGTATGGAACCGAGTAATTTCAGGCCCATTTCTATTCTGCCTATCCTTTCAAAAATCCTGGAAAGAGCAGTTTTCAACCAGCTTTATAGCTACTTGAACTGCAATCAGTTGATCAGCATGAGTCAATCAGGTTTTCGACCATTACACTCAACTTCTACTGGGCTGATCAACATTACTGATGATTGGCTGAGCAGTTTCGATAATGGCAAATTGGTTGGCGTTGTTATGCTCGATTTAAAAAAGCATTTGACACGGTAGACTTGACCATACTGATTCAAAAGCTCAAGTACTATGGTGTAGATGATAATGGCATAAACTGGTTCAACAGTTACCTTACATGTCGTACCCACTACACCTCAATCAGTGGTCATGACTCCTGCCCTCTTCCGATTAAATGTGGTATTCATAATTGGCCCACTCATGTTTATCATCTACATAAATCACCTTCCACTGCATGTTTCACATTGTGAGGTAAGCATGTACGCCGATGACACTGCTTTGTACTATGCCAGCAAAAGTGTATCTGACTTCATCAACAAAATTAACGAAGATCTGTCACATGTCCGGCAATGGCTCAACCAAAACAAACTGAGTCTAAATGTTGAGAAAACAGAATTCATTTTGCTGGGTACAAAGGCAAGGCTACGCGGCGTACAGGATGAGGTGATTAATGTGCATATTGATGGAGTCCCACTCAAACGAGTGCATAGCTGTCGACATCTTGGAGTCATTGTAGATGAGAGCCTGACTTGGCAAAACCACATTGAACATGTGAGAAAAAAGTGTTAGCGGGATTACATGTGATTAAAAAAGTTAGAAATATAATCCCGTTGAAGACAACTAAACTTGTGTATAATGCCCTCGTTTCCTCACACTTAGATTATTGTGATGTTGTCTGGGGAAACTGTAGCATTACACTCCAAACCAAACTTCAGAAACTGCAAAACAAAAGCGCTCGTCTTATTTTAAACGCAAATTAGAATACTCCGAGTACTGCTAATTTAAATGAACTAAATTGGATTACTTTGAACAAAAAAATACGTAACCATGATGCAATTATGATGCACAAGATCCAGCACAATCGAGCGCCACGTTACCTATCAACCAAGTTTACCAAAAATGATACGGGATATAACATGAGGCGGGGTAATTATGTCAGTGATCGTCCCCATGCCCAAAACAGATTCATTGAAGCGTAGCTTCATCTACAAAGGTGCGGTAACGTGGAACTCACTTAACTATGCAACACAAACAGCAGGAAATGTCAGCGTATTCAAAACAAACCTTAGTAGTAATTTCTGATTTGATTTGATTATATTATATTATTTTATTTTATTGTATTATTATAACTCTGTACTTTTAATTTTAATGTTTTATGTTCATGAGACCGAATACTTGTTGTCTCTTGACCCGTTTTTATTTTAATAAGGTTGCCGTGTTTTGCAGCTTTACTCCATTAAGTATTCTTAATTTTTATCTTTCTTAACTTTTTCTTTTTTCTTGATTTGATTAGATTCTATATTTATATTTATATTTGTAATCCTCACTTTTACTCCAATTAATTACCTTTTTACGTCTGTTTTTAATTCATTACTTTTTATTTGATGCTACATTTGTGGTTTAATTTTTATATTTTATAGTATTATTATAACTTTGTACTTTTATACTTTTAATGTGTTATGAGATCGAATATTTGTTGTCTTTTTGACCCATTTTTATTTTATTGAGGTTGCCGTATTTTGGCAGCTTTATTCCATTAAACGTCACAGTACACCTGCTGTAGTAGTATGATTCGCATGTCGCATCCAAAGACTGAAATAAATCACACAATTTTGACACAAACAAATTTGCAAACATTTTTATTAACGGGCCAGGATGAATGATTGATCTTGTGCTTCCGTTAGTTGCAACTGTTTCTTCGTTGGATTTGCTTTTTTGTACATCTCCACAAGTTTAGCGTAGTGCCCCGAGTTGGAATTTACCCCGGTACTGGCCATTCTGACCGTGTTTTTTATACGACAAAATAAATGCAGGGTTCAAGCCACTATTTGTTCAGTGTTTAACAAACAACTCATGCAGCCGTCGATTACATCACCATGGGAATACATCATATACAGCTGTAGTACATTACATTGTGAGCGACAGCATGTGGGTGAAATTGATACATTGTATCAATCACCTGTACGTTTCCTGTGTACACTGCCGGTTTCATAGCAGTCTTTTTATTTTAGTAATGTTGTGGTCTATAGGCGCGGCCGAAGTTGGCTGGCGGTAGCGCTGGGAAGATAAATTTACTTTTGGTTGGGGGTGAAGGGTACTGTGTTATAACTGTTTTTCGATGCACAAAAGCTGGTCCTGGTAGTTATTTATATGAGATAGTACATTGATTTCATGACAATTCATTAAAAGCAAATTGTCGGTTTGCGTACGGTACGCATTGGCTTGAACCCCCCCTCCCCATGTACGCATGGTGTACGCAATGTCAACAACCCCCCCTCCCCCCCTTCGTGCGTACGTACTTTATGGACGGCCCCTAACGTGATACTTCAAGATACTATATTTAACCTTTTTAAGTCCCCAACCCACGGGAAACAGTCAGGGGTGCGGATAACACGAAGGGATCGGCAAAAATATGTTGAATTTATACTAGATTTTAAGAAGAGTTTTCTCCCAAATATATCGTCAAAACGATTATTTTATTTTTTAATGTAGTGAGAACAACATTTCAAGATAATGTTCCATCGGTTTCGGTCCTATAGTGGAAACATTTCCTACCGTGAGCAGATAGTTTAGCATTCTCAAACACTCGCATTTTCTCGAGAAATCTCAAATGGTTCGAGAGCAGGTTTTCATGCCCATTTTTGCAAATAAACGTTGCGCGTCAGCTTCATTAACTCGGACGTTGCGCACCATTGATCTCCATTACAGGCAATATAATGGAGATCAATGTTGCGCACTGACTGTATTTATTTATTTATTACGCCAAACAAGTCTCATGTTTCTGGTCTCCGCGTCGCCTCAGACCCGCGCGTCGGCGTGTTTAGCTTCCCTGTCAACGGCGTAGCCACGGGGGGGGGGGCCTGGGGGGGCACGTGCCCCCACAAATTTCCAGTGCCCCCAGGTGCCTCCCACGAAAAATCCTCATAGTGCCCCAAAAAAAGAAAAGAAAAAAAAAAGGGAAAAAAAACCATACTCCCTGGGTCCCGCACTGAAAAGCAATGCCCCCTGTGCCCCCCACTGAAAAAGTCCTGTGTATACATGTATCACATTGCCCCCCCCCCCCAAAAAAAAGTGTGTCACCGCACCGATTTTGAAGCCGACGTACGACCAGAAACCGGACATTTTATTTTTGGTCTTAGGGCCGCCTTTATGAATAAGTATGAATGAACACATCAAAACCGAAAACAAGGCTATGGGTGCAGTTCTATAATATGCGTATACTAGTAAAAATACGTAGAATTTAATCTTTTGCGCAAAATATAAATTTTCTGTGACGAAGTGAAAACAAAAATACCTCACCATATTTCAACCAACCTTTGTAGGGCCTACAGTCTAACGTTATATCCAGTAATGTTGTCTGTCAGTGTTGTTGTAATTTATAGGATTTTTCCGAACTAGCTTCCGAACTATTACTTGTTTAAATAAAAAAGACAAACACATCTACCATTATATATGTCCTTGGCAAAAATACAACCCATTTTAATTGTTGACGTGGCTAATATCCGGCCTTGCCTGCCGGGTAAAATCGCTGCATTGCAATAGATAGATGTTCCCCTTCCAGGGTCGGCGGGCCGTTTCTAGAAATTTGCAAAACAGACAATTCTAAATATTATTTTAGATTAAAACAAACAGCAGGGGATATAGGCCTAGACTTATTTTTTATTTATTTATTATTTTTTTTACATTCAAATGCTTTTAGGCAGTATTTGTTTAACCTGATTAACTTTACCCAATTGGAAGAATAACAATCGCTATTGTTAAGTACCTCGCTGACAAAGTCTTCCATAATAGTCCAGGCATTTTGGACTTGATTCAAATCCTTGCTCAGTGATAATTTCGGGATAGACTAAGAAGAGCACCTCAACGAATGACAAAATATATGTGAACTACATAATATCCGATTTGATCCTGTGATAGCGCAACCTCGTCTCCAGGGCATTCGAGCAGTTTCCGCATACCTCTTTCCCACTGCTCTCTCCCCAAACATCTTGGATATGTATATCGGCGACAGTCTGATACCGTTACTAAGAATTAGCTGCAGTGTGGAGGCCGGGGGACTAGGGGGGACTCATCCAAGGCATAATAGTATAAAGATTTTCATTTTACTATTTGGTTTCCTCAAAATTATATTCAAACTGTTTTTGCGTATTTTTAAAGTAACCACAATCAGTCTTGCGGGAAGCACCTTTCCTACCAGGGTATAGTAGTGACAGCGAGACAGGCCCCGGGGACGAGGCTTGCGGTCGTGTATAATTGCAATCATCGTAAACTCGAACAGTCTCTCTGTGGTTCAGAATATTCACCAATATACTATCACTTATTACTAACCTTACGGCTTGACCAAGTCTAGTTAATGTAGTTAAAATTATGAGAAATACTACCCACAAGCACGTATCCGTGCTGAAGTTGTCCTTGATTGAAATTGGCCTTGACACAGTAATATCCAACAAAATATTAATGTGTCTGAAATGATTTCTAAGATTTTAAAGGAATAATTACAGTTGCTGAGTTTTTCATTTCGAAATTAAAAGATTAGTCCTCATCAGTTCCTTTGTTTATAAATAATACGCTTCACATTGTCATCATTCAACATAGGTATATTGTCATACTAACCACTCAGCCACAAGTGTCCAACGCGCCAGTATATAACTGTCTTATTATGCCAGCGCGGTAAATGGATTGCGTACAGTTACCACGGCAACGCGCTTCCCAAATCCAACCGATGACAAAGAGGAATACAAAAGTAAACATTTCATGCATGCACGTGAGACCGTCTGCTGTGGCTGACCGGCCTGATTGCAAGTTAAACGTTCAGGTGTCGCAAAAGATAAAGAAATACTTAGATTCTCCCGCCTGTTCGGTCGATTTTTATTATATTAGTTACGGGCGTATGCACATAGGCTTTATACATAATGATCAATTTATAGAAATGCTGTTCTATATAGTATAAGACCTATATTCAAAATAATTTGGAGTCGAACCTTTGAAAATATTACCAATGCATGCTAAATTAAACCTGACATAGCGATATTTCATTTCAGAAAATATTCATATTGACACGGGGCTTCGGCATCAATCATGACTGCAGAATGTTAAGTAGGAGATATGTCATTGGTTATTACAAAATAAGATAAGGGTCGAAATGAAATGTGAATTTTGATGATGATATCAATCTTCACTAAAAATAATGTTGTCTGAGGTGCTGTCACTTTCCTAGGAGAAGTGAATTTATTTAAGTAGGAATTGAAGCTTCGCATAAAATTATAGTGACGTAAAAGAGTAAGGCTTGCAACATATACTCCTGAAGACGATATATTGATGCTGATCAAAACGTCGAGTTATCTCACCATCGGTTCATCTTTGAACCAACACTTCATACATCTTTACAGAGATTATCAAAAAGTGTAACCGCAATCCTTACTCCTACTAAATTAATTAAGGAAATTTCATTAATTCCGCGTTAGCATGAACAACAAAGTGTCGCACTGTTACTATTGTTCGTTAACATACATGATGTAATAAGCTTAAACCTTTACATGATAGATGTCAATATGATTATATCTTGATTCTAAGAGAGTAAGAATACTTGTACAAGCAGTTTGGCTAACTTATCCAATATTGTACCTTCCCTTTTGAGAGGCATATTTCGTAATTTTCGGTTTTAATCTCCTCATGCATTTCCCCATTCGAAGTAGAAAAAAATCACTTCAAATAATTTATTTCAATGAATAATATACTGATCGAGGAATTGATAGATATTATTAAAGGGAAGGTACAACTTCATTAATTACAAGCTTTTAAAATTAAGGAATTATCATCTACAAACTTTTAAACTATGGTGTAAAGCTGGTACACATAACAATCATCACGAGGAATGATTTAGGGAATACATTAATGTAGAATTTTGAAGAAAAGACATTTTCACAGGTTAGTTTTTTGATGTTTCTTGAAAACGAGAGGGTTGAGATTATCGTGTTACCAAATATCATTGTTTTAACGTCTTTTTAAGTTCTTAAATGACTTTATGATACAGCATAATTAATAATTAATTGATTATTTGTCAACAAATGTGCTTGCTTCTGTAAAATTATATCATTTGAATAAAAAATAATTCATTCTTGCAAGATAAATATCCTAAAATTGTACCAATTGAAAAGCGAAGAGACGAATGCGCATCTTTTAACGTTTGGTGCAATTTTTCCAGAAAAATGCATTTTATCGAAAATCTACCTGAAGGTAATGATTACACAACAAAGGGGACACTTGCCCACTTTGTTAATTTAAAATATAGGCACACCAATTGGTAATGTTGGTAAAACTGTTTCTATGGGTATTCTTACTGCATATGAATCAAGATACATGCATTTATTAAACAACCAACCTGTTAAAATTTCAGCTATATGCAGAGACTAAGTCATGAGAAAGTTTGAAATAGCATTCACAATTTTTACAGAAAACACTTGGAGAAAAACGTTGCCATAGGTAATAGGCAACGTTTTGTAAATGCGCATAAATGTAGTTTTTTTTAATTTAATTTAATTTTTATTTATTTATTTATTTATTTTTTTAAATTAGAGCACCTCAAACATAATGTTTTTTTCAGGATGATTGTACCTTAACTAATCAAGTTAGCTTTCGGATAATTCCGCAGTTTTGTAAAATAGGTATAGACCATGTTTACACTGCTTGACCTTTAGAGTACCAGGGTGATTTCCCGCCGAGCAAAAGTGTGTGTATTTGTATGCAGTTGGTACATTTTGTACTTCTCCACATTACATAACAGTTTTTTTTTTAAATGTTCAGATGAATAAGATTTGAGATGCAAGTGCCTTATTAAAAAAAATCAATCAAATTAACAAATTTTCTTATGATAACTCAAAATATCAGATTTGATGGTTTCTCGTCATAGACCAGTGATTTTGTGTCCGGCGCAGTTTGACCTTTGGTGCTCCTTTGTAAACATGTGACATGGGCGGATCCAGAATATTTTTTAGCGGGGGGGGGGACTGAGAATCAAGAACGATTTTTCAGTACTACAAAAATTACAATGAAATAATCAAAGGGAGAGGAAAACAAAGCACAGTGAGGGGGAAATGAGGGGAAACATGAGGGGGAATACCTTACCGTTTGTATCTGATTCTGTTTAAAAGAAAAAAAATTTTAACGAATTTTTTTTGGGGGGGCTACAGCCCCCTTAGCCCCCCCCCCCCGGATCCGCCAATGTGTGATGTCATTGGTCATATCGTCTATAGTTAGCCAATGTTGTTCATTCCTTGTGTTTGTGTTTTGTTTGTGTGCGTCCCGTCTTTCTTACGTGTGTCCCTACCGTTCGGCTTCCCTAGATTCACCCTTCCCACACATCAGATCCCATCGCACTACATCATGTCAATGTTGTTGGGTAACCAATAACCAAACAACAAATATTTTTTTAGGAATTATTTGGGGCCGACTTTGATTCCTATATGTGTATTTCAAAACAAAGGTTGTTTCCGCGTCGTTAATATCTGTTATTCTCTCTGAGGTAATCTCTAACATTATTTTTGGTCCACAGATTTGTCGTCAGAAGCTAAGAATCATAATGCCTTTGATTTCTCAGAAACACAATGAGTCGTTGTGCTGAAACTATATGCACTAAAAGGAGTAAGAGTCTCTATCGGTTCTTTTAAATATAGGCCTACTTCTTTATTCTCATTAAAGATAATATATAACCCTTGTTTAGCTAAGACAACCTAAGAAATTAATTTATAAAGCGAACGAATTTGGAATGATAGTATCTTTGTTAAATGAGTTTTTAAATGGAATTCGGGGAACGAAAACTGCTAATATAAGCGAAATTGATTCTGATTGGCAGCCGCGCTGGCCAATCGGAAGAGTGCTCAGGTCCGCGACCTGTTACATAAAATAAATAATTATGTTGTCATGAGCAACCTTTTAATAATTTGAGTTTTTATTTTACTGATACTAATGCTATACGGATTTTTTTCGTTCAGTGACTCAAATAAAAGCTTATAATTTACTTAAAAATAGCAATTCAACATTTAAATCAATTTTTTACCGTCAAATCGGCCCAAAATCGGGCGATACATTTTTAATATTGCGTACACACTAATGAAAATGTTTTTAACTTAATACACATCTGCAAAAGCATTTTAGTACCAGCTTAAAACTGGAGTAAAAAATACATTGAAAAGGCATTTAAAATTCATTTAAAATATGTACCGTATTAATTTTGGATATCACCAAATTGTTCAACTGTAAGTGAGACATCGAACGAAAATATTAACTAAGTTTAATGACAACGCTTCGAATTCGCGATATACTCAATAAAATACAGTGCGTGTATACATGAATGACAAGCTTGCAGTAAAGTGGTCATGTGGGAAAAACATTTTGTACGGTGTACGATATTGAAAACTTAGGGGCTTGTGATTTCTGTTGTAAAACAATCAATCGTTTCAAAATTATTTCGGTAGATTTTCTTTTCAAGTTCCTTATATTAAGCAGAACAAAGACGTTCTGTATACGATAATGAGCAGTGACACACAATACCCTTTATCCAAAATTAATACAACAGTGGGGGTGGGGTTTGCACCTCCACTGACAGTAGTAAACCAGCTGTAAAACTTCAAAAGTTAAAAATGACAGGTTCCCACAGCTATTCCTGAGGGAAACGTTTTAAACAAAATCATTCTTCACTTGGCAGCTTATTGTTAGTCTACACTGGGCAGATTAATGTCACTAGTTCCTATAAGTATTGTGTTATTGATATTAAGCTTAAAGTCTTCCTTGAATATGAAGACTGGACCGTCGAATTCCTTAATAGATGTAGGCGAAGTTACAAGGTCATCATTGCACGGGTTTATGATTGGTTGTTTGTTGTCCACCTTGCCGTTGTCTAGCAACAGAGTATCATCCCCTTTCCTCTGCGATGACGTAATCTGAACTTGTTCATCGTCAGTGACTCGGCTATGTGCGCGCGTTTTAACCGTGGAAGTTTGTGGTATGTTTGCGTCTCTATCTTCAACTCTGTCGTTGGGCCTACTGACTTTCCTATGCGATTGTTGCCTGTTGGCTTCTTTAACTATGACTTTGGCAGGTTGTTCTTGGCTTTGTGTTGGAGTATTCACTCGCCCCACACCCCGTCTGGCCAGGCATTGTGCAATCCAACTGTTTGAGAAAGCGTGCCTAAAGTTTCGCCTCATAAAGACATAGAGAATAGGGTGCATCAGCGTTGTGGTATAACCCAGAGCTACAAGCCATCTCTCTAGCATTTCCACGACTATGTCGCCACTACTTGCGTATCCCCTAGCTAAAATGACGATGCTGATCAGGGCATGTGGTCCCCAGCATGTTATAAACGTCAGTATGATGATAGTGGTTGTTCTGGAGACCCGTTTTTCAGGATCTTTCAGATTATTTGCGGCTACTATCACCTTCTTGTTACTATCATCCGTTTTCACATTGACCGTGGCTTTCACTAACGCAGAATGAATTGTCTTCACGCGTGTTATCTTAATTATACCGTAGTATGCACGAATCATTACAATAGTTGCAATAAAAAATATGGGGATGTAATATAACTCATACAGATGGTTGTCCCTTGATTCAAAGAACCAATAGAAACAATGATGCTGCTCTTTCTCAAATTTGCTCTGAACTTTGCTAAACTTTTCATGATTTAACCCAATAAACGGAGAGCAAAATCCGAGAAGTGACAAAACCCATGTGATTGGTAGGATCCACCGAACATTCCTCATGTTAAAACGTCTAACAAGCGGGTGTGAAATCTTGTCGTAACGATCGATCGAAATGACAACGACATTGACAGCAGATGCAACACCAGCAAATGACACGGTCGCCTCGTGGAAAAAGCAGAACAACGGAATGCCCGGATAGGAAAGAACTGCTATTAAGGTCGCTGGAATGGAAACTACACATATAATGATGTCAACGACATTCATGTTTATTATGAAGACATCACTGACGGATCGGATGAACTTCTTGTTAACATGGTAACTAAATAGAACAGCGATGTTGCTGAGAACACCTGCTATCATTTCGGTCACCAAGACAATTGACAGGAGGACAACATACGGAACAGGATACATGTAGGAGGTACTGTCGTTCGTATAATTGGTGGCAGCGGTGGGATAAGCCATCCTCACCAAGCTTTCCGGCTTTTCTGTCAGGAAATTGCTTTAGGTGAACCTCATTCAGTGAAATAATGCAGTTTGATATGTGTATAAGGTGATGCACGGGCACGGCTTGCTCTTAATTGGTAGTTCAAGTGCATTGTGCCAATCTGGTCACATCAGCAGAAACTCCATTTAGATGCTCGCACAACCGGCACGCTTGAGATAGAAACAAGATTATGTTAATGGCCCTCCGCTTCTGCTTCCACACGGGCACTGACATTGCCTTCGTTTCCTCAAGTGTTGGTCTTTCCTTTGACTTGCATCATCTGTAATCGGAGAAAAAAGACAAAAGCTATTTATAGTCAACGCTCACGTGGAACTACTTAAAACCGATTATCTTAGACGTGCTTGCTGAATCTCTGCAATCAAGTTAAGCTGCAAAAGAAGTTGAATTTCCCTTATAAAACTGTTCAAAGGGAAGGAACAACATTAGGTTTTGGCGATGTACGTTCATTTCAACCCTCTAGTTTTTTTTAAAACTGACCTGTGAAAATTTCATCACAATATGTGCGGCTGTTTTTGAAAAAAATAAAAATAAAATGTTGCCGTCCAGCAATGTTTTGAAAATTCAACGTAACAATTGCAGTTTTCTCTACGATTAAAGCACTTTAGACGAAATAATTTCTCAGGATGATTGATACGTATATTATCTTTACACCAACTACGTTTTTGAATAATAATTCAACATTATGTGACGTCGCACATCCCCTTTCTGAACAATTTTTGATCACCATTTATGATGATGGCTTAATACAGCCATCCGTTGCACTGTTAACAATGCGGAATCGTTTGGAATTATCTCGCTGAATTGCATTTCATCAGATTCTCGCACAAGAAAACGGGAGTCATCGTGACAGTCAAGGAAGATTAACTTTCCTAGTGTACGTCTGTAGTCCTTTTGTCAGCTTCGCTATGATGAAATATGATGCTTCAATATCCCTACCTGTTAAACATGCCCAGGTTGGGGATTTTCGATGCAGACAGTGAATTTGGAAAGATGATTGTCAAGTATATGATGATTTTATACAGGCGATGGCAGCTGTCAGTGAATGTACTCTGATGGGGCAGTATCTCGCATGTCTGTTTCATTGTCCTTTTCCTTCGGCCATTGTACTTTTACTTTGGCTGACCCATATAGGCCTATGTACTGGCCTAATAACGCAGGCTACCCTGAGGGTGTCTATACGTCTATAGTTCTTAGTCTTCTGGCTACGTTTTGTAATAGCCACTAGGTCTTCGCAGGTGGCGCCAGTGCACCAAGATTCAATTGAACTCTCACTGCATGGAAACTTCTCCAGATGCATCAATTAATTCGAAATGATATGGTTAATAGGGTCTGTTCACTTCTAAATATATTACGTATTTCCCCCTTTTTAAATTTGTATTAAGAATACAAACATTTTATTCTGATTTGTTCCTCTACTTGCTTATGTCAAACAATTAGGTCAACTTTGTCGTTTAGTGGCCATTCTTGTGTCTCTTCATCCGGTTCAACCACTGGGCCCAATTTTACAGAGCTGCTAAGCAGCCGATTTGTTGCTTACTGTAAGTTTTTCATTTCATAGCGCTGCTAACCGTTAAGCATAGAGAAAGGCATGCTAACTTGCCGACCGTTATTGCTAGCAAACATTGGTAATCAGATAATTATCAAATAATTATTATCTAAAAACGTACAGGATACTAGATGTAAAGTTGGTACACGTATCAATTAGCATGAGAAAGTGCTCACATCTTAGTGAAAATAGGAGTTGTGTTGAATTTACAAAAAGTTGCGTTGAACTGTGTTGTGTTGAATTTAAAGGTCCTATGAAATAGGTTTTTTTTTTTCATTGTATACCATAAAGTATGCCTACTGGAACATATATTTGTCATTTGTAAATTTTTCCCATCACGTTTATACCATACAAATATTAAATTTTAAATTTAGGGGGTGCTTTTCGACACGCCCATACCCCTCATTAACATAAAATTCGTGACGTACACTGAGGCAATTCCCGATCCGCGATCCACAGCACTTGCAGACATCCGAGCAGACATGCTTTGAACGGGGCCTTCACAGCCAGTTCGGTATGGCTTATAAGGCCATGCTGCTACCAGATGCAATTCCAACGATATTCCCGCTAAGTAAGAAGGCTGTGAAGGCTCCAACGAAGAAGAGAGGTGTTTTTAAAGCGAGAAAGACTCAGGGTAAGTGGCCATTTAGTAATACTCCCATGCATAACCCAGTCCACTTCCGTGCAAAACGACATGTTCACACCATGCTCACCGTTTCAGTGTTCACGGCATGAAAACATGCCGTGATTTTCCGCATTAATAAAAACATCGTGTCTGATTTTATATCCTGGCAAGACAAACATAAAAACATCAAACCTTTCTCATTATGCCTGCGCTTGTTTTGAGTTTTTTTTAAATGATCAGAACTTTGACTCAACTGTTTCTGTTATTTCATAAAATAACACCGTAATGTTAGCATTGCCTTCGGTGTGTGTTCCGACCGCATGATGGGGGCTTGCGCTGCGTTTCACGGATAACTCTCCTCTCTTTCGGCATGTGTTTCGCGTGTTACTGCTAGCTTTTCGTAGAGTAATTCTCCCGTGCTTCTGGCCTAAAATGAGTCTGTGTGTGCATGACAACGCTAAGCGTGCATTGTACCGTGACGGGGACAACTCGACCCTCTATAATTATTAGACTGTTATCCGATCAAAGTCTGGCACCAAACCATACCGCCTAGCTCCGCGAGTGTAAAATTCTCTGCATTTGTGTACGTCACGAACGTTTCGTTAAAACTTCGAAAATTCGGGGGGTAAATTTTTGATTCTTAGATAAACAATTAATAATCCACTCGACACAAAAAAATACATTTAAAATTGTTTTTAATTCATATCAATCAATATAACAGCACCAAAAAATAAAGTTTGGTAAATACACTCTTCACAGGACCTTTAAAAAAAAAAAATATATATATATATATATATATATATATATATATATATATATATATAAATTAAATCGGGAGGGTGGCCTTAGCTTTCGATCCACTCGACACAAAAAAATACATTTAAAATTGTTTTTAATTCATATCAATCAATATAACAGCACCAAAAAATAAAGTTTGGTAAATACACTCTTCACAGACCTTTAAAAAATATATATATATATATATATATATATATATATATATATATATATATATATATATATATATATATATATAAATTAAATCAGGAGGGTGGCCTTAGCTTTCGATCCACTCGACACAAAAAATACATTTAAAATTGTTTTTAATTCATATCAATCAATATAACAGCACCAAAAATAAAGTTTGGTAAATACACTCTTCACAGGACCTTTAAAAAAAAAAATATATATATATATATATATATATATATATATATATATATATATATATATATATATATATATATATATAAATTAAATCGGGAGGGTGGCCTTAGCTTTCGATCCAATCCGGACCTTCATCAGAGGCTTTGACAAAGTACAACATAGAAACTCATCCATTTATAGGGAAAAGGGAAAGCAAAGGATCATGGGGCGGGATCCAAAAAAGGCGGGAAAATAGTGACCAATTAAAGATAAGCATCAGTCGAGAAAAAGCCAATAGGAGTATCAGAAGTGAACAAAAGGGGGATTATTGAGCCACTCAATAAGTGGATGTGGCAGCTTATGGTGAAGCTACGGTAAAAGAGGGATTATTGAGCCACACAATAGGTAGAGGTGGCAGCTTGTAGTGAAGCTGGCATAAACATAGGACAATACACAAAGGGATACAACAAAAAAGGGGGTTTTGAGCCTTACAAATTGAGGAGTTGATGTGTGGGTGTAAATAGTTCTATGAGTGGCAGTTTGAAAAAAATGTAAATGTATACAAGATAAGATAAGGCAACAGGTTAAAGCAAATACCTAGAAATAGAATAAAGATTAAAACAAATACCTGAAAAATGAAAGGTTACAACAAATACCTGGAAATAGAACAGGTTGGGACAAAGACCTGAAAAGTAACAGGTTAAAACAAATACCTGAAAATAGAATAAAGATTAAAACAAATACCTGAAAAATGAAAGGTTACAACAAATACCTGGAAATAGGTAAAGGTAACTGGGTTATTTGATACCTCTGTTGATATTGAGGCCATAGGGTTGCAGTGTTTTCAGTTGATGTATCCAGTGTGACTCCCTAAGTTTGCGATGTGTATCATTGCTAGTGCAGGCTTCAATTACAATGAGTTCAACATCATTAATGTTATGATTAGGGCTGTTAAAATGGATAGCCACAGGGTAGGGTTTTTTAGTTTTCACAGAGGAAACATGGTTGGCAAAGCGGAGACACAATTTGGTCTTTGTCTCCCCTACATATTGTATACCACATCTTTTACATGAGATTACATATATTACATTAGGTGTGTCACACTGGGATTTAGTTCTGATTGTGTAGGTGAGACCAGTACTGTGGCTTTTCACCTTCTGAGCAGGTTTGAGATACAAACAGGTTTTGCATCTCGAACGGTTACACTTGGAGCACCCCTGTGGTGATTCATGATCAGTGACGTTAAGGTCACTGTTGGTGCTAGGGAGCCTAGCCCGAACCAATATATCGCCGAGGTTACGGGGGCGACGGAAAGCAATCAAAGGGGGCTCAGGGATGGCTGAGCGTAACCTGTCGGAGGAGTGTAAAATAGTCATGTTATCATTTACGATAGATGAAAGTCTGGGTAATCTGGGGTGATATATATATATATATATATATATATATACACACACTACTCAAAACACACTACTCAAAACAATTTAGGGAACACCGGAATAATCTCAGTTAAAGCAAGATCATTTATTTCAGATAAACACAATGTTTCACAGAATTGATGAGAAACAACTGCACAATGAAACAGATGATAAAGGATGCATGTAGTGATTACACATTTCATGACATGACTGACTGAAAGAGAGAGGGGTTGCAAATAAAAATCCCGGTT
Source organism: Zoroaster sp. YZ-2022 (assembly GCA_029582265.1). Classification (NCBI taxonomy): domain Eukaryota; kingdom Metazoa; phylum Echinodermata; class Asteroidea; order Forcipulatida; family Zoroasteridae; genus Zoroaster; species Zoroaster sp. YZ-2022. The sequence continues at coordinate 25,030,043 of CM055828.1, read as the reverse complement.
CATGGAACATTTTAAACCTATTTGATGTTAAAAATGATGTTCCCTAAATTGTTTTGAGTAGTATATATAAACAAAAAATGTTTTTGACTTGTTACCAACTATTTACTACTCAAAAAGAGAATGCATGGTGTCCCCGCAAACAGTCTTCACTTAGAAAAGGTTTTCTCAAAAACGTGAGAATCTGTCGTGATGAAATTGTCACAGGTTAGTTTTATGATATCTTTCTTGAAAACTAGAAGGTTGAAATGAACATACGTTTGCAAAAGCCAATATTTTATACATCCCCTTACCATCAATGGCGGTCAGTGTAAAGGGTTAGGAAGCCATGCTGCGCTTAAACGTTTTAACGGTGCGTCAAGTAACCAATAATATTCACAGCAGTTAACATGGCATGCACGTAATTGAGAGACCTCTTCAGTGATCTAGACTCACAAACACTTTTATATGATCCATCGAACATACTTTCGAGGTTAAACTCTAAATATCCGATAGCAGCTTGATTTAAGAATTCGAGGAAGTGAAAATGAGATTCGAATCACAAGACAATAATTGAAGGTGAAACAGATAAACTGATAGCGGCCTACAGACAGACAAAGACATAGACAAAAAATAAACTATAATAATAAACCTTTGTCTCCTGCAGTAATGTAAGGCCAAAACAAATCATTGGTGCAGAAATGTCATCAATACAAGTCCACAACCCAAATCATCTGGACCATTAATGTATTTTCATACATGCCCAAGACAGTTTAGAAAATCTGATTGGACAAAACGTAATAACGTAGGGGTGCATTAACGGATGGTAAAGACATGGCTTATCAAAATCAGAGCAGTGCGTCTATGTGCCAGCTGTTTTGTGCGACGCGCGACACAGAATTGAACCAATCAGGGTGACGAAGATTGTTTCGCATCACGCGCCTGACCCATGTACTTTGGAAGTGTTTCTTGTGTCACCAAACTGTGAATTTGCCCATTTATATTTGGATTTATTCAATAAAAAATCCATGTTGGTACCGCGCTTTGCATAACCTGTTGATTAAGGGCGCTACTTTTTCGATCTCTGCTGGTCAATAAGGCATGTAATAAAGATAAACATACATTATTAAAATCTCAATCATAACGTTTACAACCCGAAAACAGCTTAAGTAAAATATACATTCTAATTTTACGCGGATAGATTATGCAAGGAAACAAGTCGTGAATTAGTCTACAAGTTTATGAGAAAATATAGCAGCACTGTTCCGATAATAGCTGTCCCATAGATCTCATAAACCAAAATATCATTTTGTTAAAAAGTTCTCTTAGAGCACCCATGAGCACCCAAGATAGAACACATTTTTCGATATTTTGATATCACCAACAACTGTACATCAGGAACGTTTGAGGTAAAAACGGATTACTTTTTGAAAATGACAAATGGCATTATACGATGGCCCATTTCTACAAAGAGCAAAGTTTTTATCTGCAAAGATGATCAATACATCATGCAGGAGCATTTAGTTTGACATTAATGTCATCTTAAGTGCAAATGATAAGTACCGGTAGTCATTTTCTCCAGTGGCCATGGCAATATTGTCTCAACGTTGGCGTTATCGATCAAGCCTTCAATGCATACAAGCCATTGGAAAAACACAGTAGGATTTATGTTAATGTTAAAGGTAAGTAAAAGGTGGCTTCAATCTTCCATAAAAAATTATTTGTATGAGGTGCTGTAATTTTTAAGTTTAGGAGAGTGTACAAAATTCGACATCAGTATGAAAACAAACTGAATGCATTTACAACTTGCTCGTGAACAACACAACATAATAAACTAAAACTTTCACAGGTTAATTGTTAATACATGATAAAAACAACATGTAGGTAGCCTATACTCTTTAACCCTAACCACCCCAAACCCTGCAACATCCTCCAAGGGGCACTTTTTTGGGGGAAAATCAGCGCTGTTGGAAACTGATACTTCCACCTTTTCAAATGGGACAAAATTACTACCTGGCAAGAAGTACAGGCCATACGTGCTGCATATGAAAGATCAACGAAAATGCATGGTGCATTTTAAAGATAAGGGCGTGTTTCCAAAAGTGCACTGGAGGATTTTGGAGGGTTCAGGAAGGTTCCTAGCCAGAATACCTAGGGCGTTAGGGTTAAAGAAGCTTAACTGCCAACATAACCAATGTTAAACCTTTTCTGTCAAATCCCTATGCACTAGTGGTATTTTCGAAAAACATAAATGTTCACAGACCTACATGAAACACATAGGCCTATATAGTGTTAATTATTTTGATGATAGTGTCAAAAATCCATTGAAATATTTCTGTCTGAAGTGATATCCTTTAAGTAGAATTAATCAAATTATTTTACAAATGCTCTTTTGCCTTTCGGAGCCTTAAATTTCACGTTGGAGTGAATACAGAAAGTTTGAATGAATTTGTCATTATATTCTCGTATATGACAATTAAATGGACACTATCGTCACGATCAGAGCAGACTTTAAACAGGCATGGAATCGGTGTCCTAGTTTAAGAAGAGCACAGTGACTGAAAATTACTGCCTCATTTATGCAGCAACAGTAGTATGGCCTTATCATGTGGGGGTATTATTTTCAGTCACCGATTTAATCTAAAACTAGCACTCCGATTCCATGACCTGTTGATCGTGACGATATTGCCCATTTAAATAACCTGAAATTTTCACAGGTTGGCTTTATACATATTTCTTGATTCTCATAAAGTATGGATGTATTAAAACAAACTAAAATAAAATATTATATCAAAAGTGTAAACTGCCTTTAAAATAAAAACATTTCACGTAGAATTTTGCAACATGAATAAAATCACTTGATAATGAATACTTGTTTTCATTGCATTCATTATGTCAATGTAATTATATTAAGTCATTGAAGTATATAGCGTACGTAGTTCTACACACCCTAAAATCATGGATGGAAATTATGATTCTGATATTTAGAAATATTATCAGAAATATTAAAAAACATTATTGGTGTTTTCAGTGATAAGACCTAACCCTACAACAAGTATTGAAATGTAACTATATGATCTTGTTGAAAATTTGAAGAAAAATATCACAATGAAGTTGACCTAATTAAATTAATGTTAAAAACTGCATCGTGTTCATTGGATCAAATACATGTAATTACAATGACATGAGATGAAATACTTTAAAATAAGCCACTTATCAAAACAGAGAAATAATAATAATGACAACAATTATGCATTTATGACGCAGTCCAAGTGTCAGTCAAAATGGCATCTAATCATCTCTGTGAAAACGCTCATTTATTTTGAGTAATGTCTCATTAGAAATAATTAACTTACAAGGACAACTGAAGTGTATAGATTAAAAACAAAAATTGCTAGACACACACAACATACATATGTACGCTTTTGACAATGTTCCTGCCAACTCGTAATTTAATTTCATTTAATTTATATGATGCATATTTTCTAATACATATATCTAGTTACTGATTCGTCGTCGTTTTTCAATTCCATTAAAATACATAAGTTCCAACCGAACAATTACTCCGGTACCATGGTTACGCAGTAGCATTAGAGCTTAATGGCCCCATTGGGGAAACCATCACTGGGTATAGTCCCCTATTTAGTGGCTGTAAAGGCCAGCTAGTATACGTGAATCCAATTAGTTACGTGTCTCATTTTATGAGACACGTAACTGCCATTCAGCATATCACTTATAACATTTGCTCCTGACTTCTCGCACGTATTTGCCAGGTGATGCGGAGACGTATACCTCTGTGCGTGCTGTCGTTTCATTTACAAGAACCTGAATTTAGTTTTCCCATGTGAGCTAGAGAAAGACTAACTGCAAATGATAAAAAAGCGGGGGGAAACATGCAATTCCGCAATTCGCAAGAATGTCCACAGTCAAAAGTACCCGCAGCCAGTCCAGTTCCCATAATTATTCGTAATACATTGTTCTAGTTCTGTGAATGACCTCGAAGGCCTACTTCTGCGTAAAATACACAATTCAATTTATACGAGGAAAAAAGGACAAATCTAAGACGAATGACGTCGACATTTTGCGGATATTAAAGCAGGTAACCTCAAGCTTCATATTAATATTAAACTGCGCTCTAATAACCTTGAAACCAAGAATAACCAAGAATACAGATAAAGAGAATGAATGGCCTACATGGCAGTCCAACTTGGTTTGAGATGGACGGACCGGTGTGTTCTTTTAAGTTTTTGTATGTACTTCTGAAAACGTATCATAGTTTTTTTCAGGGAACGTCTGTTTGGAACAGAAAGGGGTTTCTTCTACATCTGCATGTGAATAACCAGCGCGTTTTTGGTTTTGGTTTGACTCTAATACTATACAAAAACGGTAATTGATTACGCATTCTTCATTGGCAGTAATGTATAATTTTATTCTGAGAGTCTGGCTCTACCTAAAATCAAGGAGATCATTTTGTTTCTATAAATAAACATTCATCTCGCAGTTTATAAACCGCTGTCATCTAACCAGAAACAGATATTTAGTCTTTCATAAGCCCGACTATGAATTTGTTGGTTTGCTGTCTCATTTTTTGTTCATAATTTACCTGACCTGAAAAAAAATCAACATTTCAATCGATTTTCAATGTGAACTCATCTGGAACACGTAATAAATTAGTGAACTGATCATTATGTATACATTTCCTGTATAAACTTGGCATTGGTAATTTAGTCAACTCCGAAAAAAATATAAACAGTTTCTCAGGAGCGGATTCAAAATTCCTCAGAAGCGGATCCATTATTTTAAGGTAGGTGGGTGGGAGTGATTTCTCTTCGCACCACTGAGCGTTTGGTCTGCAGTCTAGTATTAAAATACCCACGAATGCAATTATATTCTTTACTGGATTGTAAAATATACGATAACATTTCTAATGCGTTTGTTTCTTGTTTCATTTGATATATCAACGTTGTGTATTAATTACTCGGCTGGGCTGCTTGACGGAAAAAAAGAAAGAAAAGACGGCAAACTGTCTGATGTCCGACGTCATGACTAGTCTTCTCAATCGTGTATTGGCTTTATCAAACTCATTTTAAGCAGATTTTGGCATGAAGGATCTTCCTGAGTTTAATTATTTTATTTTGTTTATAACTTTTGAAAAAAAAAAAACACGCAAATTAGGAAGAGAAATTAATTAACTTCTGAGTCTAGAAGGCGAGGATCAATAAAATGTGATATACCAAGGTCCCCACACAGTGTTTCGTCTCAGTGGGAGAGAATTTACTCATTAAAAATGTCATTAGGTTTCTGCCCACATCCTGCCGCTGTATGCAAGTAGACACTGGCTTTTCGAAGAGGAATGCAAGTTAAGTATTAAAGATATGTTCTAAGCCACTCTCTATCTATGATTTTATTCACTTGTAAAACTTATTAGATATCCATGAAAACTAAGTAACATTTCACTTTTGAAAAATGTTTTTAGTTATAAAAGAAGCATTTAGCCAATTGGCTTATTAAGCCAATTCGCCAAAACACTCCCACCCCCTCCACACACACACAAAACAAACAAACAAACAAACAAACAAAACCAAAACCAAAAACAGTCTCCTGTTCTTGGTCAAAGGTCGGCTTCAAAATCGGTGCGGTGACGCGTTTTGTTTTGTTTGTTTGTTTGTTTTTTTTTTTTTGGGGGGGGGGGTGGCAACAGGGAACGTGATACATGCATGTACACGCGGGGACCAAATTTCCCATGTACAAAGTATGGTGGCTAAGAGAGGACTCACGTTCATACCTCTATGTGAGAAAGTCAGCACGGCCGAATTCCAATTGATTCAGCAATATTGGCTGCAATTGGACATCGTTTCATAGCCAAAAGAAAAGAAAAGAAAACTGCAAATGCCGACGCGCGGGTCTGAGGCGACGCGCACGGAGACCCGAAACCGGAGACGTTTTTAGGTGTTCGAGCCACAGCGCGAACACCTCTTGATATTGTTCGGTTTAAAAAAAAAAGAATTCTTCTCCTTCTTCTCAGTGAAACATATCCAGAGACAAAAACATAGTTGCGGAGTTCACAGAACCTTAAAACTTCACACATAATTAGACCTTAACATGTAGTTATACCTTAAGTTGTGACGTCATAGTGAGGTCATCAGATATCGAATTACACTCAATCAAAGTTAATATTTAAAAAAAATCATATCTCATGAACCACAAAAGATATTTTCACAATCTTTGCACCATGTTATAGATCTTGAATTATGTGATTTTTCGTACACAGACGTGACCCCAATCTGACCTTACTTCCTGTCCAAACCGGAAGTCAAAGTTTATTATTTAAAAAAATCGTATCTCAACAACCGCAAGAGGTAAATTGACATTTGTTGCACCATTGTATAGATTGTTAATTGTCGAAAAATATTTACACAAAGGTGACCCCAATTTGACCTTACTTCCTGTCCAAACCGGAAGACAAAGTTTAATATTGAAAAAAATCATATCAACAACCACAAGGGGTAAATTCACAATCTTTCCACCATTGTATAGATTGTTAATTGTCGAAAATTATTTACACAAAGGTGACCCCAATTTGACCTTACTTCCTGTCCAAACCGGAAGACAAAATTTAATATTGAAAAAAATCATATCTCAACAACCACAAGAGGTAAATTCACAGTTTTTGCACCAATGTACAGATTGTTAATTGTCAAAAATATTTACAAAAACATGACCCCAATTTGACCTTTACTTCCTGTCCAAACCGGAAGTCAAAGTTTAATATTTAAAAAATCATATCTCAACAACCACAAGGGGTAAATTCACAATCTTTCCACCATTGTATAGATTGTTAATTGTCGAAAAATATTTACACAAAGGTGACCCCAATTTGACCTTACTTCCTGTCCAAACCGGAAGTCAAAGTTTAATATTTAAAAAAAATCAAATCTCAACAAGCACAAGAGATAAATTCACAGTTTTTGCACATTGTACAGATTGTTAATTGTCGAAAATATTTACAAAAACATGACCCCAATTTGACCTTTACTTCCTGTCCAAACCGGAAGTCAAAGTTTAATATTTAAAAAAAATCATATCTCAACAACCGCAAGAGGTAAATTCACAGTTTTTGCACCTTTGTACAGATTGTTGATTGTCAAAAATATTGACAAAAACATGACCCCAATTTAACCTTTACTTCCTGTCCAAACCGGAAGGCAAAGTTTAATATTAATAAAATTCATATCTCAACAACCACAAGGGGTAAATTCACAGTTTTTGCACAAGGGGTAAATTCACAATCTTTCCACCATTGTTTAGATTGTTAATTGTCAATAAATATTTACACAAAGGTGACCCCAATTTGACCTTTACTTCCTGTTCAAACCGGAAGTCAAAGTTTAATATTTAAACAAATATTTTCAAAATCGTACATTATTAGCGAGGACGACGGTTTCGTCAAAATCACAATTCGTATCTGGCACTACACGAAAACGGGTTATAAAAACTCGCCAAAGAAATAAATGCCTTCTCTCAAAGAATTTCGGTACCAAAATTGACCCTTATGTAGCAGAACAGTTGTTTTTCACATTTGAACTGTTTTTTCAAGAATAAATAATGTGATTACGTTCAAATCATTGAAATGGACTTCAAACAAATCATCGTTGGTAACCACATCATATTTTACAGGGTACTCTTTAATATGAAAAAAAAATAATAATGCAAAGTTTCTTTAAAAAACATTCTGACGTCATCATCACTGCCCTGACAAAACTCGAACACCTATGTGTTTGTAATATCACAAACACTTCCGTCTATTTTTATTTTTATTTTATTTTTTTTGGTGGGGAGGAGGGGGGGGGGGTAATTAAACCCATCACACTGAAGCCGACTAAAGAATAGCGGGGCAATGGAAAAAGCGCGTCACCGCACCGATTTTGAATCCGACCTATGACCAGACACCGGAGACGTTTTTGGCCTTAGGCCCAGCGTGGTTTCTTTCAGGCAAATTTATTTATTACACGTATGACAATATTTTAAAATATGAAATCAGCAATGAGATATTACATAATTTAATTACTTATCAATAAATCTTAAACTGAATGAGTCTAACTAGCTTTATCCTCTTAACATACAAAAATACCAACTGGTGTCCTATACGGATTGGCCTACAACAAGGGGACACGGGGGTACATGAAATTTGAAGAAAAATATAGGATGATGGTCGTTTTACAAAGCATCGGATTTGCCATACAAATTTATATAAAATTTACAAAGGGTTCTTCGATATCGACATGTACAAACCAATTTAAAATGGCGGTGAACATTTAGTATCGTTCACATTGCTAGGGGACAAATCGGCACGTAAAATTTGTACAGAAACGTATGATGATCGTTTACACAACATCATCGGATCGTTTACATAATATCATATTAAATTAAGAATGATTCATCGATATAAAGATGTTTCAAATCAATTTAAAATGACTGTGAATAGTAAGTAACTTGAAAAGGCAAAACATAATGGAAAAATAAGAAAAATCACATTCCAAAGAGGGTCTTGCGGCAAATTGGAACCAATATATGAAAATATACATATCTAGGTTACCTGCTGACTAATCAAATTTGTCACACTGTATAGCTTCGGTGCAGAATCATATTAAATTGTTCGCGTCGGTTCATCATGTTTTCTGAGATTCCCCGCGGCACTGAGGCTACGTCAGTGCCTTTATTCGCCAAGTTCTAAATTTGCGGCGAATCCAGGAGGTTGTGACTGGGTGGTATATCCCTATCTATGCACAGGTATAATAGGCAACGAAATTATGACAAATAGGCTACGCTTAAAAGCATGGGCGTAATTTTTTCCCAAAGAGTTTGTGGTTGGAGAACTACTGATATACTACGGTATGTCCCTCAATCCCCAACCGATCGACGCCCATAGACTGGGAAATTGGGGTGGTTGATTCTTGGTCCGGGTGTCGCAATTAGTCTATCCATGTCCTTTCTATATGATCTATCCAAAATACATGTAAACACAAAAATCATTTATTTATTTAATGGTTGGTGTGTTGCTAGCTATTGTCGTTCTTGCTCTACCCTTTTGGGACTTCTCTGGTAATGATTTAATACATCTCATTATATATAGTAGACACTCTGTGGTGCATTCTAAGCGCCTTATGAATATTTCTAAGGTTGCAAGTACAGCCTGTAATCTTACATATTATTTATTTATTTATAGGCCTTACATAATATTTATACATAGACGTACATATTTATGGACAATTAAAAGAGTTGGGGCAATTGATAAACCCCGTTTTACAAATATGTGGACTATGGTCGATCGACGTCAGTAATAGTAGAATTTAGTAGATGAAATTGAGATGAAATTGAGCGTTTCATTTTGCGTTTCAAATATAGGCCTACATCAGTGAGACATACATTCAAAACTATGGCTCATGCTAACCACTATTTGGCTCTTTGAATTTCAAATGGATGCTCTTTGAATTTCAAGTGGATGCTCGTTTCTCTTTGATGCCATATATGCCATAATCGTCATAAGAAATCACCGGTGCTCAAGGGAAATGAAACAGTACCCATGACATATATACCCCCGAACAGGCCCCAACTGACCCCTGTTCCCAACCTATACATCCCTGATGTTTACATGTTTTTAAATTGTTACTTTCCTTAAGGATAGCATTTTTAACCTATGAGTCTACCCTGTGAAAATAAAACACTAAATAAATAACAGTTTTACATGTTGGGATTATATTTTTGGGAGTAATATTCGAGGTTTGTTTTTGTTTCAAATTTTGTTTTGCGCTACGCTACTAGGGTTGTAGACCTATATGTAGGCCCTATAATGATGATTGCCGGTACAGAAAGACTTTTATTAACAAAAAATAGTCCTAAATATGGTAACTGGGTATCTGTTCTAGAAAATACCGAAAGAATGTAGAATATAACTGCCATTTTTCTATCCAAATATGACAAATTTCACAGATTTGCCTTTAAAAGATGATAGAGGATACACTTAAGGAGAAGAAAATGTAGTCAAGTGAGGATTGGAAGCAATATTTTGGGAAATTTTGAGCAATGAATGTATGCACATCCAACGAGCTAAATTAAAACACATGCAATAGACATTGTGCACAAGTGGCGGTTGGATTCGACATTCTTTCCAAAAATACACTGGGAAAAGTGCTTTAAAAACGTAAAGGGGACGATAACTCATTTCAATTCAATGTTACACACTTACTGGCGGGGGAGTACCGGTTCCCATCGCCCACGGGATCGCCGACTATTGTGCTTAATCATGGTTAATAAAGCTGTTACTATAAAATCTTAAATATGAATGTAATTTCCCAATTTTCCCAGAAGCGAATGGCCATTCCCATTGACCCTTTACGGTACTAATTAGTCTTCGAAATATGTCGACATTTTACGAACCAAAAATAAATTGGCATATTCCTTACCGGGGTCTCATCCTAGCCGAGTTGACGCAGTCATCTTTGGACTCCTTTGAAATCCAATCAAATATCCTGTTAAAAGATAGGCCTATAGTATACAGCGCGATTGGGTGGTGCGATAAAGCCACAGGCAAGACGAGCATTTGCTATATGCAATGAGGTTTCCGTGAGTGAACCGACGGGCATTTCAATTATTTGGAGGTATCCATGGATGACAAAGATTCATCAGTCACGATAGACCCGTGTCAATATCACCCACTGTCTAGAAAAGATCCAACCATCTCGTCCAACTGTATGCCCAGCTCTTACGGTCGCACAGGACGAAAGTAATCATGAAATCAACCTAAAAAGGCCACAGGCATGCAGCTAACAAGTTCTGCTTGCCACAGATGAATAGCTCCCGCCAAATCCTTTGCAACTCCAACGCTCGTCACTTGTGGCATGCTTTTGTGTGCAAATATTATGCAGTATGTGTCAGCCTGTGGTAGCGTTTTAATACTCGGATGGATACATTATCAGAGGGCAATGGTTGTCTGCAGTTCATTTAATAATGCCGGTTTTGGTTTGGCGCATGGATTTCCACAATCCGCCTAAATGGTCGAACGACTGAGAAATATCTTGTTAATATCATGTGGTTGTGGGTATATGCAATCACGCAGATAAAATGGTCAGGGCATTAAAAACGAAAACATCTGCCAATATGATTGCCAATTTAAAGTGGAAATATCGTCACGATCAAAATGGCATGGAATCGGAGTGCTAGTTTTAGATTAACTCAGTGACTGAAAAAAATTACCTACATGATGAGGTCATATTACTGTTGCTGCTGTCAACCTCTTTTGAAAACTTACTATATTGCTGTGGTATAGGCCTACGTACATAGAAACGAAAAGATTTTTAAAAAATTACCCAAAAGGCTAAATGCGGTGTCGGTAATCAAAGTAAAAATTACAATTATGTAATACTATGTACACTCGGAATAATAATTATGGGGGAGGGGACATTGCCATTCCCCGTCACAAATATTGAGGGTCATGTACCCCCCCTTCCCCTGGATTGTCGCCCATCATTATTAGGGTCGCCAATCATAGATTAATAAGAATAATTCTGTCTCAGAACAGAAGGGTAATAGGCTACTAGCTACATTATGGGCGGGGAAACAATGTCGTTCTCAGGGCAATCGCTGCCAAGTATGATGAAGCTTAAAATAACAATTAATAAACACATTGCTGTACGTAATTATTCATCAGTTATGGATACCCATTCATCAGTTATGTATATATTACATATTACGTAGCAGAAAATTCTGTCAAAAATTATACACAAGGGGACACTGCCATAAGTGTCTCCACCATAAATATATGGGGAGTGGGCATGTCCCCCGTCCTCTTCGGGTCATCGCCCCAGGGGTTGTTGGACGTGTGAGCATATGTTGGATTATCGAGCGGTCTTTTTCACGTGTATGCATGCTTGAAAATACTTAATGTGATTAAATAGTGAGATTTTATAAATCAATTAACTATCAATGTTTCGGATTCTACACTTTAGACATTCTGTCTTTAACGAAGAAATAGTGAAATGTAACATTTGTAAAATGTCTTTTCCAAAAATAACATCTTGAAAATCACTCAACGAAGGAGAGGGGGGGGGTAGGCTTAAACGATGTAATGACTTATGGGGGTACGTAGGCATGAACAAATTTCTCTCAAAAATTCGCTGAGGGGGGGGGGGTAAGCGTAGTGGATAATCCCCCCGAAATTGAAAATCTCAAAATGCACTCAGCATGAAGGGGAGGGGGGGGGGGTGAGGGAGGGAAGGGGACAGGGGAGGAAGGGGAGGGGAGGGAGGGGTGGGAAGGGGGAATACGGTTGGCTAAAGGAGATGAAGCATGGAGAAAGGGGACTTCAACCCCATGCCTAAATTCACCACTGAGTTAATCTGACAAACTTAAATGATATTTGCTCGAGACAGAACAATGTTGAGGCATGTGTGATATCATATTCAACTTTACACCAAACAGGCCAATAACGTGTTATGAAATAAGTTTTACTTACCTTTCGTATGATTTTAAATTAGTGGCATATATTTCAGTTTGCTACATTGCTTGATCAAGTAGTGTTTTTGAGCACTGTATTTATGGCTAGATGATGTCCTCTTGTTTATTTACAGTATCCGTTTCTGACCTTTATTATTGTTGTAGGTCCTTTTCAATCTGTTCTTTTTTGTTCTAAACCCTGTCTTTCTTCTAAACACTTAATGTCAGATCTAACTGCTGCTGATCTAGCCTTATGCTATATCTTATTACAAGATGCGGAGCGTGCCTTTTGTAATTTTTTTTTATCAAGGTTGATTGGTACCCGTCTAACAACCTTTGCACGTTCCAATCATCATTATCCCCTCCGGTGAGGGTCATCCGCTATTATGACTGCAAACATTGAAAACTATCGTTTGACAGGTACGGCAAGCTGATGCATTACTATTTCAATGACGCCAAAGTGAACAACGCAATTAATTTCTTAGGCATTTTTGAAGGATGTCTGAAAAATCATCCCTGTATGGTTTATTGTTATACTACGTCAACCTTTCAACTAACGGTTCCACGGTCCGTCAAGTAATTACAATTATCTTCGTTTCCAACACTCAACCATTTGCTCTCTGTAACCGATGTTCGCTCGTGCCCACCGGTACAATCCAGTACAGCTGGTACACTCCAATTCCTTTCACAAGATCTTGTGAACGAAGTATCATGTGAACGAAGTATCATGGGTATCATATATTATAACGAAGTATCATTTAAGAGTAAACTTAAGACTTATTTGTTTTCTAATGTGTAGATTTTAGATTTTTTTTTGTTATGTTTTTGCCCGTTTTAATTTTTCCAATACTTTTGTTATGCGCTTTGATCATGCTTTGGAAAAGCGCAATATAAATGCCTGTTATTATTATTATTATTATTATTATTATAATGTTCAACACATTAGCCTGTATACGTATATGTATGTACATGTACAATGTACAATGTACATGTACTGATTACGTTACATTCACGTGTATATTTGTGTGTGGATGATTAGCTACAAAATGCTTTATAGATGTTGTTAATTAGAGATAAAAACTCTGTGGAAGTTTTCCATTGTGACTGTAATTATGACATCTCGGCTATATCCTTTTGTTGTTTGCGTTATTATTTCTATCACGTTATTTATGAAATAATTATATGTGCTCAATAATAATAATAATAATGTGTGGACTTATATAGCGCACGTATCCACCAACTAAGTGGTGCTCAAGGCGCATTCTTTTACGTGCATTACACAACCCACGGGACCTACGGCTTTACGTCCCATCCGAAGGACGAAGCAATTATGGTCAAGTACCTTGCTCAAGGACACAAGTGTCACGACGGGGCTTGAACCCACACCCTGCTGCTGGCAACACCAGAACTTGAGTTCGGTGCGCTAGACCGCTCGGCCACGACACTTCAATGAACGTAGTAGACGGAAGGTTACTTCTAAAGTAAATTGTTGCTCCAATCACTATCATCTGAAGAAAACTGTAAACTGCATCTGCATTAGCAGTGGCAACAATTTATAGTGTTGGCAAGATTTGGGTGGGGGTGCAGTGGGAATGGTATATAGGGAGCAGGAACCATGACCTACTGCCACCCATGCCTTCCCCTCCCCCACCTCCTTCGCATACCACCCCCGGTGTATCAATTATAGTTTAATATTTCCTGTTGTTTCCCCTTTTAAACAAATTATCCCAAAAACTTTTTTGTTTGTTTTCAATGTTGTTATCACTCATTACTCGCATATGTGTTATGTGAAGATTTTTATGTAAAAAATTAGAGCCTAAAAAGGCAAAATTGGAAAAATCTAAATACTTATGTAGTCTGGATTAATGTTTTTTAAGCTGGTAAGGGGGAATAACAATTTTTATTATTATTATTATTTTATTATTATTACTTTTTTGTTGTGGGATTACCATTAACACTAATACCGTCCCTGGCCTCTCCGACCCAGTCACATTACTATCACATATTGATTTAGAATTGTATAGCATTATACAATCATGAATAAATATTGTGTTATGTATGTATTTTTTTTAATCCAATAAGCTCATGTGTTTCTCTTTGGTAATTCTAGAAAATACTAGAACTAATCAATTATAAAAGTACAAATCTTTTGTAATTGATTTGTTCTATAATTCCAACTGTATATTAGAATTATGGCAAAACTCCTTCATCCATGGTATAGGAAAACATTGTTTCAATAAATCTGATGCCATTTTTGCATAATATACTGAACAGCAAAAGAAACGCAAGTCCGAGGACAGCAAAAGAAACGCAAGTCCGAGGTCTTGTCAAGTTTTCAAACAGAAGACAAACCATTTTGATTCTAATCACTCATTTAATGAAAAATGCTTTCAATTTGTGAGCTGAAAGTGACTGTTGAATGTGAAAATCTTGCAATGCAATTTCAACAGTCACTTTCAGCTCACAAATTGAAAGCATTTTTCATTAAATGAGTGATTAGAATCAAAATGGTTTGTCTTCTGTTTGAAAACTTGACAAGACCTCGGACTTGCGTTTGTTTTGCTGTCCTCAGACTTGCGTTTCTTTTGCTGTTCAGTATATTTTGTTAATTGTAACATGGAGCCCCTTCAAAGCTTTGCAGAGAAAACCCAACCAGGGGACTGAAAACATTTATAATGAAAATGTCAACCTTGGTGGGATTTTAAATCAGACACGTTTAAAACAATAACAATGAGACCGAGAATAAATAATTAAGCATATTAATACATTTCTCTGTTTTACTGCACGAACAACCCAACATAGTGTGCATGTACGTGGCTATAGTGCAGGCCTATAATTATGTGGTGATGTTAATAGTTGTTAGAGTCCGAGAACGGAGGTGCAATCACGTTTCTAAAAACATGAAAATAAATTGTTAGTTTCATATGAACGTAAACGTAAACAGGAAGTAGCGACCGCCGCTTACATGGGGTCACAGAAATTAACCAATTAGAGCTCAGAGAATTCGGAGTGTACCAGAGCCTTTAAGTTGGATAAAGGCGGTGGAGACGAGTGAATAACTGATGAAGAACCCTACACAGGGGGCACATATGCGATACTTGGGCGTGAGCAGAAAATTGTTTGGCATTAATGTGAACCTGCACTCCAATCCCATGATCTAGACATGTATCACAGTGAAATATAATATAATATTTACAGGATTTATCTACAAGGCATGATATATACACCGTTGGTACAGTGTCTGTAAATACGGCATCCATGTTCGTTATACGAACAATGAAGAGCCTAGCCTTGACCAAGCCTGTTGTCGTAGTGCTGCCATCCCGTACCGATTTCTGGCCCGGGTCTATACCACTGATCTCTATACTAACTGGATAGGAGATGGGCGCTGATTGGCCTATAAAAAGTTGAAGTATCCGGCCGCCATGTTAGTTCCCCCAATAGGTCAAGAGTCAAATGTCATGTTAGCATACAGACAATAACAACAACTGGTTCAGCAGCACTCGGCATTGTCGTCGGTCGGGCAGCAGTAAACCTGTCAGGACGTCACGCATGCGCCTTCTTTCTTGGGGAAACAAAGATGGCGAACAACGAGCTTCAGCCAACCGGCGCGATCTCCTATCCAGTTAGTATAGAGATCAGTGGCCTATACTAATTTATTTACTCTATTTATTGACTTTGTTTACTTCATATAGAAATTTGTCTTATAATATGTCTGCTTCTATAAATACCAGTATAACGTGTGTTTACTTTAAAAGTGTATCAATGTACATGTATAACTATACATACTATTGATTAAATTTTTTGCCCTACACCGACGTGTGTATAGCACTGTATACTCAGTGCTTTCCGAGTGTCTGTGAAAAAACTACACAGGCGACTCGGGCGGGATTCGAACCCACGACCTCCTGTTTACTACTGCAGACGTCTTAACCTCTCGACCACCGAGCTTGTCCGGTGACGATTGGCTGGCTAGAATCCTATATAGCAGCGGGTGCCGCTATATTTATAGGTTTTTGACTATACTATACCAATTTTTTATCCATGGGGCATATCAAATGTGTGTTATAATTTGTCTACTGCTACAACTACCAGTAGAACTCATGCTTACTGTAAACGTGTAACGTTAACAAAAAAATTATGAATACATTCAAAATTTTCGTATTATATTTACGTAATCTTAAATCAAACATTCATTTGGGAAATTAAGTTGTTTCTCCAATGGCGATATCTGAAAGGTCACGGAGTCTTCTCCCATATCCGCGTGCATCATGATCAAAAAACAGAGAATGAAAAATGAAAAATTCTCTCTCCATTTTCCCGCTTTTTCAACAATTTAAGCATCACCTTCCCAAACCAACTGAACACTAGCTGCTAATTGTCCTTCAATAAAATGGATATTCTTCAAATGTTTTAGCCACTTATTTAATCATAACTAACAACACGGTGAACAAGATTTAGTGTAATTCGACACCTGATGCCGTCAATATGACGTCACTTTGATTTCCTCCAACTACCTGATAAAGTCTTTCATGGTGCCAAGTATCAATTCGATTTGACGTTTGCAAGTAGGCTAAAAGTTCCGGAGAAACATTGGAGAGAAACAGAATGAACAAAACAAATCACGATACTTGAAATATTAAAATAAACTCATATCAGAACTCTCCCCACGCTTCCTCTGATGTTTGGATATTTATAATAATACACAAAAGCAGTGTTTAATCATCTTAACTTGTGTGCAGCCACTTGCTGATCATTGCAATCTCATGTCCCCCTGATAGTATCATCAATAATGAAACTATCGTCTAGATGCAATATCATTCCACACTCACCAGTCGTTAATTACTCTCACGCAGTTCCTGCCTTAATTACTGCAGTCTGTCCTCAAGAAGCTTCGTTCGATCTTCGCTGTGTTATAAATTTTCCTCAGTGTTATGCATATAACGAAACAGCTGAACAATTCCACAGTCTGACGAAACACTCCTACCTTCTTGTAGCCTTTCCAGATGCATGTAGGCGCGCAGTAATAATAACCGGCTGGATAAAAATTTGACTGCACAACCACTCACGGTCAATGATAGCAGAATGTCAGCCGAAGGTAGTCTAATGAGTATGCAAATGGCAGAATGTCAATCAAAGACAGTCGAATGACTATGCAACCTCTCACGAGGAAAATAATTATTTTGTACAGAATGAACCGTTGAAGCGTGAAACTTGTAAAAGCCGATTTGTGAGCTAATCGAAGCAAAACACGGTAATTTTGGCCTAGGCTATAATATCATTGCACTGTACAATCTTCCGGTCAGAATTTCCACTGGGAAACTAAGGGGTCTATAGATCCTTTATTCGGTCACATCATGGTCAGTATGATCATGAAGGAAGGATACTTCCAATGATACCGGTATCTATTACTCCATTATTGGTCCATTTGTGCCTAATCAATTAGTGAAGCCATCACGAGGACCATTTTACTACTCACGTACAAAAGAAACGCAAAAGGGACACACACAGGAGAACAACGAATGCACATGGAGAGGATGATTCTCCCAAGCATTGCTTTGTGTGGTTTATGGGAGTGGTGACGTTGCATAACATTGGCTTAGATGTAAGCTCATGACCTTCTATCCATAATAGAGATCATTGATTGCAATGACTGGTTTATGAGAGTGGTAACGTGGCATACAGTGGCTTCAATGTAAATGCATCATCCGTAGATACTTCCTCCATAGTCTGACCCCATTGGTGAATCCAGTTGGGGAGAGGGCACTTCCCCCTCTTTTTTATCGCGGTGCACGTAAATTTACCATACGTTTTAATGTTCCCCCTTTTTGTAAACAGTGCCCCACCCCTTTTTTGGTCATTTCCCCTCTTTTGTGAGACCACGGAATCGCCTCTGTCTGATTATACGGGCCTTGTATATGTACACACGCGGGTCACCTTATAGAGTTATAGTTTGGACATTTTTATCTCATAGCTTTCAATCCACACAATCAATTTGATTCGAGTCGAACCGACAACCCTATAAATTATGACAAAGACATTAAAGATGCACTGTAAACAATGTGAGTTCACAGTAGTGTTTCTGTTGAAAACAATCAAAAATTTACATCAGAAATTTCTGTTTTCAGATTTTCTTGTGAATATACAGAAATGTGCCATTTCTAAATGGTTACGTTCCTATTCTCTGCAAAGTTACAGCGGGTCTGCTGTTGATGCACAAAGGAAAATTCTGCTGTATAACAAAGAATCTGCTGTATAAAAATAAAGAATCTGCTGTATAATAAAGAAGTCTCCGTAATGCCAATTGACAAAACAACTTACCGTAAATAAACAACCATTTTTTAACAGTGTGTACGGCCCATGTTTTACCGCCAATTTCTATATTTTTCGTTTTGTTTGAATTGGAACATTGGTAATTTCCTTTTTTGAAAGAAAAACAAATACGCTCTATATAGGCCTACTTTACGAGATATTTCACCAGATACTTATCAGAACAGTCGTGTAACTATGGGGGCACAGTCGAGGTCCGTGCCCCCGGGTGCCCCCATTCAGAATTTTGAAAAAATAGGTCCCTATTTGAGACTGCAGGATTCAAGTATTGACATCCCCCCCCCCCCAGAAAAAGTGGTGCACCCCCTAGTGCCCCCTGAAACTTGGACCCTAGTTATGCCACTGTATCAGAAGCGTGGCTTAGCAGTAGAAATGTGTTAAACTTAATTTATGATGGGACCCACAATAAATACCATTGGGTACCCGGTACCTATACTGCAAAACCATGTTTAACACGATTATTTTGAGAAATGTTTAATTTTGAAGCATTTGTTTTCCCATCTTCAAGTAATAATAATAATAATAATAATGTATAGATTTATATAGCGCACGTATCCACCAACTAAGTGGCGCTCAAGGCGCATTATATTATTATCCCTGCTCATAAGGCTCATAAGGCTCATAAATCATTCCTGAAACCATCTCAGCTCCCTGGGGAGTATACAGCTCAATTGCTGCCATTTCTAGCGCATAGAGAGCAAACCATCTCTGCCTTCACAGGTACCCATTAACCCCTGGGTGGAGAGAAGCAATTATGGTTAAGTGTCTTGCTCAAGGACACAGGTGTCACGGCTGGGGCTCGAACCCACACTCTGCTGCTGGCAACACCAGAACTTGAGTTCAGTGCGCTAGACCGCTCGGCCACGACAATCCACTTTACGTGCATTATACAACACACGGGACCTACGGCTTTACGTCCCATCCGAAGGACGAAGCAATTATGGTTAAGTACCTTGCTCAAGGATACAAGTGTCACGACCGGGGCACATACACAGGTAGTACATTTTTAATACCGTGTGAACATTTCAAATTTCTACATAAATATGGCTTTCAGAAACGAGTATCCACAGATAACATGTATGAAAGTGCTAATTCGTCATATGATCCTAAATTACCGACCGCCAGTTTTCCTATATAATGAAACAAAATATCAATGCGGTAAAACCTCTCATAATTGGTTGAATTGAAACGTCAATATTTTTGCTCGTCTCTCTCACTTCTGAATAGGATACTGTACGTATATTCATTTATCATGTTATTCTTCTATGATATCAAAGTGTGAAGCGCGACATAACTTGTGCAAGAGATGCTGTTCCCCGATTTCCATTCTCTTGTTTTGTCCTTGGTTACTGTTAGAATTGTATATTAAGAGACTTCAATTTCACACCACTGAAGAAAAAAAACATCATCATGAATGCATGCCCCATACATAATGTAAAAGAGTGAAAACCACTCTTTCAAAGAGCTGTATGGCGGACAAGTCTTTTTGGAGTGGATAAAGAGTAAAATTAGTAGTGTATAAAGAGTGAATTGGTAGCCTTTTACTGCATTTTTCAATCGAATCAGAGTGGGTTTCACTCTAAAAAAAAGACTTGTCCGACATAGCTCTTTAAAAGAGTGGTTTTCACTCTTTTACATTAAGAGAGTAACATTCCCATTGCTACAGGGGTGTTAGGAGGAACAGTGCTTTCTTGTGTTTTCGTAAACCATCACGAATAAGACATTTGAATTTTCAGTGGGGGCACCCGGGGAAAATTTGTGTTAGAGGATCGTATAAGCACTAAATAACGGGCATTCTGTTTCTGGACTCCGTTGTTCACATTCAATTTTGGAAATCTTGCACAATGAGTATGGCGACTCATAACTTTGACGTCACATTTGGTAAAATTTTCAAAATCTGATGACAATTTTTTCGTAAAAAAAGTAAAGTTTCATTTTAAATTTCACGTCAACTTTTTGTTTTTATCAGATAATTTCCTTTTAGAAAGGAAAACGAAAAGGACTATAGGCCTATAACATTTAAAATTGGATATTTTACAAAATAATAATTTTTAAGAAGCTTTTGCCCAAATTAATTTATGACGGGAATCGCCATTAATTCGCTTCAAGTACAACAAGTAATGTTTTGTTGAGAAACATAAATTTCCAGAAAAACACGAACAATACATCTTTAATTCCATTGTTTTTGTTCTTGTATAACATAAATGCATTTAGATACTAGGTTGGTTTGGCAGACAGGTAGTCATTCTGCGCTGATGGTGGGTTTTCTTAATAGGATGCTTGCTTGCATTAAAAGAGAAAGTCGGTCATTTCATTGTGTAGTTTGTTTGATGATAAACACAAGGAATAGCGATCGGCATATTGATGCATAGGCCTATCAAAATACCATTTAGCATTAAAGGGAAACCGATATTCGTCAAGGGTAAAGTTTTGTACGCCAATAGCTAATGGAGATCAAGAAAGACTGACATGACTATGTGAAAGCTTCAGCTCACTCGGTTGTCACGTTTTTACCATTATTATTGCTGACTGTTGAAGAGCAGAGTTATTTACTGAAGTCAGTGACTTGATTAACATTTGTTTTGGACTCGTAACTTGACTTGACTTGTACAAGTACAACTCCTTGTGACTTGACTTGCCTTACGACTTGTAGTTACAATGCTACTGTTGGGCCTACAAAACGTCACTGTAGTGGCTATTTTGTAACGGAATGTTGTCTGAAAGGTGAGGCCGGGGATTGGTTAATAATATGGTTAATAACCAGATGGTTCAAAGACAATGTAAAACTTACTTGGTGTAATGTTCCCTCGGAATAGTTTTGTCTGAAAACAAAAGTGAGATAATTTCCAGATCGAGTTATCTTTCCTTAATTCTATGTTCAAATGAAATAAAACACATCTGACTGCTTTGTTCGCTATTTTGTAGTTTATACACAATTTAATAAACTGAAACTTTTACAGGTTGGTGCTTTAATATATATCTTGCAGACTTGTATTCGAGTCCTCAAACCTCGAGTCTGAGTCCGAGTCCGAGTCCCCAGTGTCGAGTCCAAGTCCAAGTCTCGATTTACTGTGGGTCGAGTCCGAGTCCAAGTCATGAGTCACGAAGGTCGAGTCCGAGTCCGAGTCATGAGTCATACAAGTCTGATATCTTGATTTATTAAAGGGAAAATACGGCTTCGATATTTGGTAATGTACATGAATTTCAACCCTCTAGTTTTCCAGAAATAAATCCTAAAACTAACCTGTTGAAAAAGGGACGAGGAAAGCGCTGGACCAACCATACATTAATTTTGGTACATCTTTCCTGTAAACCACACGATTATTAAAACCATGATTCACACACTGATTATTAAACAATGATTCATGATTATTTTGAGAAATTTATTTTAAAGCTTTCGGTTTCCATTTCTAAGTTAATTAAATAACAATGTTCTAACAATTTTTTTGTTTAAATAGACTAAAATGTTTTTTTTTTTTAAACTTAGTTTAAGCCTACTCCGGGTATCATAATCACGACAGCAAGGATAATTATAATGCCGTTTGTATTTTTTTAAATCAAGGTTTAGTGGCATATGCCTGTACGTTTATTAATCCAATACACTGGCAATTTCACATTGACCATTTTAAACAAACCTACAAATTGACCCTACCACTAAATACCACAAGTGTTCTCGTTTCGATCGATATCAACTAAGCACAGACAGTACAGATCGAGAACGATGACTTATTAAACCAACACGGCTACACCATTATTCATTATCGTTAGCCCTGGAGCTATAATTAGACTTGTTCAAGTTAGTGCTGGTATGCTTATCAATGCCGCTCGATACTGCTCCTTCTATCAGAATTGGTTTTCTACTTGATGCGTTATTATACGAGGACTTGGGCCGAGTTTATTGGGTTATTTACATGTTATCGATTTAGCTCGTTTTCTCTTGAATGATTACAAGGATACAGCATCAACACGTTTGTTATTAAAAAATACTTAATTTGGTTAAAGGCATCATTTATCTTGTCATTTATAATCATCAGCCCCAAAAATAACCATATTCCTTTAACATAAAGTGATGACATAATAAATGCTGAGTATGTTCAGCAGGAAGTGCTGTAGTTTTACAGAGAATAATTGGAAACAAATCTAACTTATGAAGATCAAGAAATGTGCATAGAAATAATTTTAAAAAAAGCCTACAGCTAGCTCGAATGGTGGTCCACACAAATTTCCCATACCGGAAAATTGTTTACCTAAAGTAGGTAGCACCATACAAAGATCGCTAAAAAAATTTTTTGCTGTGGATGTTCTATGCATTTTTGTTTTTTTGTTTTGTGTCATGGTGTATATATATATTTAACTTTTATCTATTATTATGTCACATGCTTAAATGATAGATTCTTTTTAAATTGTATGTAAGTGTATAGTCTAAATAAGTTTTTCTATTTGGAATTTTATTGTACATGTACTGCGCATTTGAACATTTCTTTATGGAATTTGCGCATTAGAAATGAATAAATTATTAATTATTATTATTAAAATAATTCATAATGACGACTTTTTGAAATTGGCTTTATGTCTGATATCAACACAAACATCACACTTAAGTCAATTTATGGATGACAATTCAGTCGTTATTTTGAATCGCATCCCTTTAAAATCCAACATCTCGACATAGTACTCCCTCATCATGCAGAGGCAGTGCTCATGCGCCATCAGATTAAGTCAACACTGTCGTTACTATGGGTTAATATATAATCCGTTTTTATTTCAATGCACACACTACAACAGGGAAACAAAATATGCATTTTGAGACGATTGCGACTACAATCGTCGTTTACGACATGGACTGCTTGTGCGCTTTCGTATGTTATTCCTGAACACAATAATATCTGCCTAAAAATACCACGACTTATACATTTATACAATTTATATTTTCTTCTCAATCATTGATCAGTCGTCTCAATCATTGCCATCACAAATAATTGATTCAACAAAACGGAAATACGCTTATTAAAGCGATATAACCAAGCTTAAAATAGCATTCAACTCAATGCATTAACCCTAACTCCCTAGGCCCACTTGTCGACACATAACCTGAATCCTCCAAAATCCTTCAGTAGTAAAGCAAGCACATGACATATGCACACATATGTTTCTAGTGTCATACATGTACATGGCCAGGGACCCTCCCTGCATGCATGGAGCAATAAACAGTGTCCACTGACCCAAGCACTGACCTTGCAATTACGACAACAAACATGGATGTACATGTACCATGGAAAGGCCTAGTATGCCTAATAACCTCAATCCTCCAAAATCCTTCACTTTAGCAAAGAGCATGTAGCATGTAACCTCAATCCTTCAAATTCCTTCACTTTAGCAAAGAGGATTTTGGAGGATTTGGGAAGGTTAGGGCTAATATTAGCCACAGGGTGGGGGGTTGAATACATAATAATGCCGATTCATTGAATATTAAAAGCTTACACGTGTTATCGCGACAGAAACCAAACAATGGGATTAAAGATACAAATCTATTTCTCTATTTCACCCGATATGACTTTAAAGGTATATCGCCCGTGTTCGGCTCAAGAGACCCCAAAATGTAATTTAAAAAAAAAAGATTTTCGGATGTGTAAAAGCGATATATAAAATGCGCTTGAATCTGATCGATCATAGAGGTCTGATTAACAGCAGCGTTGGCCAATTGGAAGACGGCACGCGCTGCACTAATAAATATTGGGCAAACACGGTTGATGTGTTGCCCAACACCGGTCAACATATCAACAGGTTACACAGTTGGTTTACCATTGCCCAATGTTGAATAATTTTTTGTCAAAATATGTGAAACGTTGTGGTAAATACTGACCAATTCTGGGAGAAATAACCTTACCCAACCCCATGTTGCCCAACGTTTTTACAGTGTGGCCAATCGGAAGACTGCACGTTGGTAGGTCCTACTCATCCTTGACGGATTTTGATTTCTTTGGGTGTGTTTGTTTCACCTGGGATTGCAGATCAGGATCTTGCGCAGTGCGAAAACAAACGGAAACTTCTCGGGATCCAAATCCATGTCATAGCTCAGCCGCTGTATAATCCCTGTTGTATACGGCTGTGTACCAGACTACGGCCTGAACCGTGCCCGTGGCAGAATCCATCCGCTAAATTTAGATTTTTGTTTTGACAAGCTGTTTTATATATCAGTAAGTAAGACTAATTGCGGTGACACCATGTGGAATCTCAATTGAGTAGTAATTAGTTCTGAAAAGAACTGGGGGTACAACACGACGTTTCGATCAGTATGCTCTGATCATCCTCAGGAGAATGTTTTATATATCATTTGATAGCAATGATAGTTTATGTTGGCCTTCAAATAAATTGTTTCAAAAAGTTTTTAAAGATTATTCATGATAATTTAATGAATTCTGTAATGATTTTCGTCTTGTTATTTTCGTTTGCGCCATCTTGGATCTAGCACGTATCCACTGCGCGAGCAGGATCAGCAAATACAGGATCCGGATCAGTAAACTGTCTAAACCGTACGGACTGTCTGGTGATCGAGATCTGGATCTGTGCGAAACCGTACAGACCTTTTGTTCAATGTCTCAAATGAAAGCTTGTAACTTTCTTAACCCTAGAAAAATAGCAATTCACATTTAAATCATGTGTTTTATTTTTACCGCCAAATCGGTCCAAACACAGGCAACAATATCTTTAAATTACCTTCAAATGAGATAATAAAAATTAAAAATAATTCTAATGAAGCAATGAGTCTACATAGTGTCATTATTGACCACCAATGCAATTTATTACGACGCATCATAGTTCATTTATTATATGAAATGGCTTATTTGAAAATAATTCGCATTCGGAAAAGCAATGTACAGAATTAAACCCAAAATTACGTTAAATGCAAGGATTGATACAGATATGCATGGGTTAACCTTCCATTATGTCAAGGATTGATACAGATATGCATGGGTTAACCTTCCATTATGTCAAGGATTGATACAGATATGCATGGGTTAACCTTCCATTATGTCGCTGTATATCATTTCATGTGAAAAAATACACATCAACATAGCGACCTATGAAAGTCTTAGCTTTACGTTGTCTCGTAAAACAAGATTAGGTGAAAATGCATTTAGAAATTTCGATTCGGTAATAACATTAGCACCTCAGACAGAAAGACTTAAAAGTATGTTCGATACCATCGTCAACTTTACTGTTACACCAAGTAGGTTTTATGTAGAATTTGTGATAGGCCTATCAGTGATAAATATCAAATCCATCACATCACATGCTGCTTGCATGAAATCAGTCACATTATATAATTCCAAGATGGCGGACACCATTTTACAGATCGACAGTCCTACAAATGCAATATACAGGCGTGTCCTGTGCCTGCAAGGTCTGTACAAATATGAACTGGGGTTGGCCATCAATCATTAAACTGTTACCACCACAATGTAATGTCATTCCATTCAACCACTATATATGTACACTTACAGTAGCACAGGTCATTAGCTGTATATTGATTACGTAGCCTATACAAAATGTATGCAGACCATAACAAGCAAAAATACACACTTCACTTTTCTCTGTCAGAGGCACATTAATTCATATTTATTGCTAACACAAAGGTGGTTTCATTACCGGAATATGTATGTATATCGCATGCTTAATCCCACTTTCACTATGCTTTTTATTCAAACGATAAAATAATGATATCCTTCACCGCTAATCTAAATTTACTATTCATTAATTCATATACTTTTAAACAAATCATTCAACTGCATATCATATTAATTCAAATTTTTGTTAAAATTAACAAATAACACCATCACAAAACAAAATTAATTTTGGGCAAACTGCCCTGACCTTTAAACTTTGACCTGTACAGTGATATTAGATTAGGTCTAAAACTTGTTACTGTAGCTATAACACCAAATATGTTTGCATTGATCGGCTGCGAAGTACATTGTACAATAATAAACAATAATAAAACACAAACAAAACAAAAAACAAACAAGTTGATGAAGAGATTTTATTACAGGTAAATATGGCGAACATATTCCCAATGGGAATACAACATCAACTGTGCAATCGGTATCCTTGCAAAAAAAAGTGAAGATTTGAAAACATCTGGAATCAACTGACTAAGACTTATTTATTAGAATCCCTTACTTTTCTTTCTGTATTTTTTAATTGATACTCTCGTCTTGTGATTCCTGTTATGTGATAATAAATCGTACGATATTTATTTTTGTTGTTGTGCAACATTTCACAGAATGGAATGGTTATTACTGACCCTGATTTTCATTTCAAATTTAAATGACAAATTCATTTTACTGTCAATCAACATTTACATTTGTTGCAGTCCAAACGAACACTTTAACCAAACCTATGTACTACAAAACCTCAGGAAATAATAATGCAGCAAATATTTCCTTGAAAAAACGCAAACCAGATTATAACATAATTATTAACTACATTCTAGCTTCTCACTCTTACCACCCCCTAAGAATAAATAATTGGGGGGGATTTGAGCCTCCTTTAACCCTCATGGATGAAGTGTAACCGCGGTGTAAGGGAAACAGTGATAAACATACTGACAGACACACCCAGGGGAGATGGAGGAGGGTAGAGTGATAGCTTCCTTCAATCGTGCATCTTCAATTATAAATTGCATTGAACTGCGCTGAACTCGAAGCATTCAAAACATTGTGTTCCCCCTACTGAGCATAAACATGCATTTCCCAAATAATGTCATTCCTGAGACTGTCAAATTGGTTTTATTTCTGTCACCTTTTAGTGGACCAGTTAATAGCAAGTTTTGTATATATGCAGTTCACAAAAAATAGTTTTTCAGATCAACACTTTAAAACCTGCTCAAAACACAATACCCAGTTACACACCAAGTTAAAAAGTGACACAGCACTAACTTACAAAATGTGAAAGCTCATAAAAACCATTTAACCAAAAATTCACATCAACTTAAAAATAACAATAATACCATTACTATAACTATAAGGTTAGAATTTCCCTAGAAAAGTATTTGCATTGTGTGCTTTAAATAAATGGTTGGTTTATTGTTCTGTTCAGTTGCTTTTAAGGTTGATAAATGTAACAATGATCCATAAATTGACTCTTTAAATACTTATTGTTATGCATTTATTACAACTGGAACTACTTGTTTTCTTAAAATATATATATTTCAAATGAATGAAAATGGTAATATTCACTTTAGGTAAAACTTGTAGCTTTGCATGGTGAAGAGGATAAGTAAGAGTAATTGCGGTGACACCATGTGAAATTCTCAATTGAGTAGTAATTAGTTCTGAAAAGAACTGGAGGTTACAACTCGACGTTTCGATCAGTGTGCTCTGATCATCCTCAGGAGAACGATCAGAGCATACTGATCGAAACGTCGAGTTGTAACCTCCAGTTCTTTTCAGAACTAATTACTACTCAATTGAGAATTTCACATGGTGTCACCGCAATTAGTCTTACTTAATATTCACTTTACCTGATGTTGTTGGTTAGTTCACTAAAACAGGCCCCAACTAGCTTGTAATTTTTTTTCTCTCATTCAAAAATGTCATGTCTGGCCATTTTGTATAACTCATCCACTGACATAATGAACTGAGAAAACAATGCAAGTTGCCTCCAACATTAATATGGTTAATTTTAGTTAAAATAATTTTTCGTTCACAAACTGATAAAACTGTGCTATCACTCACTCTATGACCCACTCTTGATAAGTGTATTTGTTCTACAATTGAACTTATGAAGTGTATTAAGTGGGTGCAATGGTTAAGGTGATTTTCAATACTTTATTTTTTTTGTTTTCTCCCTTGGTGAAAACAAGGCAATGACGACTTACAGATTTCAGGGTAAAAAAATAAAATAAACTTATTTTATGAAGACAATACATATAAAGAAATACTGGCTGCTCCCGTGATCAAAACAATCTGTGTGAAATACAAAATATGTTAAAATATACCATAACACAAAAAACTGATCTATGGATTCAAGTTGCAACCAGTTGTTTACTATCAACTGTTGGAGCCTGTTTGAGGATTGGCGATGTTTATTCGAAGAGAGCCAAAATGTCAGCATTTGCTCGTTCAATGTGCTTGGCCACTCGCCAGGAATCCTGTATAATATGAGAAAATGAAAACGAAAATGTTTTAACAATAAACAGAAAGCATATTTCACAATTTAGAGAAGGAGAGGAGGATGGAGTTTGTGGGCCAGAGATAAGATCGTACCCAGAAACCGAGGAAGCTGGAGAGAGTTCACTGCAGCCTTATGGGCCACACAGCCTGAAGAGGATAGTTAAGGTGAATTGATATTTCAAAATAATTTTTTATAAGTTTTATATCAAAACATTAAATAAAAATCAAATAAAATAATTACAAAAATTAACGGAACCCGACTCTTATTCAGTTTGATTTAATAACACTGTCATAATAAAATGATGAATGCTTTGGGTCATCGTCATATCTGTGAACTAATGGCTTCCCATAACCCTAGAAACTAGTAATTTATTGGCCGAGTTTGGAATGTACATGTCTAAAGGATGACACATCCCTTTTAATTAAGAGTTTATACATTGGCTAGAGCTTAGAGCATGCCGTCACCCATTAATCTATCAACTCCAGCACAATCCTTTTAAGAGAGCAATCTTTTGTTTTTGTAGAAGGCCAAGATTGAAGAGGTTGATTTCATGATGCTATATGTATATGAAGCTCTTAGTCAAGTAATGACAAGTAACATTGCTTAGGTAAGAAGGCATTCATACACAATTATGCACATCAGCGAGTCTCACACATAATGCATTACTTATCGGTTATGAATTCAGTTCCAAAAAATCATGTGCTTCGCGATTCCCACCCAGCGCTATGCTCAGTCGCATTGGAAAGGGCTTCAAAAAGCCACCGGCATCGAGCCATTACAACTACGACGAACGATGTATGATCGCAAGAAATTCAACAGTTGGCTAGATACCCGCTATCCTGCCAGCAAACGTCAAGCCCTTGAAATACATTTCTGTCTTGAGGTGCTGTCATTTTTATAGTGCAATTGATAAGATTTATTTTGCAAATGAATTGCTGTGTTCTGGAGACGTAAATTCCATGTAAGAATAAGTAAGAAAATCTTAATGGGTTTTCACTATTTTCTTGATGCAGGGGCGTGACTTGAGAAAAGTAAAACATACTGAAAAAAAGGGGTAGCAGACCTGGGTCTCCCTTTGGTCTAGGGGTGTAACAATACCACTTTTTCGCGATTCGATACGTATCGCGATACTTGGTCACGATATGATACGTATCACAATACGTGTAACTGCAGCCTCTATGAAAATTGTATAGCGCCCTCTGTTGGCAAAGTGGACTGACTGTTGGTAGAAGCACATTGGCTGAGCAGCCATGTTATTTTAATGTTTTGTATGGTCCTCCAGATCATCGAAAATGACCACCACTTTACCCGATTGTTTGAAGGCCTAGTTAACCCCAGAAGAAGCAAGGAGGTATTGTTTATTGATTAGCTGATTTTATTGAGAAATTAATAGAATCTTTGGGGCTTTAGTTTACTAGATTGCATAAGGATAAACACTTGACTTTTACTCATATGTGACCCGCTCCGTCGAAATGAGACTTGTCCCCCAGATCTGACATTCATAGATATGTATGCTAGGTTAACAAGTAACTCACGGGCTTTCCAATGATACAAATGTTATTTCCGTAGCTTATTCCATTCCGGAATTATCGAGCGATGAAGACAACCATCACTTTTGCGGCCTGTTTCGTTTTGAATTTCGCCGAGAAAATCAACATTAAACTTGGTCCACACACAGAGCAAGCGCGAGCTATCGTTCGATGTACAACTCATGAATAATTAATCAGCCCTTGTACCAAACACCGGCTGTACACACCGGCCGCGTTCATTCCGCCTGCTGTGTGTGGAGTCACGGCGTACACAGTGCATGCACTAGGTATAGGCTAGGTGTATGCAGATAGCCAGCTTTACGGAGCGGCGGGGCCCAGGCCTGAACTCTGGTCTGTATAACCGGCTAAGCTGGGCCTAGAGTTGGCGAAAGATCGTCGTCATTAAGGGTGGCGTCATTCATTTTCTGGTAAACTGCGTATGCTCAGACAACTGGTTGCTTACGGTTGTCCAATCAAAGAGCTGTATTTCTTCTACCTTGCCGATGATTCGGCTCGTTGGCTAACAATTTATTTTGCGGCTTAAAACTACTATTAGAGCTCCATACTGCTTAGTCATTGCCACAACAGTGCGCAGTTGAGGTCATGACCTTTCTTTTGATACCAAACACGTACGTTTAACGTTAACGGAAATACTCGTGTTGCTGTCTCGAAAACAAGGATATTTTGACCTGTTTGGATTTAACGGAGGCCACATGAAAGACAAACATGATACAGACATTGTCCAGAAATCGTCCTTTTTTATGGATTTATTAATATTTTTATGAAAAGGTAAGACCACCATAAGATTGATCGAGATTTTATCAAACTAAAAATATAAAAACCTAGAAATCGGTATGCAATGTTTTTCGAATTATTTTTTTGGCGAGCACAAGTTCAGAGTCGAATTACACGGAAACCTCCGTTGGGGGACAAGTCTCATTTCGACAGAGCGGGTCACATATTCATATGCTACCTGCTTGTTCACGTAATGTGTGCTTCATGATATTGAACTTTGTATTTTGGATTTGTTCTTATTGCAGTTTTCACGGAGCTTTGCCAGTTTTTTATGACCTGTTTCATGTACCTGTATAATGAACCTTGAATCAGTATTGGAGCTGTAATATGGAAGTGAGAGATACAATACATGATTGAAACTGCAAGCTTCTGTCGAGACTCTTGTTTATTTTGTCTGCGTCTCCCCTAGTAGCAGATCTTATGTAACTTAGGCCATTCAACTGCGATGCGAAAGAGCTGTTGCTACAGTGAAAACTCCGATTTTTGACTTGAGATCGTTAAGAATTGCGAGATTAACCAGTCTGTAATTGAAACGTGGAATGCTGAAACATCTTGAGGCGAGCAATTCCATCAACCTACCTTGATCCATACTGGCTTTGATGCATGCACTACTCCTTACCGGGCATTGTGAACAACAGGAATCAAGAAATGCCACTTGACATGCGTGTACTGCGACAGTTTTGCGAATTCTTCTGTCACCGAGCCCTACCAGGATTCATCCATCACTTCGAGAACAGCCAAGCAAGAGGACTTGCATTGACACCGTAAGGGAGAATCAGCATTCTGCGAAAGTGTATTCTGAACTGTTGGTCCCAAGAACTTCCCTGAAATACCTTTGCTGCACAATCAAACCAATTAGTGTGCCTTGCATATGGAATAACTGTATGACTTTCAGCTTTTGTACACCGCGTATAATGTGTAAATTTGCATTACGGAATAACTGTATGACTTTCAGCTTTTGTACACCGCGTATAATGTGTAAGTTTGCATTACGGAATAACTATGACTTTCAGCTTTTGTACACCGCGTATAATGTGTAAGTTTGCATTACAGAATAACTGTATGACTTTCAGCTTTTGTACACCGCGTATAATGTGTAAATTTGCATTACAAATATTGTGCATGAAATGAGAATGTTTCCATCAGCAAAATTGTGTACTACTACTGCATGACTGCAAATGTTGATCTGTGCATATTTGTTGTAGTTTGTGTAACAAGCATTGACCAGATTCATAGTACATAACAGTTGCAGAGTGGATTCATCTGTACAGTGGTATTGTGGAATTACATTTTTTGCACACCATTTTAGTATATTGTGCATTAGTACATGTTCGTAACATAACTTTGTGAACAGGTAATTAGAGGATTGAGTTTGTACTTACTGTATAACATATTTTGTGCAGTTAACCACGTTTTTTATATGAAGGTACATACTGCTGCTACTTGTATACATTTAAATACATATATTGTAGTTTGAAGGTATATCCCAGCATAGTGTATAGATTCTCACCATGTCACGCACAAACACGGATGAAGGCAATGTTGCAACTGCCCAGGCTGAGGGATGCGACAATGAATATGGAGTTGAAACCGCCCGTGAAAGACAACTTACAGAAAGGGGTTTACATTGGCATGTCAGCCTACGCGAGCGTAGGTTCCGAAGTACCCTGTCAGCCTGGCATAGATGTGCCAACCAATTGGAGAAATTACTGTCAGATTCAAATCAAATCTCTGCAATTAAAGCTGGACGAGATGCCATGCACGAAGCTATGCAACAGCTGCAAGAGTCAAGTCACCAACTTGAAGAATTACAGGCAGCAGAATATTGGGACAGTGAACTTTGTAAAAGATATGATCGAACTGAAGAAGAAAATCACCAGCTAGTGAAACGAGCTTGTGAACGGATCATTGACATTGAAGAGAATTTGCATGAAACGAGATCCAGAATGTCTGACAAAAGTCATCATTCATGACAATCTGCAAGTTCCAGAAGTTCCAATGCCATCGACAGAGCTGCAGCCCTCAGGGCCAAGCTAAAATTTGCTGACATGGAGGCAAACAAGCGAGCAGAATTGGAACTTAAGAAAGCCGAACTCGAGCAACTAAACACAATGAAGGACTTGCACGCTGCTGAGGCAACGTTGGAAGCAATTGATCAAGCTCAAGATCAACACTTGTTTGGGTCCCAAGGGAGCCTGGCTGGTATACCTGCAGAAGAGAAAGACGCCCTCGTTGAAGATTATTTGAAGACACAAGGGAAGTTTCATTCTTCAAAGGGTGTTGCAAACGATACAACACCTACAGTTGACATGATGACACCGGCACATGCGAACAATCAAGACTTTCAAGTGGATACATCATACACTCCCATTGATAATCCTGCAGTTACGACCATGAACAATCCACCATCTCCTGCAGTCACACCTACAGCCAAGGTACATAATGACTGGAGAACATGAACCACAACAGCAGCTGATAGACTTTACCAAGTCTCTTGCGAAGCAACTGAGTTTAAGTCGGATGCCCCCACCGGAACCAGGAGTTTTCGCGGGTGATCCACTTAAATATCCGAACTGGAAAAGTGCATTTGGGACACTGATCGAATCCCCACATCAGAGCAACTCCACTACTTGAAAAAATACACTGGAGGTGCAGCAAGAGAGGCAGTAGAGGGCTACTTCTACCTCACTACCGACGATGCGTACGACGAAGCTAAGAAACTTCTAGAGAAACGCTATGGAGATCCGTTCGTCGTTGCAAATGCCTTTAGGGACAAACTGGATTCTTGGCCAAAGATTCCCCTCGAGATGGAATGGCCCAAGAAACTATGCAGATTTTCTGAGACAGTGTGAGACTGCCACAAGGAGCACTGGCACCTTAGAGGTTCTCAACGACGAACGTGAAAATAGAAAGATGCTCTCGAAACTCCCTGACTGGCTGGTTGGCAGATGGGCCAGAAAGGTTGCGGATAAGAAGGAACAAGATAGAAAGTTTCCTACCTTCTGCGAGTTTGCTAAGTTCATCGAAAAGGAAGCAAACATTGCGTGCGATCTCGTGACTACCCTACAGGGCCTAAAAGGAGATGAGAGACGACTTAAGTCCTTAGAACCTCACGGCAAGCTTGACAAGAATGACAGAAAACGAACTACAGGAGCCAATTCCTTCCCTACCAGAGTTGATGAGTCTCCATCAAAGGGGCAGAAATGAAACTTGCATCAATCGAAGGAGTGTCCTCTGTGCAACAAGACCCACAACCTAGACTCCTGCCTTACTTTCCTGTTCATTAAGGTGGGCGAGCGTAAGGAGTTTGCGAAGAAGAAAGGCTTATGCTTTGGCTGCTTGTCAAAGGGACACTTGTCAAAGTACTGCCGGCGAAGGCTGACCTGCAAAACGTGCTCCAAATCCCACACTACATCTCTACATGGCGACACCAGAGAGGAGAGCAAGATTAGTGTGAACTCGGGTGCAGAAGATAGCCAACAAGAATTCAAGTCAGTCAGCTCAAACATCCAAATAAGCCTCTTCAGCGAAGTTAAGGATTGCAGTCAAAGCTCAATGACTGTTCCTGTATGGATTTCTCATCGGGATCAACCAGGAGAGGAGCGGCTAGTCTATGCCTTACTGGACACACAGTCCGATACAACATTTATCCTGGAACACACTTGCGATGCTCTTGAGCTTGATGGACCGAAGGTTCAACTTCTACTCTCTACTATGACTGCGAAGGAGCAGAAGGTGTCAAGCCGCAAGATCAGTGGACTGCTTGTGAGAGGATACAACAGCGAGACCAAGATTCCATTACCAGCTGCATATTGCCGAGGAGCCATTCCAGCTAATCGTGATCACATACCGACTGCAGACATGGCAAGAAAATGGCCTCACCTTGAAGGAATTGCCAATCACCTGATGCCTGCGACAGATTGTGAAATAGGTCTCTTAATTGGGTACAACTGCCCACGTGCCCTTGCACCACGTGAAGTCATTCACCCAACAGACAGTGGCCCGTACGGTCAACGAACAGACCTCGGATGGTCTATTATTGGCACTGTCAACGCTGATTATGAAGAAGATGAGGGAAACGACCCAATTGGAATCAGTCACAAGATAGTCACCTGCAGGGTGTACCCTTTGATGGAAAATGACCAATCATTAAAGAAGCATGTGATGTTCTCTGTCAGGAACAAAGTGAAGGAAATCACTCCAACGGAATTTTCACAAATGATGGACTTAGACTTTACTGAAAGGAAACCAAATGATGCTAACCTGTCACAGAATGACCTCCAGTTCCTAGCCAAGATCAGAAATGGTATCCATCAACGAGAGGATGGGCACTATGAAATGCCATTACCATTCCGTGGGTCAGAACCGGATCTCCAGAACAACAGATCGATGGTACTGCACCGCCTTAATCTTCTCAAGACTCGCTTCAAGAAGAATCCCAAGTACCACTCCGACTACACCACCTTCCTGCAGGGCATCATCAGTAAGAACCATGCGGAGGAAGTGCCTGAAACCGATGTCAACAAATCACATGGAGTGTGGTACATACCTCACCATGGGCTGTATCACCCCAAGAAACCAGAGAAGATTCGTGTGGTGTTCGACTGCAGTGCGCAGTATAAGGGAGAGTCCTTGAATGACCATTTACTTCAAGGCCCAGACCAAATCAACAGCCTCGTCGGGATACTCTGCAGATTCCGGCTGCATCCAGTAGCATTTATGTGCGATGTGGAGCAGATGTTCCATCAGTTTAAGGTCGATCCGAAGCATCAAGATTATTTGAGGTTCCTGTGGTGGAAAGATGGAAACTTCAACAATGAACCCACAGAATTTCGAATGGGTGTACATCTCTTTGGCGCTGTTTCGTCACCTGGATGTGCAAATTTTGGCCTGAAACAGATTGCAGAAGACTACGAGGCTAAGTGCAGCCCAAATGCTGCAGACTTTGTTCGACACAACTTCTATGTGGATGACGGCCTCAAGTCAGTCTCGTCCATCACTGAAGCAGTCATCTTGATCAGACAAACGAAGGAAATGTGCGCACAGGGTGGACTGCGATTGCACAAGTTTATTTCGAATTCCAGATAGGTCATGGAAAGTGTCCCACAGGAAGACCGAGCCAGTAATGTGAAGAATCTTGACCTCCTGCATGATGCTCTTCCTATAGAAAGAGCCCTTGGGGTTGAACGGTGTGTG
The DNA here is from genome assembly GCA_029582265.1 of Zoroaster sp. YZ-2022. Classification (NCBI taxonomy): domain Eukaryota; kingdom Metazoa; phylum Echinodermata; class Asteroidea; order Forcipulatida; family Zoroasteridae; genus Zoroaster; species Zoroaster sp. YZ-2022. The sequence goes on along the minus strand of CM055828.1, from coordinate 24,993,549 downwards.
GAATCTGATGCATTCAACTTTCGCATTATCTTGCAAGACAAACCTCTGACAAGGCGTGGAATTCTTTCCACTATCTGCTCCATCTACGATCCTCTTGGCTTCGTTGCTCCGGTCATGTTGGTGGGCAGACTCATTCTCCAAGACTTGTGCAGAGCTCAAGCTGACTGGGACACCCCCTTGACTGAAGATATGAGATCACGTTGGGAACGGTGGAGAAAAGACCTCCCTCTTCTAGAGAAGCTAAAGATCCCACGATGTGTTTGCCCGAAGGACTTTGGAAGGGTGATCGCCACAGAAATCCACCACTTCTCTGACGCAAGCACCTGTGCCTATGCACAGTGCTCGTATCTTCGTCTCATTGATGACAGAGAGAATGTCCACAGCACATTGATAATGGGAAAGAGCAGAGTCACTCCTCTCAAGGCCATTACAATTTCTCGTCTAGAGTTGACTGCTGCTGTGGTCTGTGTGCGAGTCAGCACCTTACTGCGAAAGGAGCTCGACATGGATGATATAACTGAAGTCTTTTGGACAGACAGCAAAGTGGTCCTGGGTTATGTCAATAATGCATCCCGACGGTTTCACGTGTTTGTCGCCAATAGGGTGCAGCAAATTAGAAGTCGTTCAGACCCTGACCAGTGGAAGCATGTGGGTTCAAAGGAAAACCCAGCGGATGAGGGGTCTCGAGGTCTGAGTGTCAGGGAAATTCTCACCTCAAAATGGCTGAAAGGACCAGACTTTCTCTTGGAGAGAAAGCTGCCACCTCAAGAATCAACAGAATACCAGACTTCACCAAATGATCCAGAAGTGAAGAAGACAAACGTATTGCTGCTACAGTCAGTGAAACCTGGCAAAGAGTTTGAGCACTTCTCCGAATGGCGCACTCTTAGACGAGCTATAGCAGGATGCCAGAAGTTTATGGCTGAACTAATGAAAGCTGTTAAGGGCAAGCATCAAGGGACATCACAGAATTATCAGTCCGAGGCCAACTCTCATCCTCGGTATACTCCTGTGTCTGTTGAAGACCTGCAGCGATCCGAACTGACTATCATCAAGCTTGTACAAAAGGAATCCTTCCCAGAGGAGATACGGATTCTCACCAGTATAAGTGTGACTAAAGGCGACGTAGATAGACACCTTGCACGGAAGAGGAACAAGTTAATGAGGCGTACGAGCCCACTCTTCAGGCTGGACCCCTTTATTGACAACAAAGGCATCATGCGTGTTGGTGGACGCATCAGAAAGGCAGATATGCCATTCGAATTTAAGCATCCAGCCATCCTCCCACGAAGGCACCATGTCACTCGCCTGATAGTCCGTTATTTCCATGAGCTTGTGGCCCATCAAGGTCGCAACATGACAACAAATACCATACGGTCAAATGGATTCTGGATACTTGGATGTAGTGCTGCAGTTGCCACTCAGATCTCTGAATGCGTCAAATGCCGAAAGTTGTATAGAAAGGTGCAACAGCAAAAGATGGCCAACTTACCTGATGAGAGACTTCAGCCTGCACCTCCCTTCACACACTGTGGGGTAGACTACTTCGGTCCGTGGCTGATCAAAGAAGGACGGAAGGAGGTTAAGCGCTATGGGGTCCTCTTTACTTGCTTGGCCTCTCGAGCCATCCACTTGGAAGTTGCCAACTCGTTGACTACAGACTCCTTCATAAATGCCTTGCGCCGATTCACAGCCATACGAGGCCCCATCCGGGTGCTGAGGTCTGATCAAGGAACAAATCTGGTTGGTGCTAGGTCAGAACTGAAGTGAGCACTAAACGAAATGGATCATGACAAGTTGCGACGCTTCCTCCTTGAAACAGGATGCGACTATCCATAATTCAAAATGAATGCTCCTGCTGCTAGTCACGCTGGAGGCGTATGGGAAAGGCTCATTCGGTCCGTGCGAAGAGTTCTTCAAGCTCTCATGGAACAATCAGGAACACAGTTGGATGATGAGTCTCTCCGAACCTTTATGTTCGAAGCAGCGGCAATAGTGAACAGCAGGCCACTATCAGTAGCCACTGTAAATGAGCCCACTGCCTTAGAACCGCTGACACCCAACCACTTGCTCACGTTGAAATCGAATGTGGTTCTGCCTCCGCCTGGTGAGTTTCAGCGGGTTGATGTCTACTCCCAAAAACGTTGGCGAAGAGTGCAGTATCTAGCCAATGAATTTTGGAATCGTTGGAGAGGGGAGTTTGTACAGACTCTTCAAGCAAGACAGAAATGGACTCGCAAGCTTCCTGACCTCCAAGTTGGAGATGTTGTCCTGATTGTTGACAACAACCTTCCCCGCAACCAGTGGCAACTTGGTAGAATTTCAGAAGCGATTCGTAGCTCTGATGGCCAAGTCAGAAGAGTGAAAGTCGTTGTTGCTGATGCATCCTTAGACGTCAAGGGAAGACGAACCCGACCACAGACAATCCTGGAACGCCCCATACAGAAGGTTGTCTTGCTTCTTGAGAGTTAGGAGCACCGAGGAGTCCCCATCGAGGAGCCTTAACCCCATTTTAGAGTTTCTTGACGAGTTGTTTGACTAGTGTTCAAATTGTTGAACTTAGATTGTTAAAGAGCCTTTTTACTTGTCATTTTAGTAAGTTGATTAACAGTAGTTGATAACTTTGATTTTGGCACTTATGTTTGTAACAAGGTTTTAATGAAGAGATAGATGCTTAATGTCAGTATGAAAGGCTTTGAATTGAAAATTAGAGAAGTCACTAATTTTGGGGAGCCATGTAACTGCAGCCTCTACGAAAATTGTATAGCGCCCTCTGTTGGCGAAGTGGACTGACTGTTGGTAGAAGCACATTGGCTGAGCAGCCATGTTATTTTAATGTTTTGTATGGTCCTCCAGATCATCGAAAATGACCACCACTTTACCCGATTGTTTGAAGGCCTAGTTAACCCCAGAAGAAGCAAGGAGGTATTGTTTATTGATTAGCTGATTTTATTGAGAAATTAATAGAATCTTTGGGGCTTTAGTTTACTAGATTGCATAAGGATAAACACTTGACTTTTACTCATATTCATATGCTACCTGCTTGTTCACGTAATGTGTGCTTCATGATATTGAACTTTGTATTTTGGATTTGTTCTTATTGCAGTTTTCACGGAGCTTTGCCAGTTTTTTATGACCTGTTTCATGTACCTGTATAATGAACCTTGAATCAGTATTGGAGCTGTAATATGGAAGTGAGAGATACAATACATGATTGAAACTGCAAGCTTCTGTCGAGACTCTTGTTTATTTTGTCTGCGTCTCCCCTAGTAGCAGATCTTATGTAACTTAGGCCATTCAACTGCGATGCGAAAGAGCTGTTGCTACAATACGTATCGTGAATACTAAAAATGCTAAAAAAGAAGTGTTAGTAATGTTGTGAATTATTGAAAAATCATGTAGCACTCGACAAATTAAGTCAAGAGAGGGCGCTATAATATTGTTTGTTAAAATAAAATATCGGGTATACGGAGAGTCCTTCTGACTAGCGGCCATGTGCTACACGCAAAACGGATGTTATTGTCTGCATTTTTTAAAGACAGCAAAAGGCATTTTTGTCAGGGTAAACTTCACTGACTTTTGTGGTCTAAATGTCAGGTGTGAAGTGCCGATATTTTTAAGCAAAATTTGGTTTGGATAAAATTGAGTTTTTTAAAATATTCTGATGAAATTTTTGTGGGAAAAAAAATCATCAGTATCGCGACACGCAGTTTTGTATCGTGATGTGTATCGTGGCATTTTGGTATAGCGATAATCGATGCATCGGTGAATCGTTACACCCTTACTTTGGTCTAAAGGACAAAGCCCCCTGAACCTCCTGGATGTCTAATTTTGGAGGATTTACAGGCTCTCCACAAACAAGAAACTGGAGGTTTGGACACAATACAGACTACATATTTTATTTCCTTGGTGGCTACTTTTCTTCTTTCAAGACAAAGGGAGATTTGTAAAAAAAATCCTGAAATCAGGAAAAATCCCGAGAAATCACAGGCCCGTTACTTTCACAGGTTCATTTATACATAAAGTATGGATGGCCCACCCTCGAGTAAGGTCCACAGATTGTATGCTCTGTCCTACTCATTGTGAGAATTACACTGCGTCATAAGTTACATAACTTTGGTGGAGGGACTAATATTAAAAAGATACTCACAGTGTTTGGTGAAGATTTATTACTGGAGACGTGATAGAAAATGACATCTTCCCCAGCAACGATGTAAGAAATACCGTAGCCATCATGAGCGACCTAGGTCAAAGATCACAGGTCAAATAGATTTGTTATTAAACAGATTTCCACTACATGTACATAAGAAATGCGATGCGTGAGTGAAGTAAAATACAGAAATGTGATAAAGATTACTTATGCTCAATTGTAAAAAAAAAGAACTATTGTAGTCATCACGAGTGTCCAAGGTCAAAGATTGAAAAGATAGTTATTTCCATTTTATATGATATTTCACCAGAAATGCGGTAATAATGGTGAAGCCATCATGAGCGACTTGGTACAAAGATCCCAGGTTAGATGTCAGTGTTCCTAATAAAGTAATAGTAGGCAGGAACCAATGTGGACTGTTATAAAGTGAAAGCATGATAACTTACTGGGCCAAAACCACCTCCTGCAGATATGAACTCAGGATGTTTGGCAACGTCCAACATGTTCATCTGCTGATGAGGCGTCTGGCTGGTTGACAAACGCCACGGCTCACTCAGCACCTAGAGATTGAGAAAACGCATTATTTATTTTTCATTGAATACTGAATAGCAAAGAACAGCAGATTTTCCATGGTTGCTTGGATCAATTTAAAAAAAGGCAAGTTTGAAATGGTCTATAAACATGGTCCATTAAAGTTACGATAACAAAAACTTATTTTAAAAACTTGCATCCAGAGAGGCCAACAGACAGAAAAGACAGACTGACATACCGACACATACACAATATAATATAATGGATGTTCTAAAGTACCCCTATGCTTGGCCCTTCAATTGTCTGACACACAATAACACAATTCCAACAAAATATATGTACCTTCTGCAGGAAAGGAGACTCCTCATTGAGGTACTTGGATACCACATAGAGGCAGAACAGATGGCGATCGATGCCTTTACCGCACATGGCGTCACGGTACCCTGTTACATGGGTATCAACCGCCTTACGGAACCCTGCAAGACGTTGCTCGTTCTGTTATAACAAAGTACAGATTGTTAAAAATTGTTTTGTAAATTGGCTAAATACATGAAAGTTTACAGAAAGTTAACACAGCTTTACATGTCACTGTGCCCAGGTAGGAATCATTATGAGTAGGTAGCTGAGTCAATTTCGTTTAAAACCTTTTATTTCCATGAAATTATCACTTATTCCAACTCAACATTTCTTTTGAGTGGGCTGCTTAGAAGCAAAAATAGAGGTTATGTTAAATTATGATTTATAGGAGTATTAAATCTAAAACCCGTTTCAAAATCTTCTATTTAAGAATTTTTTGAGGAAAATGCAGTTTAAATATAGTTTTTAACATAATCAAAGGAAGACTTTTTCTAAGACTCGGACCCCGCTAGGGGTTGACGATATCACGATAATATCGTAAAGATACAATATTAAAAAAATTATCGGATAAATCGGTTATGGTTTTGAAGATATCGGAATATTGCCATATTAACGATATTCCAAACGTATCGCCGATATTCCAAAATTATAGCAGATACCAAATTTATTTCACTCTTTTTAGTTAAAATATCGCCAGAGTGATAAATTGTCTCCAAACTTCATGTCATTATACGGTAATATCAACAAAGTTATGGTACCGTGAAAAGCTAAAAAACGGTTCTAAATCACAACACGGCGCCGCTCATGTTCCCACTACTTGGGTGCATGTTCTTTTTTCGTGCATTGTGCTCCTGGTTGCCACGTGGGCCTTAACTAAACGCTAGTCCCAGGATCACGTGGTACACTCTCCTGGAATATCCGCACTGGTGTACATTGTGAAGTTGTTCACATTCAGCAGATGTCGGTTAACAGGATAAAAGCGTGGATGATGACCGCTGAACTGTGCATGCGCGATCGATCAATGGCCGGTTCATTCTCAGCTCTGGGATGGGGGGCTTTAGGCATTTATAAACCACGGGTTTGTTTATGGACGTCACAGTGAGTTTTAAGAAATGTTTGTCGCACCGAGCGGCAAAAAACTAAAAACTCAGCTTGTTATGGAGCGACTGTTTATTACCTACGCAACTTCCCTGTAGAACTTGCATGTAAAAGTAGTTATTTCGGTGTAATGTTGTTAATGTACGATACATACATTGATATCATGGCCATCGATAATCGAATAAAACAATTCAATTTTGTCACGCGTAGTCTCCGCCCGACTCCCACGTTGTACACAATTGCTTTTTCTTACCGTTGCAGAGGGATCCTCCATTGATTTCACAAACGCACAGGAATTGATGGTGCATGGCCTGACAGTTTCTGTACGGCCTTCTCGGAAGAGACGGGTCATTGAAGCCTCGTAGGTCAAATTAAACCTCCCAGCATCCTACACAAACAATTTAAAAATGATTATTGTGATTTCTGAAAACTAGTACAAACTGGTTGTCTAAAACTAAATTATTTGGGAAATGATATGAACAACTAATACAGTTGTTTCCTAAAATCCATTTATGACCCTGTCCACAACAGTGTACACCTATAATAGGGATGATATTGTGAGAAAGTGAAAAGGTAGGGAAAATGTTTGCCATTATCGTTAGTCATATACTAGCCTATAGCGGTTGACTTCTATAGCCATGTATAGCAAGGAAACTGTTTTTTATCTTGACATTTACAATAAAATGATACACAAGGAAAGTTTCCATGGTCTGAAGTTAGTCGGAACCCGGTTTCATGGTAGGATTGTCAAAGTCAAAAGGTAGGATTTCCTACAAAAGTAGGAAGAATATCATGCCTGATGTAAATGTGCAAATGCAAAACAAGCATAGTTAGGATTTAGACATTCTTGGCTTGGACATCATGGGGGAGACCCTGTACAAAGTAAGCTAGAGCTGTTGCTCTGCTAAGCCTAGGTGTTTCTATGATGCACAACTGTTAAGTTCAGGATTGAGAGCATGACATGTACACACTAGTGTAGCATGCTTAAGGACACATGTTCATTGTTATTCAAAGCACCAACTAACCACCCAGAATGCCGTCCCGTCAATTACTTCAGTACAATGTCATGAATGGAAAAAAAAATCTATTAATTCTGGGGATAAAGAAATGTAGGCATGGGTTCAGTATAATTCATAACTGGCATATTCAATGAATTAAATTCAAACAATCATCTAATTTTAATTTGTCAATGCTCTCGTTGCACAGAAACAATAAAAGCCTGCTTGGTAGATCAAGATTGTAATTCACCACAAAAATATTAAACCTGGACATCCAACTAATAAATAAATACAAAAAGCATAAATCAGTAATTCCACTGGAAATAATCAAGAAATAAGCCTGATTTAACTTAAAACACCACAAAGGATTCAGGGATGAAATAAGATGATAAAAAATACAACTAACCCACTGCAGATGATACAACTGACCTATCACAGCAAATCAGATCACTGCAAATAAAACTTACTACACCCCCAAATCCAAGACGTCAAATACTTGTGTACAAATTTCCATATGTATGGGTTGTTTTAGCCGTATGGCTTGGCGACAGGTCAATAGCATGTGTCATGCACAATTAAATGATATTAAAGTTGTAACTCATATTAGGCTTTCCTCCTTGCCTGATAGCTCTCCATTAACAGCATTCCCCTAGCAGCATACAACAGCATGCCTAACAGCACAAAGCGGCATGCAGTAGCACCCATTATCAACCCTCCCCCTCCCCCCATTATTACCCAGAATACTAGCATAACTCACTCTGTAGTAGGCTAGCTGCATGCCCATCTGGATGAAGGCATCCGGGCTCACTTTGCATTTCTTCATCTTGCCCTTGCCAAACTGGTTGTGCACCAACAGGTGGAAATCCAGATCATCCGCTATCTTCTGAGCAGTGTCCTGGCTGGTCTCTATCACTGTCTTCAGCTACAAAGCAACAATAATAATAATAATAATAATGTGTGGATTTATATAGCGCACGTATCCACCAACTAAGTGGTGCTCAAGGCGCATTATATTATTATCCCTGCTCATAAGGCTCATAAATCATTCCTGAAACCATCTCAGCTCCCTGGGGAGTATACAGCTCAATTGCTGCCATTTCTAGCGCATATAGAGCAAACCAACTCTGCCTTCACAGGTACCCATTTAACCCCTGGGTGGAGAGAAGCAATTATGATTAAGTGTCTTGCTCAAGGACACAAGTGTCACGGCCGTGATTCGAACCCACATTATGTTGCTAACACCAGAACTTGAATCCGGTAAGCTAGACCGCTCGGCCACGACACCCCACAATTACACACAGTGTTTCGTTGACTGGAAACTTTCAGGCCTAGTAAACCCAGCAAACGGGTAAAACTACAGTGAATTGTTCAGCTTTTTTTGACTGGGAATTTTCCATCTACAGACTACTGGAAACAGTGGTACATTTACTGAATGCTCCTCTTATCAACTATTCTGGCATGCCAATAAAGGTGTGAAATGACTAATAAAATAAAAGTCATTGCCCCAATTGAGCTCACTCTTAATGCCATACTATATATTTCACTCATGAGTTTTTTTCACAGTTAGTGACATTATACTCAGACATTACTCAGCACAAAATAAGAATTTAAGAAATTTGTTATATAAGAGAAAATACGACATTTTATGCATGCTTGAAAAATGTCATGTAATCAGCATTTTTCTCATATATAAAAAAAAATTCTGAAATTATTATTTTCTGCCGAGTATGATCTGGGTATAATGCAATCTCTGTGAAAAACACTGATGAGTGAAATAGATATATTATGACATTAAGAGTGGGCCCAATACCTCAAAAATGTAACATAAGTAACCATGGAATTGTCCCATACGTTGCCGATATATACATGTATGGTGCTTGTGAATCAAGGATCAGAAGAAAACATATTGATGGTAATTGTATGAACAATCTCTATGATTATTTGTATCATATATGACAAAAACCTACAAAATGAGTCTCTGGTTTCTGGTCTCCGCGCGCGTTGCCTCAGACCCACACATAGGTATTTTTAATTTTTTTAAAGAAACAATGTCCAATTGCAGCCAAAATTGCTGGACCGATTGAAATTCTGTTGTGCTGTGTTTTAAATGACTTTTTCACATATGGGCATGAACGTTTGCCTGATTTGTGAGGCCTCTCTTAGTCACCATACTTTGTATATGGGAAATTTGGTGCCTGCATATACAATGTATCATGTATTTCCCTGTTGGCAAAAAAAAAAAAAAAAAAAAAAAGCACCGATTTTGAAGCCGACCGATGACCAGAAACCGGAGTCTTTTTTTTTGGGGGGGGCCTAAGGAAACTGTTTATGTTTGGGATTTTTTGAGCAATTAAAAAACAAAACAAATTTGCTACCAGACATATGTTAATACCTTGTGAACTTTTATGGGGCAAAATTCATTGAAATTTTCTATTGATTCACATTGTGAATGGGGATATTTTACGGCCTGCTACACAATATGAGATTCAGCTACTTCAGACTCACTTTGTAAGATTGGGTCACATATGAAAGAGAATTTCATGAAAAAAAAAACCACCAACAAAACTCGTCTTCAAGGAACTCTTTAAATTTTCTTTGATGAACTCATTCACGTTGAAAAAGGAGTAAAAAGTGACTGTAAACCGAGTGCCTACCTCCTCTGGGAGTTCCCACTTGAGGCGCATCGGTGGTGCGTAAGTGGCTCCAACAGTTCCCTTACATGAGCCATTATTATCATAACCCAGGGTCATGATGTCCTCTCCGAATGCATACTCAAACAGATGGGCCATGATAGGAGCATCCGCACTAACAATCAAAGAGACAATGTTAATGAGATTAATTCCTTGAGGGCATTGTAAATATACCAACCGACAGTCTGACGAAACTGAAATTTGTGTAAAATTCAAGGGACATAAATTAGAAACAGACAGTTCAAGTCAACGACAGTACAATGCACTGCGATGAGCACGTACTACACGTATATAGTGTTCATTGTACAGAAAGCGCAGTACTGACTCACAAACTGATTGTACTGCGAGATACAGCAAACCCGAGTTGGTGACATCAGAGATTGTTTGCTACGGCAAAAATCCCACTTTGTAGCTTAAGTTGTTCAGACAGGTTGGATTCAATCAAATAAGCTTGAAATTCAGCATTTAAAATGTACCATGATGAGAATTTTAAAAAAATTAAAAAAATGCAAAGACCAACGTTGTGCTGCTATTTCGCCCACCATTTGGCACACTGTTGGTCATGTGACCAATAAGTAAATTACGCTGACAAAGTACAGTATATACAGAGTGCTATGTGAAAAGGTCTTTTGTCTTTTCTATAATTATTATCCAGACTACTCTCATGTTTGCATTCAGGTTCCTACAGCACTGTGCTTTCTTTTTGAAAAGGCACTTTATAATTATTACATGGTATTATTTCACGGTGCTACAGCAAACCTTCCTTTGATTATTGAGGTGATAAAATAATCATGATTGGCAGTGTGGCAGCACACTGATTAACCCTTTCCTTACCATAGGCGACTTTAGTCGACTGCACTCATACCCCCTCTTCCTTACCATAGGCGACTTTAGTCGACTGCACTCATACCCCCTCTTCCTTACCATAGGCGACTTTAGTCGACTGCACTCATACCCCCTCTTCCTTACCATAGGCGACTTTAGTCGACTGCACTCATACCCCCTCTTCCTTACCATAGGCGACTTTAGTCGACTGCACTCATACCCCCTCTTCCTTACCATAGGCGACTTTAGTCGACCAAGCATTCACACAAAAAAGCACTCAAGCCTGAGCATTAAGGTCATTTGTTATAAAGCTGTAGTTTTGTCCATGTTCACCCTCCATACCCAAGCTTACAATGGTTGGAAAGAGCAAGATCGGATCTTTCCATTGATGGTGAAATAAAATAAGGTTGCTATTATGCAATCCCTTCAAATTGTAGTGTAAAGATCCGAAATGCCAAACACCTACGGGCGCCATGTGTTTGTGTACAAAAAAGTGTTTGAGTTTACAGATCACACTGAGGAAACAAAGACCGAGAACTTGGACATTTATTGACCGATCTTAAGGTTTTTTGGATTTTATGAAAGGGAATTCAATAAGTAAGATATTTTTTATTATTTATTTTGCTGTAAAACGATATCTTCAAGGTAATAATAGAGTTTGTAAAATTGGCCTTTGAACACAAGCTTTCTGTTGTGTAAGAATGTGTGCTTCACGCTTGAGTGGTCAAACAATGCGGTCACCAGCGGTTGTTTATGTCAAAACAATTCGGTACTGAGAGGGTTAAAAGAATCTAGAAATCAGATGTGTTGGTCAACAATGTTGCTGGTTTGCCTCTTTGAATACTCGTAACGGACAGTATCGTCACGATCAGAGCAGACTTTCAATAGGGCATGGAATCAGTATCCTAGTTTAAGATAAACACAGTGACTGAAAATTACTGGCTCATTTATGCAGCTGCAACGGTAATATATGGCCTTGCCATGTGGGGTATTATTTTCAGTCACTGAGTTAATCTAAAACTAGCACTCCGATTTCATGCCCTGTTGATCGTGATGATATTGTCCCTTTAATATTGGAAGGTATGCAACTATTTCAAACAGTGTTGACGTTACTTGACTTACATGGAGTGTTCTGCGTTGACTCCCATACGCCCGTTCTTGAAGATGACAAGATTAAAGCACTTATCAAACCATCGGTTGTGTCCATTACCAGCGATCAAGGAGTAGCTGAATTGGTCCAGTTTGCGACTTTGGTTCTGCAAGAGAATGAACAAAAACCAATTACATAATAGACCTTATGCAGACATGTACATGTGACCCGTTCCCGCGATATGAGCGTACGGTTCCACATGGACTTACAAAATAAAAATTTTACAAATGAAATTATAGGAAAATGTGACTTTTTAAACCTTTCACAAATTTAACGATAATATAATGCCTTTGTGTTCGGTAAGCTTGGGTGATATTGATTTTTTTCATCCACGATATATCGGCAAACATATATCGCAATTTTTGATTGTTTCAAAACGCATGATTGCTTTACAAGCGTCACAATAAATCACACATTCGTTTGCATAGTGTGTATGTACTTCTGAAGTAGTTCGCTTTTGTTTCTCACTTCCAAAAGCTGAAAAGACTGTCCTAATTTTGTTTCCATGGAATTTCTGACTTGACTCATAATGGCAATTTTTTTAACCCTCCTACACATGGAGGCCACTCCGGTCCACTAAATTCTGTTCTTCAGCAACCTTCAGTACATACATGTACAAGCCTGCTGTCCTTTCCAAGTAATCTTACAAAATCAACTGTGTGCCACTGTAAAGGTTTGAACATATTAGTATGGCCTACAATGTATCAATGGGAGACCACTTTACCCTGTGATCTCAGTGGTGTGACAGTGCACAGAAAGGTAACCATAGGAGGCCACTGGCAACAGCTAATGACTTGGAGTGGCCTGAATGGGTTGTTTCAAAAATTGCACTGATTGTAGGAGGCTTAATTAATCGCGATATATATATTTTAATCGCAATTTGCCGATACCTTGATTACTTGAAAAGGTTCTCGATAGGGTAATCGAATAAAAAAAAGGTATTGTGGTATTCGATATTATGGTGTTATCGTCCATGCTTAGTGCTTGATACTATTGGAATGCTCTTATTCTACATACTTTGTGGAGTGCTATGGTCGAGCAGTTTAGTGCGTCGGATTTGTGTTCTGATGGCTGAGTCGTCAGAATGTGGGTTCGAATCCTGGCTGCGACCATGGTGCTTGTGTCCTTGAGCAAAGACACTTAACCATAATTGCTTCTCTCCACCCAGGAGTAAATGGGTACATGTGAGGGCAGAGTTGGTTGTTGTGTTTGATTAGCCCTATATGCGCCGAAATGGCAGCAATTGAGTTGTATACTGAGATGGTTTCATGAATGATTATGTGCCTGATGAGCAGGGGTAATAATGTAATGTGCCTTGAGCACCAGTTTGGTGGATACGTGCACTATACAGGGTGTCCCCATAAAAAGTATACCGAAATAAAAATTACTGTAATGGCAAAACTACTTTATATATGGGAAAGAGAAATATATCTCTAGAAAGGGCAGAATGTCCTCTTTGCAATGGTATACAGCTTGTGATGTTATTGAGACAGATGAGTGAACAAACTAGACAGATGTTAAGGGTACTGAAAGCAGGACTGTGACAAGTTTGCATATTTGAATAACATAGCTCAACCATGCAAGTGTGCAGAATACCAAATGCCTTTGCTTTTTCAACACATTCTTGAAAACAAGGAATGTACCTAAAACAATGTAATCTGCTTTGTTTTCGCTACTTACCTCAAAAGTTTAATGTGCAGGTTTTTAAAAATGTTTTTTGGACCTTTGTTATTCAAATATGCAAACTTGTCACAGTCCTGCTTTCAGTACCCTTAACATCTGTCAAATTTGTTCACTCATCTGTGTCAATAACATCACAAGCTGTATACCATTGCAAAGAGGACATTCTGCCCTTTCTAGAGATATATTTCTCTTTCCCATATATATAAAGTAGTTTTGCCATTACAGTAATTTTTATCTCGGTATACTTTTTATGGGGACACCCTGTATAAGTCTACATTATTATTATTATTATTATACTTCAAAAAATACCAATATCTCAGTTTTGAGAAATGCTGACTTGATTGTCATTTTGCGGTAAGCAGGTCACATATGATGTCACAAAGGGCACCCTTGCTCACAGGGCAATATAAGGTAAATCAATGGTTCATGTATGCACACCTATGAGTGTGTTCTCATTGCTGACCCTCTGACATGGCTCTGTGATGATATCAACGTACATGTATACATGGTATAAAGTCAATACATTGGAAATGTCACAGCCCTCAAAAAGTAACGAACCAGGATGGCTCAACACATAAATTATAGGATACATATTATCTGTCCGTTGTTTTTTACTACATGTATTTGGCTTAAATAATAGAAAAGCTCACCCATTCATCCTTCGTAGGTGATGGTTTCTGTGGAAATAAAAAAAAAAAACATTACAACTAAGAATTATAAAGAAGTGAAAAAGAGATGTACATGTATGAATTACTAAAAATAATTTCAGAACACATGATGGTTTAACATTGTTATTTATTATGTATACATGTAACTCACCATAGCAATGTTTTAAATACGGACAAAAACGTACATGAACATAACCCACAGAGTCAGAATTTGGAAAAATGGGTCAGAAATTGTTATTCTTTGCCAAACAGGTTGTGCAAATATTTAACTTACAATACGTTGCCATCAGCGGTGTGATTTGACAAAAGTAAAAAAAAAAAAAAAAAAAAACTGAAAAATGGGTAGCAGGCCTGGGTCTCCCTTTGGTCTACAGGACAAAGCCCCCCTGAATCTCCTTAATTTTTTTAAAAGAAATCTCCACATTCCAACATACACAAAATTAGCAGGTTTAGACACAATACAGACTACTTCTTTCTTTCCTTGGTGGCTACTTCTCTTCTTTCAGGAAAAGTTTGAGGCAAAGGGAGATTTATAAAAAAAAAAATCCGGAAATCAGACAAAATCCTGAGAAATTGCAGGTGTGTACCATTTATCAAATAGGATGTCCATTTATCAAGTATATGAAGGGTGTCCATTTAGCAAATTGGACATCCCAAAAACACCCAAAGGTATTTCTGGCCAACAATTTGATAACCCATACATGCAGATAGACAGGATTAGTTAAAAATGATATTAAAAAAAAAAACGTAACAGCAACCGTGCCAGGCTCAGACTTCCATGTATACCAGAGGCAATGCACACTCCATAGTCTTTATAAACACTATGTTTGTACTATGTTTGAACATCCATGCTTACAGTTTCAGTCATATTTTCTTTGAGATAACACTGCGTGCACTAGCTGGTTTTACTTTTTTAGAATTTCTCTTGCAATTATTACTGTGCATTAACTTTTACCTTGTTTCTTTACCCCCCAAGAAACGGAATAAACATGCCCTACTGTTCACGCATGATTTTAACGTCCGCGATTAACCCTCCTACTCTAGCTGCACTTCAGGGGGAAGTAGCTACAGAGGTCAAAATCAGTCAACTGTCTGTTTTGACTGTTGACCCAAATGTGCACACAGGGGCATTTCTGACTGGTTTTTACTGTCATTTTGACCACCCTGAACAATTCCAGACAATGCTTTTACCAGTCAAAAACGGTTTTCTCATTTTGACCTGTAAATGTACTTACTACACGTAAGGTTTGACAGTGTTTGACTTTTAAGTGCACTAGATATACCTTGGCAAGTATATCAACATTTTGACTGATTTTGACCCTTGTAGTAGTAGGAGGAAGATTAAAACCTATCATGGAATAAACACGCCCTACTATTCATGTATGGATTTAATGTCTATAATGCAGAGTGTGAGTACACACAATTATTAATATAACGTGCCAATATTTACCAGAAATGTAACAATTAAAATAATTAAATAAAACACCAGTTAAACCAAAGTTAAACCATACCATCAATATAAATGTTATATCTATTCTGTAACAGGTAGGTTTTCCGATTTTGAAGTAAATCACTGGTAGAGATTCAAGATCTTATGAGGGACTTTGTTGCAATGGGTTGGGCCGGCATGACAAAAAGGATCTCTCCCCCAAGAGCAGTGGGTCTCTGGAACATCAAGCGCAGAGTGCCAACACACCTTCATTTGTAAAAAAGCAATTCCTTATTCTCATTCATATAGCGGTGACAGTGAGGTTTGTCCCCTCTTTCATGTACATGTGTAGATTACCAAAGTACCATGAAATTGAGTCCTGTTTAGCCAACAGTTGCAGTGTGCCATGGCGCTGAATTGTTAAGTCTGTTTGTAAACAATTTTTAATTACTCCGCCATTTTATTTCCAAAAATTCTCAATTTCCACAAGTTCCCTATTGAAACATAACCAAACAGCATGGTGAGTGCCCCGTTAGCTTATTTTGAACCATTGACCCAGAAATCAACCCCCAAACACCAGAGCATGTACAATTCCCATAGGACCATGTACAGTTCCCATAGCATATAGGCCCATCTGTCAACACAAGATCATTGAGTTTAGCCGCTCTTATCACAAAGCTTCAAATTGATTTCTTGGGTCTAGAGGGCCTCTATCCGTCTGTTTAGACCATTTGAGAAGGGGTTGTGTTCAACAAAACAAACGTACATGTATTGCATGCTATTCACACGTACTTAACAATTAAGTACGATGGTCCACCTGTGTGTGTAGATTGTCATGGTGCACCGCAGGGTTTTAAGTACCAATGGACCCAATCTCAACAACAAAAAAACAAATATTTCAGTTACGCATGAAGCGATGTATACATGAGTGATGTACACATGAAGTGATGTACGCATGAAGTGATGTATGCATGAAGTGATGTATGCATGAAGCGATGTACGCATGAAGTGATGTATGCATGAAGTGATGTACACATGAAGTGATGTACACATGAAGTGATGTATGCATGAAGCGATGTATGCATAAAGCGATGTATGCATGAAGCGATGTATGCATGAAGCGATGTATGCATGAAGCGATGTATGCATGAAGTGATGTACACATGAAGTGATGTATGCATGAAGCGATGTATGCATGAAGTGATGTATGCATGAAGTGATGTATGCATGAAGCGATGTATGCATGAAGCGATGTATGCATGAAGTGATGTATGCATGAAGTGATGTATGCATGAAGCGATGTATGCATGAAGTGATGTATGCATGAAGCGATGTATGCATGAAGTGATGTATGCATGAAGCGATGTATGCATGAAGTGATGTATGCATGAAGTGATGTACACATGAAGTGATGTATGCATGAAGCGATGTACACATGAAGCGATGTATGCATGAAGTGATGTATGCATGAAGCGATGTATGCATGAAGCGATGTATGCATGAAGCGATGTACACATGAAGTGATGTATGCATGAAGTGATGTACACATGAAGTGATGTATGCATGAAGTGATGTATGCATGAAGTGATGTATGCATGAAGCGATGTATGCATGAAGTGATGTATGCATGAAGTGATGTATGCATGAAGTGATGTATGCATGAAGTGATGTATGCATGAAGTGATGTATGCATGAAGCGATGTATGCATGAAGTGATGTATGCATGAAGCGATGTATGCATGAAGTGATGTATGCATGAAGCGATGTATGCATGAAGTGATGTATGCATGAAGTGATGTACGCATGAAGTGATGTACGCATGAAGTGATGTATGCATGAAGCGATGTATGCATGAAGCGATGTATGCATGAAGCGATGTACACATGAAGTGATGTACACATGAAGTGATGTATGCATGAAGCGATGTATGCATGAAGCGATGTATGCATGAAGCGATGTACACATGAAGTGATGTATGCATGAAGTGATGTATGCATGAAGTGATGTATGCATGAAGTGATGTATGCATGAAGCGATGTATGCATGAAGTGATGTACACATGAAGTGATGTACACATGAAGTGATGTATGCATGAAGCGATGTATGCATGAAGCGATGTATGCATGAAGCGATGTATGCATGAAGTGATGTATGCATGAAGTGATGTATGCATGAAGTGATGTATGCATGAAGTGATGTATGCATGAAGTGATGTATGCATGAAGTGATGTATGCATGAAGCGATGTATGCATGAAGCGATGTATGCATGAAGTGATGTATGCATGAAGTGATGTATGCATGAAGTGATGTATGCATGAAGTGATGTATGCATGAAGTGATGTATGCATGAAGTGATGTATGCATGAAGTGATGTATGCATGAAGTGATGTATGCATGAAGTGATGTATGCATGAAGTGATGTATGCATGAAGTGATGTATGCATGAAGTGATGTATGCATGAAGTGATGTATGCATGAAGTGATGTATGCATGAAGTGATGTATGCATGAAGTGATGTATGCATGAAGTGATGTATGCATGAAGTGATGTATGCATGAAGTGATGTATGCATGAAGTGATGTATGCATGAAGTGATGTATGCATGAAGTGATGTATGCATGAAGTGATGTATGCATGAAGTGATGTATGCATGAAGTGATGTATGCATGAAGTGATGTACGCATGAAGTGATGTATGCATGAAGTGATGTATGCATGAAGTGATGTATGCATGAAGTGATGTATGCATGAAGTGATGTACGCATGAAGTGATGTACGCATGAAGTGATGTATGCATGAAGTGATGTATGCATGAAGCGATGTATGCATGAAGTGATGTACGCATGAAGTGATGTATGCATGAAGTGATGTATGCATGAAGCGATGTATGCATGAAGCGATGCATGGCGATGTGCATGAAGTGATGTATGCATGAAGTGATGTATGCATGAAGCGATGTATGCATGAAGCGATGTACACATGAAGTGATGTACGCATGAAGTGATGTACACATGAAGTGATGTACGCATGAAGTGATGTATGCATGAAGCGATGTATGCATGAAGCGATGTATGCATGAAGTGATGTATGCATGAAGCGATGTATGCATGAAGCGATGTATGCATGAAGCGATGTATGCATGAAGCGATGTATGCATGAAGCGATGTATGCATGAAGCGATGTATGCATGAAGTGATGTATGCATGAAGCGATGTATGCATGAAGTGATGTACACATGAAGTGATGTACGCATGAAGTGATGTACGCATGAAGTGATGTACACATGAAGTGATGTACACATGAAGCGATGTATGCATGAAGTGATGTATGCATGAAGCGATGTATGCATGAAGCGATGTATGCATGAAGCGATGTATGCATGAAGCGATGTATGCATGAAGCGATGTATGCATGAAGTGATGTATGCATGAAGCGATGTATGCATGAAGCGATGTATGCATGAAGCGATGTATGCATGAAGCGATGTATGCATGAAGTGATGTATGCATGAAGTGATGTATGCATGAAGCGATGTATGCAGCGATGTAAGCATGAGCGATATGCATGAAGTGATGTACGCATGAAGTGATGTATGCATGAAGCGATGTATGCATGAAGCGATGTATGCATGAAGCGATGTATGCATGAAGCGATGTATGCATGAAGTGATGTACGCATGAAGTGATGTATGCATGAAGCGATGTATGCATGAAGTGATGTATGCATGAAGTGATGTACACATGAAGTGATGTACGCATGAAGTGATGTATGCATGAAGCGATGTATGCATGAAGCGATGTATGCATGAAGCGATGTACACATGAAGTGATGTATGCATGAAGTGATGTATGCATGAAGCGATGTATGCATGAAGCGATGTATGCATGAAGCGATGTATGCATGAAGCGATGTATGCATGAAGTGATGTACACATGAAGTGATGTACGCATGAAGTGATGTATGCATGAAGTGATGTACGCATGAAGTGATGTATGCATGAAGTGATGTACACATGAAGTGATGTACACATGAAGTGATGTATGCATGAAGCGATGTATGCATGAAGCGATGTATACTCGGTGCTTTCAGAGTGTCTGCAGAAACAATCCACAAAGTGACTCGGGCAGGATTCAAACCTGCGACTTCCTGCAACTAGTGCAGATGTCTTAACCTCTCGACAAGACAGCAATTTAAACCTCTGAAATATTTTTTAGTGAAAATGAGTACTCTTCAGTTAACAGATTTCAGTTCTGAATACAAATCCAACAGATTGTTTCGAAGTAACCTTGAGAGAAGCAATCAATTTACATGTATTAGGGTACAAGGATGTCTGAATCTTATCTTCCTGTATGAAAACTCCCAAGGGTCAGATAGGGGGGGGGGATCTTCCTCAAAGGTCAAATGACTCAAACACAATCAATATGTCCATTCATGTGTGTGTCATGATTGTCTTTTGAAGTAATTGATTGGATTGAAGGAAATGTGTGGCTCTCTTCAAATACATACTTTGTGTTTATCACCTTCTCACCAGATGTTATTACAATGGTGCTTTGTAGAAAGGCAGTTAACAATTTAACAATAGTAAAGTAAACATGGATATTTGGTCAATTTTCAAAGGATTTACATAATCCAGGTGAAAGTAATTAACATCAAGTTAATGTAGACTTACATGTATATGGCGCACATATCCACCAAACTGGTGCTCAAGGCGCATTACATTATTACCCTTGCTCATCAGGCTCATAAATCATTCCTGAAACCATCTCAGCTCCCTGTGGAGTATACAGCTCAATTGCTGCCATTTCGGCGCATATGAGCTAAGCAAACACAACAACCAACTCTGCCCTCACAGGTACCCATTTACTCCTGGGTGGAGAGAAGCAATTATGGTAAAGTGTCTTGCTCAAGGACACAAGCACCATGGTTGCGGTTGGGATTCGAACCCACACTCTGACGACTCAGCCATCAGAACACAAATCCGATGCACTAAGCCGCTCGATCATGACGACCCATGGACGAAGCCAAGTCGCAAATGTAGAGTGCCACTTACAGCAATTTGTTGCCAGAAATAGGATGGCTCATTTCTTTCTCTAATAAAATTCAGTAAAATTTTCATCAGATTTTGCCTTGGTGATTTTGAAAATAAACTAAAAAATGTACTTTTTTCGCTGTTCCTACATGTACATGTAGTTTGATAATTAACCTTACTCACACCACACATGGCGTATTATATTTAAGCACTTAAAGGGACAGTGTCATCATAATAAGAGCAGACTTTCGACAGGGCAAGGAATCGGTGTCCTAGTTTAAGATGAACACAGTGATTGAAAACTACTGGCTCAGTAGTTATGCTGCAGCAACGGTAATATGACCTGATCATGTGGGGTGTTTTTTTCAGTCACTGAGGTAATCTAAATCTAGCACTCCATTTCTACGCCCTATTGATCGTGACGATATTGTCCCGTTAAAGGGCATCAGAATTGCAATTTTATATAGATACCTGTACAATGTGTACATGCATGTATTTAAAAGCAGATATCCTTGCTTATGAAAAGTTTTTTAAAAATGTGAAATTTTTGATATGAAGTCAAGATCGAGTATACCATTTTGTATACTCAAGCATGCTGTTTTGTGAGAACACACTATTAGTAACTCAGTGTCACAGCAGCACAGAAAGTGCACAAAATCAGAACCCAAAACCTTGCCCAAGAAAACAGTGGTTACCTCCAAAAGTTTACTGATTAGTTAGGGAGTGTCTCATGACTCGGGAACACTGCCTGTTCTCATCAGGAACACTGCCTGCTCTCACATGCTGTTCACACTGGGATCAGGGCTGCGTTCCATTTGGGAATGCTACATGTACTGTATGTGTTCCCAAAAGGAACAGTCCATTGGGATTTGGGAACGTTCTATTCATGCTGGGAACACTGAATATTCCTTTCAGGAACGCAATGTGTTCCTTGAAAGGAACATTCCAAATGGAACAGGAATGTTTAGAGTTTTGAGCCGCTCCATTACCAAACATTCAGCTATAGACTAATCCGTCAACCAGTTCACTGGGCACCGCCATTATTGCGGTGGTACTGATATTTTGCGTCAAGCATTTGTTTTCTATACTGTCCAGTGCTTCTTTGACCAATCTGTGTACTCTATTTGACAAAATGCTAGCATTAATGCATATTTAAGTATGCGTGTGATGCACGCATGCCATGTGGTACCACCACAGTAATGGTGGAAAACTGGTCGTCGGATTAGTCTATACGTATTAAAGGGAATGGTTAGGGTACAATGCGTCGTTGGTACATGTAATTACTAAATTAACAAATTATTATCTGAAAACTTCTACTTCAAAGTTAAGTTGGTACAAGTATCAATCATACTGAGAATTATTTGGTCTTGTGTGCTTCCATCTTAAGAGAAAACAGTTGTTATATAAAATTTATAGATTGGTGAAATTCTTGCGTCGGGAGATAAACAATTGATTTCATTTTGCCCTACACCGACGTGTGTATAGCACTGTATGCTCAGTGCTTTCCGAGTGTCTGTGAAAAAACTACACAGGCGACTCGGGCGGGATTCGAACCCACGACCTCCTGCTTACTAGTGCAGACGTCTTAACCTCTCGACCACCGAGCTTGCCCGATGACGATATAAAATTTACAAGAAGTTGCCATTCGGCAACTTTTATAAAACATAAAAGGCATGTAACACCGTTTCGTTGTTTGTTGCACCTGATCTTGCTGCGATATCACTGATTTGCTCATGAATATGAAAAATGCTTTTACAAAATAACTTCGAAAAAGTCTTCACAAAACATGAGTAGACCTTTCATGTACATGTATATGTGGAGAATGCGCCTTTACGCTGTCCCTGGATACACATTCTATTTTTAGCTTCGTATGTGCATTTGCATCTGACATTATGTGTACATTTGGACCTTCACGCAGTTGGGAGTTTGACCTCAAATCCATTCTCGATGAAAGCAGATCCCTGTTTTCAAAATATTGTTTATTACCAAATAATACTTACATTTCTATATAAATATAATACATGTCACTTTTATACAAATATACGGTGTCATTTACATGTATATTACTTTATATTTAGTTAATAATCTCCATCATTTGGTAGGCGTAGTGATAATTATTTTGGTGTTGTGTCCACTGTCCACACACTCTGCGAGAGCGGGACAGAACTCTTTCTTTTTGTTGTTGAGGAAGAACGGAAGGAAAGTTTTGCGGGATTTGTTTGCCCATATTCTATATTTCTTCCATATTGTGTCATTGCATGCGACATGGCATTTCCCTAATAGCTAGCCATAGGCTATTTCCGGAATCTGCGGTGAGTGTAAATTTATGTATTTTTGTGGCGAAATGTGAGATATTTTATGACATTTGTTTCATGTTAATCCTTGACATGTGCGGTATTGTCATGCACGCACATGTGCATATTCACTACCAGTATGTGATAATACCAATACTATGCATGTACAGTTCGTTAAGGTCATGTACGTGTGTGTGCCTGCATGTAACCTGTGACCGCCACTGTGTGTTGTACAACCAGTCATTTTGTTTACATGTACTTGTATCATGTATTCTTACCGGGTGTATGTTTGTTTATTTTGTTGCAGACAAAGTGATTACCATCGCACCTAGGGATTATTTATGGTGGAGGATTATTTATGGTGGAGGATTATTTATGGTGGAGGATTATTTATGGTGGAGGATTATTTATGGTGGAGGATTATTTATGGTGGAGGATTATTTATTTACGAGGATTATTTTATAAGGATTACTTCTTCTCTGGGATTATCACGTGGGATTATTTTGAACTGTTCGTGTACTGTTCTCGTGTGGATTTCATACAAATTATTTTCGTGAACTGTTTTTCGTGGATTGTTCTTGTGCTGATTACTTCCGTGCTGATTACTTCCATGCTGATTATATCTGTGCTGGATTGTTTTTGATCGTGAAGTTACTTTGATTGACCTGATTTGAACTGTGATCTTCAATAAATTCTCCAATGACAATTTGATGAGATTTAAATCAGATCTTCAATTGCTTTCTTTGTAAATTCGTGTGACGTGTATGAACCTAACACACTCGTCCCAAATAATGTGGTGACCAACTCCCCCTCTTCAGCTGTGACACCACAGCCTGGGTTTCACTACATATATCTACATGTATGCCTCATGTTTTTAAGGTTTACACAAAAATACATACGTATGTTTTTCTGAACAAGAACAAATTATGGGTTAATTTGTTAAAGTGCACGTTAGAATTTGTAAAAGAAAAAGCAAGCAAATTAAATATGCACAGAGAGAATAAAAGCAATTTTGGCTTTATAGCTAGCTTAAAAGCATGTACGCTGATAAGCAAGCAAATCAAAGTGCAAAGACATAAAGATATGGGATCAATTCATGAATATGCAAACAACTGGATGAATATTAATTTCTGGTCTTTCAAAATTAAAAACAAACATCTTTACAGAAAAATCAATAATGCCAACACAAATATTAAACAATTAGTAATTAAAACTATTGAGATGGCCAGTGGGAAATCCAAATCTTTAAGCTCAGTCATTTTTTTGTTTTCTTTTCTTTTTTATTTATTTTGTTTGTTAATAATACCAACAGTGTGTATATGTGGGCTGTAATAAACATAATCAAAATAAGTGCAAATTTTCATGAAATTATTTGAGATCATTTGAAAGGACTAGAGCTGTATGATTAAATCAAACAAAAATTAATGGGTTGCCGTTGAAAAATGGGTGAATATTAAAGTTGCGTTCTTGACTATATTTACAGTGATTCCAAGTAAGTTTTGTATACATCTGAACTTATAACTACATGTACTTCTTGCAGAAAAGGCAAATAAATGCTTGCATTTGTCAGTAAAAAGATTTGTTTTATTTCAGTAATAAAGTTCAGAAATGAACTTGAGCACTTAATTACTGTTAAACCTTGCTTTTTGACAATTGTAATTGTGACCAATTTCATTTAAAGCTGTTACTTTTCCTTTCTTTCAGTACATTGTAAATGTTTAATATAAACAACCAAAACTGACAGGAATCACTGATGAACTACGTCAGAAAACATAGGGCAATACATCTTCAACAACTGACTGAAATGGCTTGGAAATTCCATGGGAATATTGAAGTTGCACAGATAAGTTGGCACTGTTGTTATGTAAACCAATCCTTGTGTTGAAGAAAGATAAACACATGCATTATTCTCTGAAAAAAAGATAGATATTACCTGGTTGTCCATGGACTCTTGGGGGTGCTCTTTATACCATGGTGGTAGGGTTTGATTTTCCAGGATCACTTTGAGTGGTTCCTGGTTGATGGTTTTTGTGTTGGTTCATTGACAGTGGTTAGATGAAAGGAATGAAATAGATCAAGTAATAAGAAAATAGATCAAGTAATAAAAAAAAGACAAGAGGACAGGATATATGGATGAAATAATAGTGGAATGTAAGTGTACAGAAAAACAGAAAGAAACAAATATTAAAAATATCATGCAAGTTATGAATACAGGTTGTTTGAAATAAATGGTTCATATTTCTCTGTAGTAACATATTATGAAACTACATAATAATCCACATTAGAACGATCTGGAGATTCAGTCAAACATCACAGATTAACCAATAGGAGTACGCATTTCCATGACTACTGTTGCTATGTTGGTCAAGTGCTTTGCTTCGTTATAGGTTTGTGACCAAGCATTAATGGCGGGAAGACTATGGCCATAACTGGTTGTGTGCAATGTGATGCCAGAAATACTTGTACAATGCCCAATTATTTGTCTCTTTTCTCAGATATTTTCATTGCATTTGGATTATTGGTTCAGGAAAAAACAGGCAATAAAATGCAGTGCACACTATTTGAATGCCTGTCAGTGCATCCATTCATTGTATGAATCATGAGACCCTGTGCAGAGACCAGCCTGTACAAGCTTCAGTTCATTTTGTTACGTCAGTAGTAAAAATGCATCCAAATTATTTGTACTTCATTCTAATGTGGAAATGAATCAGCATCGATGTAATGTGGATAATCGTTGAGTTTTTATTTTAAAATCATGTCACAACAAAATACGGACAACTTATTCAGACACCCTGTACCAGGCATGATGTAATGCTATGTTGACAGGCCGAGATGGCACAGTGAACCAAAGAAGGTTATGACAGTTTGGAAACAGAAGTAATATTAGTGCACCCGTGCAGCCATGTTTTATACCTATTAAAAACCACTGCCTTGAGATTCTCCCTACAGGTCATACATACATCAAATGAATGGTGCAGTCAAACAGTAATCAAATTAATGATAATGAAGTATGGTACATCCTGCCGTACCAGAGTGCTAGTGGCTACATTTGATAGAAGTGAAATTGTTAAGTTTTAAGATATGCGTCATTATTCATGTGTATTAGCACAGCAAAGAGAAGGGTTTTGTTGTGAAAATGCCATTTGTGGTTATTATAAAAATACATGTAATGTGACAGAATGGCCTCAGGAAAAATGTAATATTGGACGTCTGAAATTAATATTTGGAACTATTTGCAAAAGTTGAATTTGTTAGGACTAGTGACTCTTGAAACAGAGACTCTACTTTGTTGACTCTAGATTGAGGACTCGGACTCAGACTCGATGTTTTGAGGACTTGAATACAACTCTGCCCAGTCAAAACACAATGCTTTTACATGTATATCCATCGACAAAGGAGGCTTGAATTTTGTTTGAAATGATATCAGACCACAGGACTACGGGAACTATAGAGAACAGAAACATTTTGTTCAAGAAAAAGGTGAGACTCGATATAACCCTATTATGGTTTTCTTTTGGCCCAATAATTGATTGAGATGAACGGAGGATGAAAAGATGTTCTTTTGATACACAAATGCACTATAATTCCTAACAAAAAATAGTCAACATTACTGCATAGGTGTGGCATGCAAACCAAGCTTTTTTTGGCTTTTTTCTCAGCACTGCTTGCATCGCATTTAGGCAGCTCCATTCATAAGAAAATGCCACCCCAATCCAAGCAAGCAATGGATCATTCAAGCAAAACACCTCGAGGACTATACATGAATTAATAATCACAAAATAACCCTACTCATTTACAGAATCTGGCCCCAAACGACCTGGGTCAAAGCACAGGTCATGAGGTCACATTAATTTGGGTGGCCACACTTACTGCGTCATAATCTTGCGCCTCGTCGTCAAGGACAACCACGAATGCTGCCGTCTCTATGGCCTTGAGCGAGATCTTGTTGACACCACGCATGAAAAACCTCTGTCTAGCCAATGCCCATGGGATCCTAAAAGAAAGGTATTTGACATTCAACTACTTGGGAACTGAATTTGTATCTCGCTTATTAATCAAACTGCATCAGGGATATTAATCACTAAACAGGAAATACATGGGCACCTCAGAGGATGAGGGAGGCAGGGAGACAAATGATACGGATAGGTGCATAATGTTTATCTAAGAATTAACCCTGTTACACATGGAGGCCACTCCCAACCACTAAATGTCCAATATGTAATATACGTAATCTTGTATGTAAAACTCTGAGGCCACTGGAGGCCACTGTGAAAAAACTATCATTGGGATTTTCAGCAGTTATTTTGTCAACACAGACTCTCAAGAGTAAGCCACCACCAGCCACTGAGACTGGAACATAATAGTATGCCCTGCAATACATCAATCACAAACCACTAAAACCAACAGACATATGAGGTATTATGTTACTATGCAGTGTAGCCATTAGGAGCCACTGCCTTCCATAGCAATGTCTTGGAGTGGCCTCAATGGTTTGTTCATAAATTTGCACTGATAGTAGGAGGGTTAATAAGCTATGCAGTATAGCCATTAGGAGCCACTGCCTTCCATAGCAATGTCTTGGAGTGGCCTCAATGGTTTGTTCATAAATTTGCACTGATAGTAGGAGGGTTAATAAGCTATGCAGTATAGCCATTAGGAGCCACTGCCTTCCATAGCAATGTCTTGGAGTGGCCTCAATGGTTTGTTCATAAATTTGCACTGATAGTAGGAGGGTTAATAAGCTATGCAGTATAGCCATTAGGAGCCACTGCCTTCCATAGCAATGGCTTAGAGTGGCCTTAATGGTTTGTTCATAAATTTGCACTGATAGTAGGAGGGTTAATAAGCTATGCAGTATAGCCATTAGGAGCCACTGCCTTCCATAGCAATGGCTTGGAGTGGCCTCAATGGTTTGTTCATAAATTTGCACTGATAGTAGGAGGGTTAATAAGCTATGCAGTATAGCCATTAGGAGCCACTGCCTTCCATAGCAATGTCTTGGAGTGGCCTCAATGGTTTGTTCATAAATTTGCACTGATAGTAGGAGGGTTAATAAGCTATGCAGTATAGCCATTAGGAGCCACTGCCTTCCATAGCAATGGCTTGGAGTGGCCTCAATGGTTTGTTCATGAATTTGCACTGATAGGAGGAAGGTTAAGCAACCTCATAGAAGCAGTTTTGCCAACATTACCAATGATAAAGTGGAATTATCTTCCCATGATAAAGCGGAATTATCAAGTCAAATTCGACTGTACCTGTCTCCAGCTGTGAGAGCAGCCAAGTGTTCCTCCCCGTCCATGGGTCCTACAGGGTCATCAATGATCCACTGGTACTGCCTGTAAGGTCAAAGGTCATCACAGGTGAATGTTTCAATCAAGCTGTTGTTGGATCATGAGTACATGTACTGTATTTGGCTACATACTGAAACCATTCTTGTTTCTCTGTGGCCAAGTGCGGTCATAGAGCCGATTCTCAATACAACAAAGGGACTTTTCCTTCACGTCATATTTGGGTAAATCACATGTAGATTTCTATAACGAGTTGTAAAACAAGTTGGCTGTGGTGTTGATCAAGGTGCATTGTCAGTTGCATTTTACAAAAACTTTAAAGATGAATTTTTACTCTTTCACCAGCGATTCCTAGCAAATTTCTTTTGTAATCTGAAAATTACTATTTCCCTCTAGAAAGGCAATTTTCCTTCAAAGGCAGTTTTCTTTCAAATTACACCAAATGAATATATGCATGTACACTATTGGTCATCTAAAAAACATATAAAAAAATTAATCACACAGGCTTACAATGTACATTAAACTTTCTTGGTGTGATGTTGACGATGGTAAAAACATCCCCTGAAATGTCTGTCTGAGGCACTATCGTATCACTAAAATTCTTAAAATAATTAAATGAATTTTTGACTTCAGGAGATGCAATTTCCACATCAAAATAAATAGGAAAAATAATTATAATAACAAGTCATGTACATGTATGTAGAACATTACACATAAATATTGTCCCAATATGTTTTACAGAATTACTCCTGGTCACTGGGCCACTATCATTCCTATAATCTTTCTCAGCTTCCTGGGGAGTATACAGCCCATTAACCCTAACCTTCCCAAATCCTCCAAAATCCCCTTTGCCAAAGTGAAGGATTTTGAAGGATTGAGGTTATGTGGAAATTTCAGTGGTGAAGGATTTTGAAGGATTGAGGGAAGATGTGATTATTTGCTTGGTGGATTATGGAGGATTGAGGTTATCAGGCTATATTTGACACTGGATGAAAATGGAGGATTGAGGTTACATGGTACATGTTGGTCTGTCCAAAAAATGATTTTGGAGGATTGAGGTTATTAGGCATACTTGCCTTCCTTCCTCCATGGTACATGTACAGCCATGTTTGTTGTAGTGATTTGTAAGGTCAGTGCTTGGGTCAGTGGACACTGTTTATTGCTCCATGCATGCAGGGAGGGTCCTTGGCCCTGGACCATGTACATGAATCACAGATAAGCAACACATGTGTGCATACATGTCATCTGCATACAATGGTAGTGGTCATTATGCTTGCTTTACTACTGGATTTTACTAAGGATTTTGGAGGATTCAGCTTATGTGTAAGCAAATAGGCCTAGGGAGTTAGGGTTAATGTGAATGTTGTTTCACTATAATCTTGTTTACGACACAATAAGATTTTTCACAGGTTAGTTAATCTATGGATGCATTAACCCTCCTACTACTACAAGGGTCAAAATTAGTCAAAATGTTGATATACTTGCCAAGGTATATCTAGTGCACTTAAAAGCCCAACACTGTCAAACCTTACGTGTAGTAAGTACATTTACAGGTGAAAATGAGTCAACCGTTTTTGACTGGTAAAAGCATTGTCTGGTAATATTGTTCAGGGTGGTCAAAATGACAGTAAAAACCAGTCAAAAATGCCCCTGTGTGCACATTTGGGTCAACAGTCAAAACAGGCAGTTGACTGGTTTTGACCTCTACAGTAACTTCCCACTAAAGTGCAGCAATAGTAGGAGGGTTAACCAGTTCGCATCGGAGGCCGTGTATACACGCAATTTTTTTTTGCACCACGGATCGGAGAGCGTTTAAACACGCCATAGGAAACTCCGATATATTTGTATGCATGCTCGGTTGAGCCACGCGTGTACGGTGACATGCTCGGAAGACGTGGCCACGCGCTGTGGAAGCTTCCATTAACGTGTGTGGGGGAAAAAGAAACTCGCACAGGGGCCCAGAAAAACTGTTTTATTCCCGACGCGAACTGGTTAACATACATTTTACAAACAGTTTGTACTGGCTTTAAGCTGATTGATTACATCTAATCATTGATCTAATATTTCTGGGTATTGGGGCTATGATCTGATGCATAAGACAAAAACATACTTCTGAAGTTCAGCAGGATTCAGCATCTTCCCGTTGACCTGAAATACCAGTTTGTAGAAGCGTCCTCTACACAGGATCGCAACATGCTTGCTGTCCTTCAGGTGTATGACTTTGTCTGTCTCCAGACCAGGCAGGCGAGTGGTGTTAAACAGACGCTCGTACTGGTAGGAACACAGCGGGATCATGCCCTGAATGATAAGGGGCTTGAGGGTCTCCCGCTCGATCTCACGACGGAATGACAGGAGGCCGGTGGTCAGGTTGGCTGCGCGGGCAGCTTGCAAGAAAGTGGGCGTCATTGCTATAGCATCCTGAAGGGTTGAGGACAGACCAAAAGTGAGATCCACATGTATCATGCATGACACTAAAGATCTGAATCTGGTGAATAACCATTAGTGGTAGGATAGAGACAAAAACTATTCACACTGTAAACTGGGTTGGATTCAAACCGAGATCAAAGTGGTGGAAGGCAGGCTGTTTTTGAGTCTTCAAACCTTCAAGTTAAGTCTCTAGTCATGAACGTCAAGTCTGAGGCATGAGTCTAAACGGTCTGAGTCACAAGTTCTTTCAAGGGAAGACACAACATCTGTTATTACCCGATTATAACATTACCTAATTATTATCCGAAAGATAACTTCATGTGAAGTTGGTCAAAGTACCGATCATCCTAAAAAATATATCAGGGGTGTGATTTGGGTATGGGTATGGGGTCTGGATCTCCCTTTGGTCTTGAGGACAAAGACCTCTGAAGCTCCCGGATGTTTAATTTTGGAGGATTTACAGACTCTCCACATCCCCACAAACAGGAAACTAGAGGTTTGGACACAATACAGGCTACTTCTTTCTTTCCATAGAGGCTACTTCTCTTCTTTCAAGAATATTCTAAGGCAAAGGAAGATTTGTAAAAAAATCCTGAAATCACAAAAATCCAGAAATCACAGTACTGATATATTCTGTCTGAAGTACTCTCATTTCAGAGAAAACTCCAAAAACTACATATTAACAAAAAGCAACTTTTTCTGTAAAAATGTTGAATGATTTGTCACTTTCCTCATGACTTAGACTCTGCACTGAGCTGAAAATTTCACAGGTAGGTTGTTTAGTAATATCCTTATTCAAAGAGAGTAAGCATACTCTAAGAAGCAATTTTGCCAACATTACTAATATTGTACCTTTCAGCAACTAATATTAACATTGGATCCAGATGAATTGTTCCCAGTAAGATTTTAAGATGTGTATGAACTATTTTATTATTAAGACACTGATCAAATCAAATCACTAATTAATTGTATTTGCAGGGGAACATTGAGTATTATATAACACCCAAGTAGGTCCTTGTCATTTGATTGGAGGATTGTAGGTCACGCGGCATTCATTAATCAAACCATCAACATGGCCTACGTCATAAACCGTGCATTTTGGTTCCATTCACCGTGTATTTTTGTTCCATTCCATTTGATCTATTGCACGCTAAACCACATCATGCGTTATATACACAGCAGTACAAAACGCCCTCTTTTGACAAGACATAATCATTCAAGCAAAATGGCGGAGGTTCCAAACAATTTTGTGTTGCTTAACGAGGACGATATTGCGGAATTAATTGATGCCTCTGACGCTACAAATACAAAGAAACAAATTATATTCACTGTACGCCGATGAGCATCTTATGCCAAGTGCTTCGCCTCGTTGAATGGAACATTCCACCTTTCAACTCATGAGGCGAAACCTCGTTGAATGGAACATTCCATCTTTCAACTCATGAAAATATTCTCACCATTGCACGAATGCAAAACATTCATTATTTCTATAATATTCGCTGGGTTTAGGAATGGTTAATATTGAACCATGATTGAACAGGCCATTTTGCTTCCAAGTCAAAATCACAATCAATGTTATCGCTCACGAGTCAGAGTCACTCAAAACGTAACTCACAGTCAGGCATGAGTCAGAGTCGCGAGTCACAGAAGTCTGTTTGAAGGTGAGTAATGTATGACTATAAGGGCCACATGATTGGCATTCCAGGCACAATGCAAGCCTCATATCTAAGCAACTGTATATTGCAGCTCCTTGATTCTTTACATGTCATTAAGCTCAGTACGGTAATCTAGAAACAAACATCCAACTGTGAATGGGATAGGATTCCTACATATACCCAAGCAAACAGTTGGTAGAAAACAAGGAGAGCAGGGGTCAAATCTTTAGCAACATGGCAATCTAGGTGGCCAAACTTTTTGACAGTACCCCCTGTGAGTTGCGGTCACTTTACACT
Organism: Zoroaster sp. YZ-2022; assembly: GCA_029582265.1. Lineage (NCBI taxonomy): Eukaryota > Metazoa > Echinodermata > Asteroidea > Forcipulatida > Zoroasteridae > Zoroaster > Zoroaster sp. YZ-2022. The sequence continues at coordinate 24,960,980 of CM055828.1, read as the reverse complement.
GGTATGCTGTACTGATATGCAAGCCTGACACAATCATTTAAATAAGTTCATCCAAGAGACATGCTATCACCCCATAGGAACCTCGCCAATTGTGGCCAAAACTGACAAATTATTTATCCCCGAACCACCCCCTATAAAAAAAATCATGTTTTATGACTCACCATGCCGTAGTAGTTACTATTGACCATTATTGGAGCCCGCCCCCTCAGGTAAACATACTCCTCCCACCAATCGCTCACGTAGTTGGTAGACCACCACCACTTCAAGCGTAGGTATCGCTGGAGGCGTGGCCCCAGACCGACCTCAAAGTCCTTGACGAGCAGTTCCATGCGTTCAAACTCTTCGTCACTGAGAAAACCTCGTACTGAGAGTAAATACTGAACAAAATAATGCAGAGAGGAATGTTCTTAACTTTGTTCTGCCATTTATTTAGAAAATTGGCTTCAAAAGAAGAATTGATGTTAACTTTACCCATAAAAGCTTTCAAAGATATAACATGTAAACAAAATATGTACATGTAATATTTATTGATTCATGTTTGTCATTGCTCCCATTTTAGATATTATATGAAAACAAATTCAATTTCCAAAAGTTGCCGTTTGGCTATTCTACCTGGCCACTATTGGCCAATGTTGCCGTTTGGCTATTCCACCTGTCCACTATTGGCCAATGTTGCCGTTTGGCTATTCCACCTGTCCACTATTGGTTGCCGTTTGGCTATTCTACCTGTCCACTATTGGCCAATATTGCCGTTTGGCTATTCCACCTGTCCACTATTGGCCAATGTTGCCGTTTGGCTATTGCACCTGTCCACTATTGGCCAATATTGCCGTTTGGCTATTCTACCTGTCCACTATTGGCCAATGTTGCCGTTTGGCTATTCTACCTGTCCACTATTGGCCAATGTTGCCGTTTGGCTCTTCCACCTGTCCACTATTGGCCAATGTGATATTTTAAAAACAATTATTAATTTTTTTCTCAATTTATTTATTCAGATGAAATTTTCAAAAATGTATTTCTACACACATTTTTTTAATGCATCTATAGAGTATTTTACCAAAAGATTATTATAGGTCTTAAAGTCATTAAATTCAATAATTTGTTTTTTAAGCTCAAGAATAATTTTGAAAGTTTTAGGTTTTGCAGTATGTTGGTCAACTTGAACTAGACTTAGGGTAACAAACCAGTGAAAAAGCGAAACACATGGGCGATTATCATAAAACATTTGGTTCTGATAAGGAACTGCTTATTTTCCCAACATTATCAGGAGACAGTTTTGAGGGTTGTTTTGTTACAAATCCCAACTTACACGCCTCATGGTTTCCTTGAGAGGTGGCAGTGGTAGATTGGGAAGCGCATTCTGGTATCCAAACAGACGCGGTTTACGAGTAGCAAAACACCTCAACAGCATCTGAAACAAATCAGTCAAGACAATCAATGGGTGAGTGGACCATCAAAGTAAATGTATGGAAACTTTTAAAATGTTACTATATCTTGATGCATCCCCTTGAGAGCATCTTGGGTAGTGAGTTACTACTCAATTCAGCAATTCACCTTATTTTCATGAGTTAGCCATCTTATGTCTTATTCCCTGACTACAAGATGTTGTGTACCTGTACATGTACATGCTCTTTATAGTAACCTGCCTAAATTTGTCTGTTTGCAGGGGCAACCTCGCTTTCAAATTTCTTTGAATTTTAAGTAAATTAACCCTCCTACTATATAGCTGCACTTTAGTGGGAAGTTGCTATAGAGGTCAAAATCAGTCAACTGCCCGTTTTGACTGCTGACCCAAATGTGCACACAGGGGCATTTTTGACTGGTCATTACTGTCATTTTGACCACCCTCAAAAATACCAGACAATGCTTTTACCAGTCAAAAATGGTCGACTGATTTTGACCCTTGTAGTACATGTAGTAGGAGGGTTAATGGAAATAGCTACATCCATTTATTTATTCCTTATATTGGGAATTAACTATTCTTTGGAAATATCAGATTATTGGGCCTTCTCGCTGGTGCATGCAGCATGTAAGCTACAGAGTGTGGTTGTGGGAATTACAGCCTCACTTTCGTCTTTATTGTGAAAGAGGCGAACGTTTTGCACAAATTTAATCTAAAGCCAGGGTTAACATTTGGTAATAACTGATTCACAAAATTAATTACTTATTTTATAAAACAAGTTAAGGTTAAAGTTACAAACATCCTTCAAACAATTGTTATGTGTACAAGCTTTTGCTTTTAATAGAGAAATTTTGATATTAAAATTTGAGGTGTTCTGGGGCTTTAAGACTACATGTATAGTACCATTTGCCAAGTTTTACCAATGCAAAAGAAAACTACAAAAGAAGGTGTTTTTATGAGTGAAAGCAAGTGTCAAGGTGGGTTTAAACACTTACAGTATCTATTCAGCATCATTTTGAGATTAACCCTAACCTTCCCAAATCCTCCAAAATCCTCTTTTGCCTAAAGTGAAGGATTTTGAAGGATTGAGGGCAGATGTGATTATTTGCTTGGTGGATTGAGGTTATCAGGCTATATTTGACACTGGATGAAAATGGAGGATTGAGGTTACATGGTGCATGTTGGTCTGTCCAAAAAATGATTTTGGAGGATTGGGTTATTAGGCATACTTGCCTTCCTTCCTCCATGGTACATGTACAACAATGTTTGTTATAGTGATTCAAGGTCAGTGGACACTGTTTATTGCATGCAGGGAAGGTCCCTGGCCACTGGGCCATGTACATGTATCACAGATTAGAAACATGTGTGCATACATATCACCTGCACACAATGGTTGTGGTCATTGTGCTTGCTTTACTAGGATTTTGGAGGATTCAGGTTATGTGTAAGCAAATGGGCCTAGGGAGTTAGGGTTAATCATGTTTCAATCACATTATTATCCCATATTCCATGTTAAGGATTAAGGATTAAAATATTTAATATCTGTTGCATATTGCTGCCTTCACTTAGTGATGGACAAAATAACATAGGGTCTATTTTGATTTTATGTTTGCAGTCAGTAGGCTTCAAACTGTTACGTTGCTGAAATGTGTTGCATGTGAAACCAAACTGTGCTTTTGTAATACCTGTAGGGGGTTTGAGTTAGTATTGGTATTGTCAAAAGTAAACAAACTGATGTTTTACACTGGATACAAATTATTTTGCCCGAGATGAGCTGCAGTTTTAGGAAAATTATAACCCAACAGAATGTTGGTCTTATAGAGATGAAAAATTCCACATTAGAATGAATACAAACAATTTGATTGTATCTTTAATATTTTTCTCGTTTAATGACAAACGTTGGTTTCTGTACATACAATCTCTTGCATTTTCAGACATTTTACTAAAAGTTTTTACTGGCCTATAACTATCCTGTTCATGTTTGAAGCACGGATAAATGAGTAAGAAGTGAGTGGCTTTAACAACAATTTTCTTAAACACATTATGAAGAACCCTTTACCCTAACCTTCCCAAATCCACCAAAATCCTCTTTGCTAAAGTGAAGGATTTTGAAGGATTGAGGTTACATGCTACATGCTCTTTGCTAAAGTGAAGGATTTTGGAGGATTGAGGTTATTAGGCATACTTGCCTTTCCATGGTACATGTACATCCATGTTTGTTGTAGTGATTGCAAGGTCAGTGCTTGAGCCAGTGGACACTGTTTATTGCTCCATGCATACAGGGAGGGTCCCTGGCCATTTACATGTATCACAGATTAGAAACACATGTGTGCATACATGTCATGTGCTTGCTTTACTACTGAAGGATTTTGGAGGATTCAGGTTATGTGTAAGCAAATGGAGTTAGGGTTAACACACTGTTTTACCATGAGTCTTCAATGACTTGTACTTACAGACCATATCTTGGTCTTGAGGGATACCTTGCCTCTGCCTTCATACATGAATCCCTTATATGACAACAGACGCTTCAGGATGAACCGGACAGAGAAGATGATGACAAGCCAGAGAATGGTGGCAAAGATGGCTGTGGAGAGGCACACGGTGGGCGCCACCCCAAGATATTCCCTGTTTGAGAAAAAGGGAAGGGTCATTAAAAACTGTATTAACCCTAACCCTCTAGGCATTTTGGCTAGAAACCATTCCAAATCTGTCAAAATCCATCAACATGCAGTAAAAAGGTACCCCAATTGTTGGACTTTGATGGAATTGGTACAGTAGCAAATGCAAAGCATCCATGGCTTGGCTACACACAGTCCTGAATCCAACAAAAGCAGCCGGTGGAGTTTGATGGATTTGGTACGCATGGCTACATGCTCTATTCGCTGGTCTATAGTCTACATACATCTGAACCCACCAAAAATCAAGCAAAACCAGGTGGTGGATTTTGATGGACTTGGGGGAGTTTGTAAAAGTTTTAATAAGGGAATAAAAGTTTATCACACAGTCTTTACCAGATAAAACTGGTCATGGGCGATAAGGACTAATTTCATTTTCAAAAAGTAAATAAATTGTAATTGTAATAATGCCAAATAGAAATGGGCAAAGTCACGCTTTGGGGACACACGAAACACTTTCAAAGAACATGAGTCAATATGAGCTAAAATCTTTCAATTTGGTTGTTTAATGTATATTATACATTGTACATGTACATGTACATGTACAGTATATCTTGATTCAAAGAAAGTAAGGATACTTTTAGAAGCAGTTTTGCCATTATTACCTAAGTGTGTCAAGAGGGCCTGACAAGGACACTCGTTTTGTGGTGTGAGTGAAATTCTTGGATTGCCGCAAGACAACTGACTGTGAAAGCATTTGCCAAGAATGTTTTCATTGTAAAGCATGAATGTCAGATAGAAATACACTCACACTGGTAGGAAGTTATCCTTCAGTTTATCGATCATTCCCAAAGAGGGATCCACACGGGCCAGTGTGCAAGCTGTCACTGCGATCATCACAGCTAGCCAACTGGCAGGGCTAGCAGGATAGGTGGTGTTCACCATACCATTCTGAGAGAGAACAAATCAACATTGTCAGGATTATATTTGGGTAACAAAGTCAAGGGCTATTTCCTTTGGCCCTTCCATGTATATGGGTCATTCCACCAGGTTGAGGCAAGCTTTGTGGTAAGTGTCCCTTGTCACGTACATGTAGGTAAATGTACCATTTATTAACATTATTGTAACTTCCTATTCAAGGCACAGAGATTGATTTCATTCTAATTTGAAGAACAGAGAATGTGCACTCATAATAAGGATAATGAATGGTACATTTACCTACAAAACAAGGACACCATTTCACAAAGCTTGCCCCAACCTGCTGGAATGACCCATACATACACTACTCAAAAAAAGAAACGCAAGTTTTTAGAAATGTATGTATTTTGCACATTTATTGATGTGGTTGTAGTCCAAATGCATACGGGATACCTCAGTAGCGTGTATGGCCACCTCTGGCTGCAATGCAAGCCAGAATGCGGCGTCGCATAGAGCCCACTAGCCGCTGCAAAGTTCCTTGCGGGATGGCATGTCACTCTTCAGCAAGAGCCTCTGCTAGCTCTTGCACGTTGTGTGCCTGGGCAGGTCGTTGTTTGACACGGCGATCCAATTCATCCCACGCATGTTCGATAGGGGATAAATCTGGACTGAATGCAGGCCATGGCAGAACATGGACATCATGCTGCTGAAGGTACTGGGTTACAATTCTTGCCACATAGGGACGGGCATTGTCGTGCTGGAAGTAGGTTGCATTCTGGTTGGCATTGAGGAACGGAATGGCATGGGCCTCTAAAATTTCGTCCCGATATCGCTGGGCATTGAGATTAACAAAGACAAGTTCTGTCCGCGAATGCGCCATGATGCCCGCCCACACCATGACACTGGGTCCTCCCCATCTGTCCTGCTCCACGATGTTTGCTTCACTGAACCTCTCACCTCGCCTGCGGTAAACGCGTACACGACCATCGTTGTGGGACAGGCGAAAGCGTGACTCATCAGTAAACATCACCTGGTTCCACATTCGCTGTGTCCAAGGTCGGTGTTGGTATGCCCATTGCAGCCTCCTCTGGTGCCGGACCGGAGTCAAGGGCAGTCCTCGCAGAGGTCGTCGGCTGCGCAGACCTGCAGCATGCAGTCTGTTGCGTACAGTTTGGTCGCTGATACGGATGTGGGCTCCCCGTAATTCCCGAACTGTCTGGCGGCTGTCTCGGCGCCTGTCACGAAGATGCTGCAGTACCACATAGCGGTCCTGGGCAGGCGTCGTAACACGTGGTCGGCCACTTCGCGGTCGGTCGGCAACACTCACAGTGTCTTCAACACGATCTCGGAGCCTGCTTATGCTCGACTCATGGACACGGAGCTGTCTAGCAACATCTCGAGCTCGCATACCACCTTGCAGCATGCCGACAGCACGCGCTCTGTCATATTCTGAAAGTCGTGGCATATCCAGTTCACAAGACCAGCACTAATGATTTTGGTTTTCCGACTCTGTAAGCCCCAAGCCCTGATTTGGAACTGAACCTGGAGACTTTCACTAGCCATGACACATACAGGAAGGAGATTGCTTCAAATGGGTTCCACACCTTTGGTTGGTGTGCACTGAACCGTGACATTCCAAAAGGTGGCTTAACACAAGCAGGTTGATCAGTGGAAAACTTTTAATGTACATTTGTACATATCAATTGGTAAACCCTCCTAAAAACTGCCTTTCAAGTGACTTGCGTTTCTATTTTTGAGTAGTATATGTACATGTATATAATACTCAAAGTATTTGCAGTTCAATGGGTGTACAAAAGTAATTTTTCTTGAGATAATTGGCTGTCAGGGTATTGTTCAAGTAGCACATACATGTTAAGACCTAAAATGTGGAGTTTTTGGTGACCCTTTTTTCTTATTTCTCTTGTGCCTTTTTTAATGTACATTTTTGAGATTTTACTAATTTGTGCTCATAGTTTTTTGTTTTATATCAATTCAATATTTTGCATAGACTTGTACATGTATATATTTAAATACTCTTATTGTAAAATGTGATCACTGTGAAATAATTGTAATGTACATGTACATAGGCTATTACATGTAGATGTGCATGGAATGTCTGAACAATTCTGAAAATTACAATTGACCAACTAAAGCCATATTTCAAAACAAACCTGCAAATTAACAAAATCAAAGGAATTTTAAGAGGCCAATTCACCTGAAATCTTCTAAACTTCTTGACCCACGATCGCCGGCCACTTTCAAGTACGGCTTTCAGAGCTTCATGGTTGATGTCAAAATCAATTCCCTCATTGGTGACTGTGAACTGGAAGGCCACAGCCGCATGGGCTTCAGCCATCTTGGGGAATTGTTAACTTGACAACCAGTGGAATTCAACTGCAGTGGTAAAAGACAACATGTAAGTAGTAATATACATTGTAGTACTAATCCAGGTAGATGAGCTGATTTTACATGGGTCATCAATTACACCTGTGCAGGGTAGTGTGAAAGGGGCTAATAAATGAACCCACAAATATGCACATTGTGTACTGTATGACTGCACTTCAAAACCCAGCCTTGCAAACAAACAATAATATCTACATTGTATATGGGCCTGAACTGCAACACTGGGACTCTGGGAGACCATTGGGCAGGCCTCATCAACGATACATTGACTCTGTATGCTTGATTGAGTCACGTGTACATGCAAGTACAGACTGTACACACTGTTAAACCCTCCTACACATGGAGGCCACACTGATCCACAAAATTCTGTTCTTTGAGCAACCTTCAATACATACATGTACAAGCCTGCTGTCCTTTCCAAGTAATCTTACAAAATCAACTGTGTGCCACCCAAGGCCACTGTAAATGCTTGAACATATTAGTATGGCCTGCAATGTATCAATGGGAGACCACCTTACCCTACAATCTCAGTGGTGTGACAGTGCACAGAAGGGTAACCATAGGAGGCCACTGACAACAGCTAATGGCTTGGAGTGGCCTAAATGGGTTGTATCAAAAATTGCACTGATTGTAGGAGGGTTAATTATATATAATCTCTGTATGTACATACCTGTATACATGTACGTGTACGTAGATTGAAGTACATGTACATGTACTGTATATAATGTACAGTATGTGTATATTAGTTTGATTACATATAAAACAAACAGGTATTAACTCTAACCACCCCAAATCCCGCAAAATCCTCCAAGGGGCACTTTTTGGGAAAAATTCAGCACGGTTGGAAACTGGTACTTTCACCTCTTCAAATGGGACAAAATTACTACCTGGCAAGAAGTACAGGCCATAAGTGCTGAATATGAAAGATCAACGAAAATGTATGGTGCATTCTGAAGATAAGGGCATGTTTCCAAAAGTGCACTAACCCTCCTACAATCAGTGCAAGCCATTAGCTGTTGCCAGTGGCCTCCTATGGTTACCCTTCTGTGCACTGTCACACCACTGAGATTGTTGGGTAAGGTGGTCTCCCATTGATACATTGCAGGCCATACTAATATGTTCAAACATTTACAGTGGCCTTGGGTTGCACACAGTTTATTTTGTAAGATTACTTGGAAAGGACAGCAGGCTACGTACTAAAGGTTGGTGAAGAACATATTGAAAATTTAGTGGATCGGAGTGGCCTCCATGTGTAGTAGGGTTAGCTATGGATTTTGGAGGATTCAGGAAGGTTCCTAGCCAGAATACCTAGGGGTTAGGGTTAATGAACATGTACAATGTATGTAATAACTTTTATCTTACGTTATATGTACAGCAGGGGTGGTCAACCTGCAGACTGTGGTCCGCATGCAGTCAGCTGAAGGATTTAAAGCAGCCTGTGAAGTCTCTTCAGAAATATTTTTTTTCTATTAACCCTCCTATAAAACTTTTTTAGTTTTGGGCCTAGAAACTGCACCTTTCAAAACCTGTCAGCCGGAGGGTTTTGAAAGGTTATGTAGTTGCTTCACTATGCACTACACTGGCAGGTTTTGAAAGGTGGTGTAGATATACATGTACTACCATATGTACTATACATAGTTTGTGTACATACATGTAACTGTTTACTGTTAGTCACTGCACATTTCAAATCCCTTTGGCAAGTAATAGACGTATAGATAGATGTATTTATCTTAAGGATTACTGTTTATGTACAGTGTAGCTCAGGCACCTTCTGAAAGGTTTTGACAGTTGGATGAACTTTATTGAGGATTACTTAGCTTTACTTTAAGATTTAGTGCCAATACCTTTCAAAACCTTCCAACATGTTTTGGCATGTAGAGGCCCTTTCACACGAGACCGTTTTAACAAGGGACCTTGACTAAAAATCGCATCCATGTTAAAAAATAGCAAATTCCAGTCGTGTGAAAGCTATCCTTGTTAAATAATTACCACGGACCCTCGTTATTTATAACAGACATCGAGACCTCCTCCAAAAAAATCACATCGATGTTAAAATCGCCACGATAGGTCATGTGAAACGCTTTGTGCGCCCAAACAGGGGACCCTTGCTTTGGCGGTATCATTTCGCATGCGCAGAACGCATCACTAGATCAGCTTGCAATAATCCCGGATGTGTGTTTGTAAACAACTTGTACGTCCCCATCACGCGTCACGTTGATCAGTGAATGAAACGGTTTCATCGTAACTCCAAGAGACTTTCTTCAGTTAAGTCACTAACGACAGTACATGTAAGTGTCACAATTATTCATGAGCTGGATGTCTACCAAAGCTTACACACAGGCGAAACAGCGCATCTATATAATCACAGCGAACATTTCTTTCTTGATGGTTTAACCCTGAGGTCACACACAGAATGGTATTTGGCATGATGCAAAATTGTTCCTCACTGCATGTTACTGTTGGACGATACCAATTTGTTCAAACCAAAACTTTAGAAAATGGTAAATATTTAAAAGATCTGTCCTTGATCATCTCATGAATGGGGAAACAATGAGAAACGGTTACATTTTTCAAAATTATGAGGTGTTTTTTAGGGACATCAATGAAAGCCTTGAAACGGTTAATTATTCATCCTTGTGGCCCCGCAATAACTTTTGTCAATTACAATTTGGCCCCCGGTTAAAAAAGGTTTGCCACCCCTGATGTACAGGTACAGGCCGGCACATGTGTATGTAGATAACTTGTCTATGTACATGTTGAGCCCGGGGTCAAATTGGAGTTGTTCAAATGAGAGTGACTGGACTCGATGTCGACCCATGGGACTCTGGACAGTTGGCCTCTAGCCTTTGTGAATCAGACTTGGAATTGGATTCAAAACTTATACTGAATACACCTGTACATGTACCTTGTGATGTGCATACATGTACACACCCCATACAATGTATGCAAATGGTAGTACAACTGAATTACAGACAGACTATACAGTATACATAGGGCCTACTTAAATGGTCATAACCCTGGTTTCAAGCCAACTGGGTATGGGTCCAGTATGTAGGATATTGTTTGCCTCACACTCCACCTTGTCCCCAAATTATGCAACCAGCATTGTATGCAGGCAGCCTTTGCCTCACATCAATGTTATTGTTAATCAAACCAAAATGTATGTACACTTAAGTGTTCAGAATAATATATTTTATACTAGTAGTAGTAGGTTCAATTGTACACAACATGTTCAGTTAAAAATGTACAGCATGACACATCTACATGTACATGTATGAATGTATACACATGCAATAAATTATTGTACATTATGTACAGTATACATGTATGTATGAATTCTGCATAAATAATGTGTAGGATAGTACATACACTGTACATGTACCTCACTGTAAAGTTGTCCCTATTCCCATTAAACAGTTGACAGTACACAACAATTGTGGTGGCAATCACCACGGAGGAAGGAAAATACTAAGGTATGACTTCCTATGACTCTTTGAAATAGTCAGAACAGTCAGAATGACACAAATTTGGACTGTGTTGACCATGAGGGTATGTGTATTAAAAAGCAGGGAAACAGTTTAAGAAATATTGCTTGAAGAAAATGCACACTTGGTCCAGGTTAGTACAGTGTTGGTCTGTAGGTGCTCCATGTTGCTTACCGGTCAGAACGTCCACACGTCAAAACGTCCACACGTCAAAACGTCCATAGACCCAGTCATAACGTCCACGTGACAAAACGTCCATGGGTCATAATCATTTAATCAGATATCGTCCTTAATTTGTTACAAACTGTTTTCCTTGCTTTAAAATATTGGTTTTAAAGTTTAATTCTCACAATAATTAGTGTATTGTAAAGAAAAATAAACATATAGATCTATTTCATGATTAAAACAAAAAGTGAGTTTTAATACCTCGATGTCGCGCAACCCGTGAATGCCACTTCGCATACGTATATGCATACGCTGTACGTGTGTGGCAAATGCACTGCGCTGTATTCATAGGCGATCGCTGTTAATTCGTGGAGGCAGTCTCGCGCATGCTCTGTGTAAATAGGGAGTAATTTTGTAAAGGTGCGAAAATCGAGAACCCATAGAGCTATCCAAGTTTAATAAATCTTTAATTGTATTTCTTGAATTATCTTTGGTTTTTTGTGATGTTGGTTACTTGGTTAATTTTTGGCTGTGTGTGTGGGAGTAAGTTGTAGAAGTTTAGGTTTATATTGATATTCCTATTAATAAAAATGGATCATTTGTAAAATAAAAAATAAAACAAAAAGACAGTGATTCACATAAACACATACGATGCGACCCGTCGCAAACTCAAAGCATGCCAAGCATATTAACGGTCATGACTATAGAACCAATCACCATGTGTGGACGTTTTGACCTTTTGACGTTTTGACTTGTGGACGGTGTGGACGTTTTGACCAGTGGACGTTTTCACTGGACAGCTCCATGTTAGATGTACTGTAATGTGTAAATACCTGTACATGTACGGTACATGTATGTAGCACTAACATCAACAAATAAAGTAACGTCACGTCATCATGGCACATTTTCATATTTCATAAATAAACAAATACATTACAAGAAAATGGATAATTCGGAAAATGTTATCTTTTTGTGATCATTTTTATTTTTTGTAAAATAAAAAATAAAACAAAAAAAGGGGGGGAGGGTAGGGGAGAGTTAGATTGGTCCCGTCTTTATCCTTATGAATAGAGACAGGCTCCAGCTGTACCATTCAAGGGATTTCATTGGATATGTTGTGCCAAAGATATGACATCATGCCTCGAGGCTCGCACGCTAGCTACCAACCAAGGTCAAAGTAGGATCTCCGTAAAACATAGAGGCCAGTATCTGGCGTAATTCACAAGCCTTGAAGAGTTACATCAGATCTTCAGGCTCGAGATATAAGTAGGCATTACAATTGGTTTGTTGTCTGCTGAAAACACATGCTTAACGTTAGACATTGTGCATACATGTAAGTGGCGGTTGGGTTTTGACATTCTTTCCATATTTTGGAGTGTCACACCATTCCACACAACCCTTCCCCCCTGTCCCCTAATTTAAACGCCAGTGTGATCCTAGTATTGGTTCAAAACTGTGTTTGTATGTTTTTGATACACGCCGCGACACGAACGCTAGAATCACTAACCGCTACCACACACATGAACCGCTATCAAACACAGTCTTGGGAACTTCGTATGATCTCCCCCTGAAAAACGGAGGGAAAATCACTATGCATGCGTCAATTTGAAATGCTAGTGCAGCCCACATTTTTGGTGCATACGCACATAAACAACAGACTGCTGTGTTCACTGATCGACAACTCACAGCAATCCGTTGATTATGCGCGTGCGCACCAAAAATGTGGGCCGCGCACTAGCATTTCAAATTGATGCATACGTAGTCACCCCGTCTTCGGGGGAGATTATACAAAGTTCCCAAGACTGTGTTTGATAGCGGTTCCTGTGTGGTAGCGGTTCGTGATTGTAGCGTTCATGTAGCGCCATCGGATCGTGTATCATAAACATACAAACACAGTTTTGAACCAAGAATGTCGTTAACTTTGAGTTTGACGTTATGTTAGGAAAATAATAACGGTAAATCATGCAGTTTCCATGTGATTTTGATAACATGACCTAACGTTAGACAAGTTTATGCAACCAGTAATACGCCATACTTCCGTAAAACTAAAGGAAAATGACGCCGAATGGCGATGTCCGGTCAACCGGAGATTCTGAGAAAAGATTAGTGCGTAAATTTACGAGCGCGTCAAATAAGGTGCAAGGACGACACGTACATGTATTCTGACGCTATTTTCCTTCCTCCATGTTCTGAACATTATCGACGAAAAAGAACTCTAAAAGAACATCACAAATTGATTCGACACAACAAAACCTCCCCTTCCTTCATGGGTATATTGAAGATCTAAAACAAACTAATTTTAAAATAAATCAAAATCATATAAAAATGCAATGTTTTTACCAGTTTCTTGACCCTTCAAAGTGTTCGTCGACAGCACAAACCGATAGCGATACCGATCGGCCATTTATATCACACACTGCGCAACCGCCGCGGCGCGGCACGCCGGCATGGCATGCATGATGTACTGTACATGTACCGGCGCTGCGCGCGCTGTATGGATGTCTGGCCATGTACATGTACAATGTACATGTACAATGTACATGTACATATCCATACCTACATGTACTGTACATATATTTTGTGTACATACGGGGAACTATTTTTTCTGCAGTACACTCAATTCAATGGCTAAGAAATTGGCATAGAAATCTAATTTAAAAACGGTTATTCAGTAATTAATTCACAAACAAATTCGACTGGCATGGTAGTCTAGTGGTTAGTACTGAGTTGAAGATTAGGTTTTTCACCATTTTCATAAATATTTTGTATACACTTTTTTCCCCACATTTTTTAAAATAATAATAATAATGAACAGTTCTTACATAGCGCGTAATACCTTCGAATAAAAGTCTCTATGTGCGTATTATTTCCCCTGGTCACTGGGTCAATATCATTCATTCCTATAAATAGTATAATCTTTCTCAGCTCCCTATGAACTACAAAATGTATACAAATACATAATATAGTAGACGAAGTGTACTGCAGAAAATAAACCGCGTACGGGGGACGGCCGGGGGTGTGTACATAAATACAGCATGCAGTCAGTTGGTCAGTTTTTTGCGCATGCGTATTTGTTTATTATGACGTAACGGGATCAACCTCGTCCACAGGGCATGGGTTAACCTATAGAGTTCTTATAATTATATAACTCTATGGGTTAACCTCATTCTCCCTTTCGTCTCGTCCCCACCGGTATTATCGAAACTCTGATATTGTTGTTAGTTATACATTTGATTTTTTTTTACATGTATAACTGGATTTACCCATCAGCCAATTTTTCTTTGCTCGCGAACCGTTTATAATATTTCAGGTCAGTTTCTCCATATAAATCTACTTTGTGTACAACCACATAAAAGGCTTGTGTCCCGTTAATTGTGTGATCCCCGCTACTGCCGTTACCTGGGTTGTTTGCATCTGACCGGGGCTTGATCCCTGGCTACTCTGCTGATATGGTTTGGCCTCTGACCTGGCCCCATAGAGCAATAGATAATTGGCATAAGTGGACCGCCCACCAACATAGGGGCTGGTTAGCTCAGTTGGTAGAGCGCTCGTACGGTACCGGTAATCGAGAGGTCGCGGGTTCGAGTCCGGCATCAGCCAATTTTTCTTTGCTCGCGAACCGTTTATATAAACGGTTTTTTGCGCATGCGTATTTGTTTATTATGACGTAACGGGATCAACCTCGTCCACAGGGCATGGGTTAACCTATAGAGTTCTTATAATTATATAACTCTATGGGTTAACCTCATTCTCCCTTTCGTCTCGTCCCCACCGGTATTATCGAAACTCTGATATTGTTGTTAGTTATACATTTGATTTTTTTTTACATGTATAACTGGATTTACCCATCAGCCAATTTTTCTTTGCTCGCTACCCGTTTATATAATATTCAGGTCAGTTTCTCCATATAAATCTACTTTGTGTACAACCATCGTAAAAGGCTTGTGTCCCAAGTTGTGTGATCCCCGCTACTGCCATTACCCGGGTTGTTTGCATCTGACCGGGGCTTGATCCCTGGCTACTCGGCAGATATGGTTTGGCCTCCTACCTGGCCCCATAGAGCAATAGATAATTGGCATAAGTGGACCGCCCACCAACATAGGGGCTGGTTAGCTCAGTGGTAGAGCGTTCGTACGGTATTCGAGAGGTCGCGGGTTCGAGTCCAGCATCAGCCAATTTTTCTTTGCTCGCTTCCCGTTTATATATATATTTATAGGGAAAAGGGATATACAATAAATATTCCTCAAAAATATAACACATGTGGTGATTTTACTATCTGTGGATGTGATATCAGTTGGTGGGGTGAGGTGTAAGTGGGGAGGGGCTGGGTTCTAATCCCTACCGTCACCCAGTCATAACAAACAATTGCCGCCCTTGGTCGTCTGTAAAGGCGCATGAGCACTGCCAGCAAAGACAATTTATCAGGTAGGTTGGGTCAGGGGTTCGAGATTAATTGGCGTCAACTGAGGACCTTTTGTTCCCCTTATTCTGACCGAGGACCTATTATTCCTTCTGTTAAAGAGTACCCCACACACACCCCCATGTACACCCTTTCCCACATGGTGTAAACCGAGGGCCTCCCATTGTTCCCTCTATTGTGATAGCAACCGGGGACATACTGTTCTCCATTGTGATAGCAACCTGGGACAATTTGAATGTCTACACAAACACATGAGTGATTACATTATTGCTTTGAACCTGTGACATGTGAGAGGCTGGCTCCTATGATCTCGAAAATCTCTGCTAAATCGTGTAGTCTTGACCCACTACCAGCACATGTCCTAAGAGGATGTCTCTCTGTACTTCTCCCAGAAATAACAAGGGTGGTGAATGTGTCGCTTGAGACTGCGGTTATGCCTGACAGTCTCAAATCTGCTGTCCTTGAGCCACGACTCAAGAAGTCGTCGATGGACACTGATGATTTCAGTAGCTTCCGCCCAATCTCAAATCTGAAATTTGTATCTAAAGCGATAGAAAAGGTGGTTGCCACCCAAACATGTCAACACGTGAATGACAGCAACCTGAACGAGATCTACCAGTCAGCTTATAAAGCGTGCCATAGCACGGAGACGGCGCTTGTCAAAGTTCACAATGACATTTTGAAAGCAATCGATAACAAGAACTCTGTTATCCTCCTGCTACTGGACCTATCGGCTGCCTTCGACACGGTCGACCACCACATTCTGCTGATGCGCCTTACATCCAGTTTTGGGATTGTTGGGAAGGCACATGAATGGTTCAGATCCTACCTAACTAACAGGACACTGACTGTCAATGTCTCTGGTGGTGTGTCAACGGAGCGGTCACTTTCCTCAGGTGTTCCTCAAGGCAGCGTTCTTGGCCCCATCCTCTTCTCGATGTATATGTCACCGTTGGGTGGGAGAGCTTATCAGGCTTCACGGTATGGAGTACCATCTATACGCCGACGACACCCAGCTCTATGTCACCTTTAAGTCTTCTTGTCCGGATGATATGAGCATGGCTAAATCTCGGATGGAGACTTGCATTCGGGACATCGATATGTGGATGACTCTGAATAAGCTCAAATTGAACGGCGACAAGACAGAAATGATTGTTCTAAATGCGCGACATCGCACTTTCCCACCTCTGGACAGCATTAATGTATGCGATGACGTCATCGGGCGATCTACGCATGCTCGCAACATTGGCATTCTGTTTGACTCTTCGCTCTCTATGGATCAGCACATCACTAATACCTGCAAATCCTGTTTCTTCCATCTTAGGAACATTAGTCGTATAAGGAAGTACCTCAGTCATCAATCTGCCGAAATTTTAGTCCATGCATTTATTACATCTAGACTAGATTTCTGTAACTCTATCCTGTTTGGACTCCCTAGCTATGAAATTGAACGTCTGCAGAAGGTCCAGAATGCCGCAGCTCGACTCGTATCACTCACTCGGAAGCATGATCATATCATACCTGTGCTCTATAATTTACATTGGCTACCTGTAGAACAGCGGATTATCTACAAACTACTTTTACTGACATATAAGGCACTAAATAATCTAGCTCCACAGTATATCAATGATATGATCACTACTTATGTTCCTAGCCGTAATCTCCGTTCTTCGGCAAGTAGACAACTAGTTGCGCCCTCGT
Organism: Zoroaster sp. YZ-2022; assembly: GCA_029582265.1. Lineage (NCBI taxonomy): Eukaryota > Metazoa > Echinodermata > Asteroidea > Forcipulatida > Zoroasteridae > Zoroaster > Zoroaster sp. YZ-2022. Next base: position 24,943,871 of record CM055828.1, on the reverse strand, counting down.
ATAATTTAGAAACTTATGGACGCAGAGCTTTTTCGTGCGCAGCCCCTTTACTGTGGAACTCGCTTCCACAGGAAGTAAGACTTTCCACTTCACTAGGTAATTTTAAAAAACAGCTTAAGACACACCTTTTTAGAAATGCCTTTAATTTGTAATTTTAGAGTGTAATTTTAAAATGTATTTCATTTGAGTACTATCATAATAATTATCTATCATTGTAACTATTATTATTGTCTCCTTTTATAGATAGCTCGCATTTGTAATTTGTCACTTATAATATGTAAGACAATTTTTTTAAGTCTAAAATGTAAAGCGCTATTGGGCATCACTTTACTAGGTAATTTTAAAAAACAGCTTAAGACACACCTTTTTAGAAATGTTTTTAATTTGTAATCTCAAAGTGCAATTTTAAAATGTATTTCATTAGAGTATTATTATAATAATTATCTATCATTGTAACTATTATTATTGTCTCCTTTATAGATAGCTCGCATTTGTAATTTATCATTTATTGTAAGACAATCATTCTTTTTAGTCTAAAATGTAAAGCGCTATTGGGCATATTTGGAAATAGCGCTATATAAGTAATTAAATATTATTATTATTATTATTACCTTCGGTGGCAGAGGTAAAAATGGAAGGGAAATGTTGGATTTCCTGCGTATAGATTCCACACGAATTTTTTCCCCCAAAAAGGCCTTTAAAAAAATTAATTGACCTAGCTAACAAGCAGAAATGTTCGGCTCGGTACCGAAGTGCCAACAAACGACAAAAAAATATGGGATGGGGCAACCAGCAACTAACAAAATACCAAGGTTGAATCATTCTGTGACATACCGGTAACAACATTGTACACTTTATTATACAATGACAATTACAAGTAAGAGAAATTAATATGGGCAAAAAAATAAATAAAATAAAATCAATGACTCAGAAGATGGTCTGGTATGCATTTACCATAATTACTTCACAGCCAGTTTGGTATGGCTTATAAGGCCATGCTGCTACCAGATGCAATTCCAACGATATTCCCGCTAAGTAAGAAGGCTGGGAAGGCTCCAACGAAGAGAGGTGCTTTTTTAAAGCGAGAAAGACTCAGGGTAAGTGGCCATTTAATAGTACTCCCATGCATAACCCAGTCCATAACGCATAACATGTTCACACCATGCTCACCGTTTCAGTGTTCACGGCATGAAAACATGCCGTGATTTTCCTCATTAATAAAAACATTGTGTATGATTTTATATCCTGGCAAGACAAACATAAAAACATTAAACCTTTCTCATTATGCCTGCGCTTGTTTTGAGTTTTTTAAATGATCAAAACTTTGACTCAACTGTTTCTGTTATTTCATAAAGTAACATCGTAATGTTAGCATTGCCTTCGGTGTGTTTTCCGACTGTATGGGGGCTTGCGCTGCGTTTCACGCTATATAGAAATTCTCTGCCTTTGTGTACGTCACGAACGTTTCGTTAAAACTTCAAAAATTCGGGGAGGGGGGTCAATTTTTGATTATTAGATAAACAATTAATAATCCATTCGAAACAAAAAAAACATTTAAAATTGTTTTTAATTCATACCAATCAATATAACAGCACCAATAAATAAAGTTTGGTAAAATACACTCTTCACAGGACCTTTAACTCAACATCCCTACGAAGTTTCATGAATAGTTTTAATTTTTTCTTTAATAGTGTAAATTTTAGGAGTTTCTGACAGTCGTTGGCTTATGAATTGTGACGTTTAGTAACAACAGTTGTATACTGTATACAGAAACGGATTAAAAGATGAGTTAATGGGTAAGATGAACACGGCAATCCAGGCATACATGTCAGGACTGATAACCACCATCCCGGTCTGGGAGAGAATCCCCATGATGATGATCGGCATCCAACTGGCGAAGTCCGCACCGACTATAAGTGCCATTTTGATTGTCATCTTGATATCCCGCTGGCGGCGAGCGGTCCCCCTGACAATGTTGGCCGAGTGTTTTACACTCACGAAGATGGCGATGTAACAACAAAGCACGATTATAAAACACAACATGTTCACACCGAGAAACAGGACAATAGAGTAGACCCAAGATGGTTCACTTCCCTGAGCAACCGTGGTCGATGTTTTGGATAGCCAAAATGTGTGGCCAACAATGATGTTCTCTTCACTACCAACACTATTCGGATATGTTATTAGAGGGAACCCAATACACACATCAGATAGTCCATATACTTTCGAATCACGCCCACTTATGACGGTTGGAACAATACTAAGACATGTAGCCACTACCCATATAATGCAGACGATAGCTCTGGATGTTTTCTCCTGAATTTTGATTGAACTGAAGGGAAACACGACACAGAGGAAACACTCGAGACTGATAATGGTGACGAAGAAGACGGATGCCTCACTTGAAAGCACCGACAAAACCCCAGCCATCTTGCAAACTGCACTAGACCGCCATCTCTCCGCTCCATTAAAGTACTTCTCCCCAAATTGCAAATCTGCAATCGAAATGATTAGCATGTAAACCCCCATCATCAGCTCAGATATAGCTAAATTGACCACCAAGAATGAGTGCGTCTTATTCCCCTGTGGTTCTTTGCGTTGCCAAATGCAACACCTCCATATAACAACTGAATTACCAATGATGGCGCCAAGACCAATAATTAACACAAACACTCTGAGTATCCCGTTCCTCATCAGACTGCCACATTGGTTTAATGGTGACTTTAATTCTTTGGTCTTGCAAATAGAATCATTAAAACCAGGAATAGCTGAAACAAATTCACAGCAGAGACGGTAGTCATCGACAAACCTAAAATAAAATTTAGAAAACACAATGTTAGAAAACAGCATTCAGTCTTTTGTAACCTTCCCTGTATGTTGCATGATGTTAAAAAGGTGGTGAAAACCTAACGTCATCTTTTAGTTAAAAGGGTTGATTATCATTTGAAAAAAAGTATTATTAGCCTAAATAAATAAACTGTTAAAATATAAATTCAATTAATGTGAACAAACTATATATAAACTGCAAATTATAGCTATGCTTTGAATTTGTAAATAAACTGCAGACCATTGAGCCAAAATTTCCAAAATGGTAAATGTAGACCAACATCCTTCCTTGCTTGAAGATCACAGAGACCTCTTTGCAAATACCACAGTGCGCACGCGCAAGCCGAATTGCACAATGCATGCTGGTCTAGCTAACAACAAAATTCACCTTACCTCCCAAGATATTGTCTATCAATGTTATAACCACACTGAACAACAGTTAGCCATGCTTTTCTTTGATTTTGTTGTGTTCAGTTTAATAACGCAACTAACGTAGATTGTTCGATTATCACAACGTATAGCCACTACTTTTAACTGAATATAGAAATTACACCTCTGCCGAGCAAGGACAACAATTTATTATGTATACCATCAAGTTGATCATCAGCCCATACCCTAAATGTGCACTACATCCCGGTCCATAATGTTGCTCTTCTTTTGATTATGATTTAAACATATTTATTCAAAGTGATTAGGTACTGAAAACGCAATTTGCGAGCCACATGTTGCAAATCGACCATAGGCTGAGTTAGGTTTTTTGTGTTCGTTCGGGTTCTTCATGTCGGTACGGAATAAAACTTCCAACTACCGAAAACATTATTGAAAAAAAAATCCTCCTTGAAAAAGTGGCATTTTTACGTACATTTTGAAGAATAAATTACTGACAGTTCAAAGGTTTTGAAATACATGACCAATCGAAGGCGATTGTGTATACATTAGTTAAATCTTATTCAGGGTATTGTTATTAGTGTTCGAGCGGCTGCTTTCATAATTCACTTACAGTTGGTTGAGGCTCACAAGGTCATTTAGCGCATCGTCCTGGACATCAATTGGGCTATCAGTGGATGGTGTACGTCTGATTAGTATCCTGGTAAATAAACAATGTAAAATAACAAACAATTACTAAATACATACCCTAATTTAAAAGAGAGAAAATTTAAGATGACATGCGATGTGGTAATTTGTTAAGTCTGCAAACTGAAAAATAAATTCACCACATTTCAAAGCCAAGCAGCAGACAACTATTATGAAAAAGAGAATAACAATGTCTTACAGGGTCGTTAGTTGTGCGAGTCCATCAAAGGCCTTGCTTCGTATTTTTTCCAGAGGAATATTCCTGACATCCCTTGAAAACAATCAAATAATACTAATTTACTACATGTGTCATCACAGTGGATCCTGAAATAAGATGGAAGGGAGCTGAATTTTGAAATTGATGGAATAAATATACGGGGGAAAGTTTATGTAAGTGCCCGAACTTTAACGTCTCTTAAATCACTTCTGATGGGTGGATTGGGTGGGTTAGAGTATTTATTTTTATTGTGTTTACATGTATATCCGTGTCCTGATGCTACACATGAAGGCATATTGTGTGACACTTCGCATCAATGTTTTTAGCAGTCAGGGGGATAACTAAATCAGGGAGGTGGATGTTTTGGCCCCACCCAAGCCTCCTCCTGGATCCACCAGTGTGTATTTAATTTTTGTAACATAATCTTATTTAACGCAAACAATTTTCATACACAAATTAGTTTTTTGTTGTTTGTTTTTTGTTTTTGTTTCTTTGGACAGTAACTCGTAATAACAATGCTGTATACTTTTCGCTTAATATTTTTGGTATCAAGAAGCATTTTTGAAAGGTCCCAGTATGGACGGTAACGGTAACAGAACCCTTCTGTATAAATGTTTAAATAAAAGGCAATTGGTACATATCGATTATAAGCACTGTTCATGTGTTAAGTTTGATTTTATTTTGAAAGAATATACAGGTTCAGGTACAGTATGATGAAGCATGGTTCTACCTGTTGACCACGAATGTCTTGATGCTTTGAAAAAAAGTTTGTTATTTATTTGAAATATCTTACAAGGTTGCCAAGTTTACGAGATCCGAGAAGCAGTAAGCGTTGATGCTGGTGATCATATTGTTTGAAATATTTCTGAAATAAAAAATAAATAAATAAAAAGGTTCTTCACGTCAAAATGTATAAACCGTCAAAGTGAAAACATACCAGTTTAACAACGCATTGCAATGTATGGTTATGCAGTGCATGATCGAATGAAATCTTTATTTCACTTTATCATTGCATATAAAGAGGAATGGAAAACGTGTTCTCTTACTAAATATCTTTTGATACACCATGTGCAATAATATACCATCATTTAGTTTATAGAGTGCGCCATGAGAATCCAATCATATGAAAGCAATTAAATGATAAATCAAGAAACAAAATCAAATTGCGGCCATATTGGATTTCCAGAATGCACTGGAAATGGTCACATGACAGAACTGCAACCAATTCGGTAATAAGAAGTTGAGAATAAATGCCAAACACATTATGTAATGTTTTACAGTATCAAAAACCTGGATTTTCCATTGAATTTACCAATGAAAAGCTGAAAATCAATCGTACCTTTGTTAAATTCACGGTTGCCATATAAACGATGAGCATGCCATATCGGATTGGGTAATTTTGGTATGAATAGTTAGAAAATGAAATGTAGCAAAATGGCACAATAATCACTTCAACGATACAGCAGACATACTGCAGAAACCTGAAGAAATTACTTTCCCGCCCACAAGATATACAAGTTTATATTTTTATACTACACCAATGTCCACCAAACCGATGAAATGCTCTCGACCAAACCAACCACCCGTTATGCCATTAAAAAACACCTCCCGCCTACATCCCTAAACTTCTGCAACTCATCTAGGCAGAAACTGTTTCCAATACGGAAATAAACAGCCAGTCCGGAAGTGTGACACAACGTACTCCTTGGTCTCGAAAATCTAATCCCACAATAGGCACATGGTGGCACTATAGAGAAGACGCACTAGTCACCTAGCTATAGTAGGGGGGGGGGGTGGTATTATTTCACTTTTTTTGACTTTTTTATATTCTGCCCCCCTCAAAACATGTACAGGCCTATTAGAAACAAGAATAAATCATTAAAATCCAAAATCCCTGCTAAGCCATGAAATATGTTGTTAATGTTAGTTAGATGTATAAATATATATTTGTACTATTTTATAAATAGAGAATTGGCTGTTGCAAACTGCTTACCAACCTAAAGGACCCGTAGTATATAAATGCAAAATAATAGTTACTGGCCTTACATCTCAAACCTAGCGGGCTCTTTCTCTGAGAAAGAACTTGCTAGGTTCAAAACATAACTGAGGCCAATAACTACTTTTTTACATTCATACTATTTTATTAATTAATTCTTTTCTAGAAGAATGTTAAAAGCAAATACAAATTTTATATTATTCCAGGATAAAATAAGTTTGATACAATAATGAAATAAAATCTTCAGTTGCAATCCATATAAACCCACGGGAACACTGTGTTTTATTCATATAAATGTTACTTTTTAATCAGATTTTTTGTTTCATAAGGCAATTGAAAGGTTGTCATGGAATAGTATGCTAAAATTTCAACAGGTAAACATGAGAAAGTACTTTAAATTAATTGCTGAAGTGATGTTCTCTTCATTGCTTCCCTATCACTGTGTTTCAAACAAAATAGACGGGTGCCCCAACGACGGTATACAGGTAATCTGCACAAGAAGTCAGGATGCCATGCCGTTTCACAAAAACAAATCTTCAGGGGGCATGTACAGGGGGGTTAACGCTCTCAAATGATTTTTTGAGTATTTTTTCCTTGTTTCTTATAGGTTGGTACATATTTTGAGGGGGGCATCTAAAAAAAAATGGGTTAATACCCCCCAGCTATAGCGGCAAAGATTTTTTTTTAATCTCAGGATTTACTATGAATGAAATGCACCCTACCCTCAATTTCACCTATGGGGTCTCGGAAACCTCCATCAATGTACTATAATCTTTTAATAAATTAGGGTTTGGTGAAATACGTATAATGATCACTGATAACTGGCTACACTACTCCTTTGGCAAGAATAAATAGTGTAGCTAAGTTATTTAGCAGCACTGATACCATAAACCAAACTCTTGTGAGTGGATCACCAAATCATAATGGGATCACTAGGCTAATAGTTTAGTCTATCTTTTGTCTGACAATCTTAGTTCAGAATGTCAGGGAATCCAAAATGGTTGGTGTGTGATTTAAATGGTTGACATGAAAACTTATAAGTGAGTGAGATTTTGTAGACCCTCAAAAATTCCTGGGGCAATTTTACTTAAATTGTTCTGCAGCAATCTTAGATAGAAAAACAAAGTTGGGTTGAAACATTGTATTAAGTTTGGGCAATATCGATTTTTTTCATCCACGATATATCGGCAAACATATATCGCGATTTTCGATAATATCACGATTATTTTTTTCACTCATGCATGATTGCTTTAGAGCCGAAAACCACGGGTGTACCCCTCTACAAGCAATAAATCGCAATTTCGTTTGCAGAGCGTGTATGTACTTCTGAAGTAGTTCGCTTTTGTTTCTCACTTCCAAAAGCTGAAAATACTGTTCTAATTTTGTTTCCATGGAATTTCTGACTTGACTCACAATGACGATTTTTTTTTATTAAACTGTGATATTTTTTTTTTTTTTAATCGCGATTTGCCGATATCTTAATAACTTAAAAAAGGTCTTCGATATCGTAATCGAATAAAAAAAGGTATCGCAATATTCGATATTATCGTGTTATCGCCCAATCTTACATTGTATTAACGCCAATGTATTTGGTTACTGATTACCTTTTTGGCTTCAACAAACTTAACAATTGATTTCTTAAAATATTTAGCTCATTACTTTGTTTCGAAAATAGCGAACTAAAACAGTGCAAATACATACAAATATTTTGATCTGAAAACATGAACTTCGTACTCGTACTAATTTTGTAAAATGGAGAAAATTCATTCAAAAATAAATTATGGCTGGTTCCTGCTTGATTCCAATTTATGACAAATAAGTGAGCTTTTGTAGACCATCAACGTTCTGGATGCAATTTTAATGTTATTGTAGTTGTCCAGCCATCCAAGGTTAGACATACGAACTAGGGCTATACAACATGTGTTGAAGCATATATAAATCGGTATCTATCCATCAATGTTCTCAGGTTTTCCTGAAAGTATACCGGGGGTACTTCATTGAATCATTGTAATTGTATCAGACAATTTTAACATTTATCATGCCTTAAGTATACTTCGATTTTGTGGATATTTTTACTTTTTTGATTCAAGATATTCATTTAACAACTGATCTGTACAAACGTTGCTGATTATGTTGTGTCTTACATAGAAAATAGTGAAAATGCAGACATACACCCAGTATATTAGATCTCTAAACATGACCTACGCACTTCATCTTTATAGCTTGTTTGCAGTGAGACGTAATTTCAGTCAAGAGAAATCAGTTGCTCGACGCTGAATGATTGAAATTCATGACATGAATACTTCCAAGAAACTGAGATTTTGTAGACAAACAAATGCTCCTGGAGCAATTATACTGATTTTGTTGTTGGATAGCCATCTTATATACATATATAGATATATACTACTCAAAACAATTTAGGGAACACCGGAATAATGTCAGTTAAAGCATTTATTTCAGATAAACACAATGTTTCACAGAATTGATGAGAAACAACTGCACAATGAAACAGATGATTATGGATGCATGTATGATGTAGTGATTACACATTTCATGACATGACTACTGAAAGAGAGAGGGGGTTGCAAATGAAAACCCCGGTTCATGGAACATTTAAAACCTATTTGATGTTTAAAAATCCGGTGTTCCCTAAATTGTTTTGAGTAGTATATATATATATAGATAGGAAAACAAAGTAGGACTACAGGGTTAAACAAAGACCATTAAAGCCTGTTATGGTTATGGTTCCTAGATTTTTCTGAAAGCAAAGTGAAATATTAGTGATCGCTCAAAACTATGAAAAATGTTTCCGGCTGCAGCTCATTAGGGCTGTATATTAAATAAAATCATGAAGTATGGTTAAAAACATTGTGTTAAAGCGGATATAGGCCTACATCAGCATATATCCATCAACGTTATGGTATCAAACAAGTGGAAAATTTGTACTTCCAGAGGTTCACTCTTTTTAAACAATTAAATTTTGATAGACAACAGATGAGTGCATGAAAATATCAGTTTGTTGTCCTATAGCACTCCAATGAATAACTGTGCTATTTATTATGTGACAATCTGTAAATTAGTTTAAAACGAACAATGTAAATTTCCTCATTATAGACAATTTATTATATGACTATGTTTAACTTTATGATTGAAGATATACATAAACACAGTGCATTCAAACACATAACTACAATTATCGGTGTAGGTGTAGGGCAAAAATTAAATCAATTGTTTATCTCCCGACGCAAGAATTTCACCAATCTATATATATTGCGGAACCCGCTGCTATATGGGATTCTAGCCGGCCAATTGTCATTGGGCAAGCTCGGTGGCTGAGAGGTTAAGACGTCTGCACTAGTAAGCAGGAGGTCGTGGGTTCGAATCCCGCCCGAGTCGTCTGTGTAGTTTTTTCACAGACACTCGGAAAGCACTGAGTATACAATGCTATACACACGTCGGTCTGTAAATTAGTTTAAAACGAACAATGTAAATTTCCTCATTATAGACAATTTATTATATGACTATGTTTAACTTTATGATTGAAGATATACATAAACACAGTGCATTCAAACACATAACTACAATTATCGGTGTAGGTGTAGGTGTAGGGCAAAAATTAAATCAATTGTTTATCTCCCGACGCAAGAATTTCACCAATCTATATATATTGCGGAACCCGCTGCTATATGGGATTCTAGCCGGCCAATTGTCATTGGGCAAGCTCGGTGGCTGAGAGGTTAAGACGTCTGCACTAGTAAGCAGGAGGTCGTGGGTTCGAATCCCGCCCGAGTCGTCTGTGTAATTTTTTCACAGACACTCGGAAAGCACTGAGTATACAATGCTATACACACGTCGGTGTAGGGCAAAAATTAAATCAATTACAATTATCCTGCCTGAGGTTCACATATTTTAGAAAATTAAAATAACAAATGAATCTTGATAGACAACACTTCAGTGCATCGATGCGTAACATCGGAAAGAGAAATTGGTGACTCAATGTGCTTGATTGAAATTCATGACATGAATACTTACAAGAAATAGAGATTTTGTAGACCATCAAATGTTCCTAGAGCAATTTCACTGATTTTATTGTTTTCCAGCGATCTAAGATGGGAAAACAAAGTAGGGATAAAACAAAGATCATTACATCCTGTTACTACGGTTATTTTCACCAATGTTCTTAGATTTTCCTGAAAGCATATTTGGTGAAATATTAGTGATTGGTCAAAACTATGAAAAATGTTTCCTCCTGCAGCTCATTATGACTATAATATCAAAAAAATCACCAAGTAGGGTTAAAAGTATTGTGCATTTATGTACATATATGCCTACATTGGCCTTACAAATGAATCTCCACAGGCAACAGTTGAGTGCATTGAAACATAACAAGTAAAAGTATCAGTTGGTTGTCCTATCGCCCTCCAATGAATAAGTGTAATATAGTGTGACAATATGTAAATTAGTTTAAAATGAACAATACAAATTGTTAGAGACAATTTATTATGTTTTACTTTATGATTGAAGATATACATTAAACAACTGATCTGTGAAAATGTAGCTCATTACATGTACTTTGTTTAGTTAATAAAAAATTAGAGAATAAAATCATGAAGTAGAGTTAAACATATTGTGTTAAAGCAGATATAGGCCTACATATGTGACCCGCTCTGTGAAAATGAGTCACAAGTCGCAAATTTGACAAATATACATTTCTATGTAGCTGGAAAGAGTACATCATCGGCTTTAATTTGGTATATGTTAGCGGTGTGTGGCATATTGCATTATGGAGATATGGCATTTGTAATAATCAATAATGTGCATAATTGACACAATTTATTGTTAGGAAAACAAGCATTCAAATGAAAACAAATGACATGTTTGAAACAAAGTACTCACAAAAATCATTGATTTTAATATTTTATTGATTGAAATTGACGTTTATGTAAAAATATTCAGAAAATTTAGATCCTCATGTCAAAAAACATAACCAAAAATCAGATGTTAAAAAAAAAAAACACCCTCTAACATTCCATCGTCCATTACATGTAAACACATGGTGCGACATGTGACTCATTTTCACAGAGCGGGTCACATATATTCATTAATGTCCTCAGATTTTCCTGAAATCAGACTTTGTGAAAATTTGTCCTTCCTGAGCTTCACTCATTTTAGACAATTAAATTTACAAAAGAATCTTGATAGACAACAGATGAGCGCATCAAAATATAAAACATAAAAGTATCAGTTCGTATAAGTTCATTGACCTATCGCCCTCCAATGAATAAGTGTGACATAGTGTGACAATTTGTAAATTAGTTTAAAATGAACAACACAAATTTCCTCATTGGAGACAATTTATTATATGAGTATGTTTTACTTTATGATTGAAGATTTACATAAAAATAGTGTATTCAAACACATAACAACAATTACAGTATCCTGCCCGAGGTTCACATATTTTAGAAATTAAAAAAAAAAAGAAGAATCTCGACAGACAACACTTCAGTGCATCGATATATAAAAAAAGGTTTTGTGGAATGCCACCCTCTATGTGTTATAGTGTTGGACAAGTTAATTTTGTTGGAATATATTTTTGGGTAAAACTTGTAGCTTTGCATGGTGAGGAGGATAAGTAAGACTAATTGCGGTGACACCATGTGAAATTTTCTATTGATTAGTAATTAGTTCTGAAAAGAACTGGAGGTTACAACTCGACGTTTCGATCAGTATGCTTTGATCGTCTTCAGGAGAAATATATTTTTGTCTAATGGTTCTCATTACATATAACAATTTATATAAATATGATTTTTGGTTAAAATCAGATATACATTAAACGGATGAACTGTACAAATGTTGATGGTTTCGTTGTGTTGCACATAGAATATAGTTAAAAATGCAAACATATTTCGATCGGGAAAGATGAACTACACACTTCATCTAATCTGTTTGCAGTGAGACTTAACTTCAGTCAAGAGAAATTGGTGGCTCGGTGCCGAGTGATTGAAATTCATGACATGAATTCTTACAAGATGTTGAGATTTTGTAGACCATCAAATGTTCCTGGAACAACTGCACTGATGTTGTTGTTGGACAGCCATCTAAGATGGGAAAACAAAGTAAGGTTAAACAAATATCATTAAAGCCTGTTAATATGGTTATTTTTTACCAAAGTTCTCAGATTTTTCTGAAAGCATACTTGGTGAAATATTAGTGATCGGTCAAAAATTATATGAAAATTGCTTCTTCCTGTAGCTCATTAGGCCTTTATAGAAATTAAAATCATGAAGTAGGGTTAAAAACATTGTCTTCAAGCAGATATAGGCCTACATCAGTATATATCATTGATGTTTTCTGATTTTCCTGAAATCATACTTTGTGAAATGCTGACATGATATCAAGCAATTTGAACAAAGTTCAGTCATTTTAGAAAATTAATTTTTCAAATGAATCTCCATAGACAACAGTTGAGTGCATCAAAAAATAAAACATAAAAGTATTAATGTTTGTTGTCCTATAGCCTTCCAATGAATAAGTGTGATATAGTGTGACAAGTTTAGAACAAAAAATACAAATTTTCCTCATTAGAGACAATTTATTATATGATAGAAGATATACATAAAAACAGTGTATTCAAACATATAACATAGAAATAGTGATTCAAGTGTTATAGTATAGTGGACAATATAATTATTTTTTGGAATATTTATTGACTATGTTTAACTTTATGTTTGAAGATATCAGTCTCGTATGACTCGTGACTTGGATTTGGACTCGATCGAGTGTGACTCCAGTCACTTTTTTGGTGACTCAGACTCAGACTCGAGCCACCATAAGTCCTTTCAGTTTCATGACTCATGTTAATAAAAATAAATCTTTGGTTTAGTAAAACTGATGAGATACTAGCCCATATGTCAAGTATTTTTTTCACTTAACTTTGAACGTTGACATATGTATAAATTTTCTTTTTTCGTTTGATTTTTGTGAGTGACTTGTGACTCGGACTAGACACTGGAGACTCGGACTCGAGGTTTGAGGACTCGAATACAAGTCTGGAAGATATACATAAAAACAGTGTATTCAAACACATAACATAGAAATAGAGATTCTGTAGACCATCAAGAGTTCCTGGAGCAATTTCACTGATGATCCAGTGATGTAAGATGGGAAAACAAAGTAGGGATACATCAAAGATCATTAAATCCTGTTACTATGGTTATTATCACCAATGTTCTTAGATTTTCCTGAAAATATACTTGGCGAAATATGAGTGATCGGTCAAAAACTATGAATTTTTTTTTCTGCCTGCAGCTCATTCTGCCTATATAGCAAATAAAATCACGAAGTAGGGTTAAAAACATTGTGTTAATGCAGATATAGGCCTACATCGGCCTTACAAATGAATCGACAGACAACAGTGAGTGAGAAATAAAAGTATCCGTTTGTTAATATACATTAAACAGATGATCTGTACAAATTTTCAGTCAAGAGAAATTGGTGGCTCGGTGCCGAGTGACTGAAATTCATGACATGAATACTTACAAGGTGTTGAGATTTTGGAGACCATCAAATGTTCCTGGAACAACTGCACTGATGTTGTTGTTAGACAGCCGTCTAAAATTGGAAAACAAAGTAGGGTTAAACAAATTACATCATTAAAGCCCGTTAAAATGGTTATTTTTACCAATGTTCTTAGATTTTCCTGAAAGCATACTTGTTGAAATATTAGTGATCGGTCAAAAACTATACAGAAAATGTTTTTGTCTGCAGAAAATGTTAGATTCAATTTATTATGTTTTACTTTATGATTGAAGATATACATTAATTAAACAACTGATTTGTGAAAATGTAGCTCATTACATGTACTTGTTTAGTTAATGATAAAAAAGTGAAAATGCATACTCCCCCTTATTTTTTTTCGTCGTCAGGCATTCATTAAGTTAACGTATGGCAGGTTCCTGTTTGATTGAAATTTGTTGCAAGTAAGTACGCTTTTGCAAACCATAAAATGTTCTGGGTGAAAGTATACTAATATTATTGGTGTCCAGACATCTGCGATGGGAAATAAACAGTGTATTCAAACAAATAACAACAATTATCATGCCTAAGGTTCACATATTTAAAAAAATTATAATAACAAATGACTCTCATTAGACAACACATGAGTGCACGGATGCACAAAATACGGTTCGGTGGAATGTTACCCTCCATTTAAAGTGTTATAGTATTGGACAAGTTAATTATTTTTTTGAATATTTTTTCCCCCAAATGCTCTCCTTCTATATATCATTTTATACAAGTATGATTTTTGGTTAAAATCAGATATACATTTGTACAGATGATCTGTACAAATGTTGATTGATTACATTGTGTTCCACATAGAAAATAGTTAAAAATGTATACACATATTCTGACTGGCAAAGATAAACTAACTTCAACTAACTTTTTGTTGTTGTGAGAGGTAACTCCAGTCAAGAGAAATATGTGGCTCGATGTTGAGTGATTGAAATTCATGACATGAATACTTACAAGGTGTTGAGATGTTGTAGACCATCAAATATTCCTGGAGCAATTGCACTGATGCTGTTGTTGGACAGCCGTCTAAGATGGGGGAAAAGTAGGGTTAAACAAAGTATCAATGTCTGTTGTCCTGTTGCCCTCCAATGAATAAGTATGATACAGTGTGACAATTTGTAAATAAGTTTAAAATGAAAAATACGAATTTCCCCATTAGAGACAAATTATTACATATGTTTAAAGAGGCACTCTAAGGTCAAATTCAGCTTTGTGATGCACTCATTTTCCAATAGATAGAGTCCTTATTAAAGTGTGAAAAAAATTACAAGTCTCTAACTTCACTTTAAAGTGGTGTAACATATCATTTTATTCCCTTTCAGAGCGATATTTGAAACATGACGTCACTATTTTCTTACGGTAAATGAGTCTGTAACATTCCATACAGGAATTTTTTGTTTGTCAAAAAGTCAATTTCAACGCCGATTTGATCAAATATTGTGGAGATTCAGGAATGAACTGCAAATTCACCGTACAAAAATGTAGAGATCCATTTATTTGAAATGTGACGTCACTGTTGTCTTTGGATGTTAACAAATTTCACACAGGAAGGTTATCAAATAATATGACATTTTACATCACTTTAACGTGAGGTTAGAGACTAATTTTTTTTGTAATTTTTTCAGACTTTAATAAGGACTCTAGTTATTGGAAAATCACAAAACTAAATTTGACCTTAGAGCCCCTCTTTAACTTTATGATTAAAGATATACTTAAAAACAGTGCATTCAAACACATAACATAGAAATAGAGATTCAGTAGACCATCAAATGTTCCTGGAGCAATTTCACTGATTTTATTGTTTTCAGGCGATGTAAGATGGGAAAACAAAGTAGGGATAAGACAAAGTTCATTAAATCCTGTTACTATGGTTATTTTCACCAATGTTCTTAGATTTTCCTGAAAGCATACTTGGCAAAATATCAGTGATCAGTCAAAACTATGAAAAGTGTTTCCTCCTGCAGCTCATTATGCCTATATAGAAAATAAAATCACCATATCAGGTTAAAATCTCCAGGTTAATGCAGATATAAGCCTACATCGGCCTTACAAATGAATCTCGATAGACAACAGTTGAGTGCATCGAAAAAAGAAAGAAAAAAAGTTCATTGTCCTATAGCCTTCCAATGAATAAGTGTGATATAGTGTGACAATTTGTCAATAGGTTTAAAACGATCAATACACATTTCCCCATTAGAGACAATTATTATATGACTATGTTAAAAACTATATGACTACATAAAAACAGTGTATTCAAACACATAACAATCATCCTGACAGAGGTTCACATATTTAAAAAATTTAATATAACAAATGAATCTCGATAGACAACACTTCAGTGCAATGATATAAAAATACGGTTCTGTGGAATGCCATCCTCCAATGACAAGTGTTAAAGTATTATATGATTTTTTTGGAATAAAAAATATTCTCATTACATATAACAATTTATATAAATATGATTTAAAAAAAAAATCAGATATATATATTAAACAGATGATCTGTACAAATGTTGATGATTACGTTGTGTTGCTTGTAGAAAATAGTTAAAAATGCATAGGTCCTACATATATTTTGATAAGCAAAGATAAACTATCCACTTCATCTAATTTGTTTGCAGTGAGATGTAATTTCAGTCACGAGAAATCAGTGGCTTGATGCTGCATGATTGAAATTCATGACATGAATACTTACAAGGTGTTGAGATTTTGTAGACCATAAAATGTTCCTGGAACAAGTAAACTGATGTTGTTGTTGAACAGCGATCTAAGATGGGGGAAAAAGTAGGGTTAAACAAAGATCACTAAAGCTTGTTAATATGGTTATTTTCAACAATGTTCTTTAGATTTTCCTGAAAGCATACTTGGTGAAAGGGGTCATTCCGTGCCAACTCACCTAAAATTTCGAAAATTTGACAGTGACCGATAATTTTTTTTAAAGAATCCACTGTGGGTGTAATGAACACCCACAAAATTTTGGCTCCCAAATCCTTGTCATTCTTAAGATATGACCCCTTAAACATTTTAGCCCCGCCCCCTTTTTTCTCCCCCTATGTTGGGTCGGTGAGTTTATGGCAATTTCAGAGGCCTATATCTTAAAATCCGGAAAAGATATTCCTCTGAAAATTGATAATTATGATGACTGGCACCCAAATTATCAGAATATATTATCAAAAGTGGTATACAACATTTACTTTTTATGTTACAGGTCCTCAAAAACTTACATTTATACTGACATGAGGGACTTTTTGTCATATTTTACCCTTGTGCCCACATGAAATGTCAGTTTGCTTTAATATTACACATGGGTAAATTAAGGATTGTTTTTATTGTAAAATGAAAAATTTAAAAACAAAACCCATATTTGGTGCCGTTTTACAAGAGTTCCAATCAGTCCTTCACTGGGTGTTTGGCAGGGGTGGGAATATGGGTCCAGAGGTGAAAACGTCAAAAAAAAACCTTCATTCTATTGGATTTTTGGGGATGTGGGACATTACTCAAGGATTTGACAATTTTTTTATCTGGAAACATTGTATCTAGGCTATGTCTATATGAAAATTCAGCTAGGCTTCTTGACTCCTTCATGGTAAAATACATTATTTTGTGAAATGGCTATTTTGCCTTATTTGTAGTGGGTCATTCCATGCCAAATCACCTAAAATGGACCGGGAACGGCGCACTTTGTGTGTGTGTTCTGAATTTCTCGGGCTAGCAATCAGTACGGACCGGGTGGGAATACCGTGGTAAGTGCACACTACGACAACAGCCTTGAGTCAAGGCTAGCCTGAGGTTCACATATTTTAGTAATTTAAAATAACAAGTGAATCTCGACAGACAACACTTCAACAAAATAAAAAACGGTTCTGTGGAATGCCACACTTCATTCACAAGTGTTATAGCATTAGACAAGTTAATTATTTTTTGAGGAATATTGTTTCCCAAATTTTCTCATTACATATAAACATTTATATAAGTCTGATTTTTTGTTAAAAAGATGATCTGTACAAATAATTAGTCAAGAGAAATCGGTGGCTCTATGCTGAGTGACTGAAATTCATAACATGAATACTTACAATTTGTTGAGATTTTGTAGACCATCAAATGTTCCTGGAGCAATTACACTGATGATGTTATTGGACAGCGATCTAAGATGGGGAAAAAAGTAGGGTTAAACAAAGATCAATAAAGCTTGTTAATATGGTTATTTTCCTGAAAGCATATACTTATTAGTGATCGGTCAAAAACTATATGAAAAATGTTTCTGCCTGCAATTCATTAGGCCTATATAAAAAATAAAATCAAGTACAGTTATAAACATTGTGTTAATAGTCCTATGTCGGGATATATCCATCAATGTTCTCAGATTTTCCTGAAATCATACTTTGTGAAATGTTGTCATGGTATCAAGTTGAAAATTTGCCTTCCCGAGGTTCACTCATTTTAGACAATTAAATTTACAAAAGAACAGATGAGTGCATTGAAATATAAAAAAATAAATGTATCAGTTCATTGTCCTATAGCCCTCCAATGAATAAGCGTGATAAAGTGTGACAATTGTAAATTAGTTTAAAATAAACAATACAAATTTTACAAGTATTGTATAGTATTGGACAAGTTAATTATTTGTTGGAATTTTTTTTCCCCAAATGTTCACATTACATATAATAATTTATATAAATATGATTTTTTTATATAAATCAGATATACATGTATATATTAAACAGATGATCCATACAAATGCTGATGATTACGTTGTATTGCTTGTAGAAAATAATAAAAAATGCACAGGGCCTACATATATTTTGATTAGCAAAGATAAACTATCCACTTCATCTAATTTGTTTGCAGTGAGAAGTAATTTCAGTCAAGAGAAATCAGTGGCTCGATGCTGCATGATTGAAATTCATGACATGAATACTTACAAGGTGTTGAGATTTTGTAGACCATCAAATGTTCCTGGAGCAATTTCACTGATTTTGTTGTGTTCCAGCGATCTAAGATGGGGGGGGGGGGAGTAGGGTTAAACAAAGATCATTAAAGCTTGATAAAATAGTTATTTTCACCAATGTTGTCATATTTTCTTGAAAGCATACTTGGTGAAATTACAAAGTTAATTAAATCATAAAATCCATTTTGGCATGAAAAACTGGAATACATTACATGCATTTTTTTCAAAGAAATTGTTTTGATTTGTACTGATATGTACGTTGTACAAATGAACAATAAACCATTTGTAGTTACTCTCACTCAACAAACGAATATTACTAATTGCAGTGGCAGATATGGGGTCGCGGGGGGGGGGGGGCAAAGGTGACATGTGTTCCCTTTATCGCCATACATGTAAATTAACTACTAGTATATTTTTGGGGTGCCCACTTTTTTGCATTGTGCTTCTCCAGTTTGTGCCCTCTGCCCCTCTTTTTCCAGACCCTAGATCCGCACCTAGTTTATAAGAAAGCCAAAAATTAATCAGTCAGTGAAAATGTACTTTTTTGGGTAGGTGCCTTTATCTTCGAACATTCGAACTGGAAAACATTATCCATATATTTGATTCATAGATCATAACTGAATATATGCAGTTATTTGGCACAGCCCTATGAGCAATATAATACCAGTTATAAGTTGAATACAACTGAAATGATCACACATTTTCCTGTAGATCTTAAAATTAAAGAAGAGCAAACATTATTTAATACTTACAATATTTGTAAGAACAAAAAGTCTTTAAAAAGACCAGTTGGCAGAATGCTGATATTTCCACCCGATAACTCACTGTAGATAACAGGTGTCACAATAGAAAGAAAAGTGCTTGATTACATATTTTGTCAAATTATGACATTAACTAATTTAAATTACACTGTGACTTAATTAATTACATTCAAAACTCACATGATTATTTTTATTATAATAATTGTTTAATAGTAGTTTTTGAATTAAATTTATTTAATTTACAATAAATGATGTAATTCTTGCATCTGGTTAAAAAAATTGATTTGATTTTTGACCATACAACGATCTACATGTATGTATAAAGCACTATGTGCTTTCTGAGTAATTATACCCAAGGACAGAAAACTACACAGGTGACTCAGGCAGGATTCAATTCAGCAGATAAGCATTAAGTCGTGGGTTTGAATCCTACACAAGTTGCCTGTGGAAGGTTTTTTTCCGCAGACACTCGGAAAGCAGCGCTTCATACATGTAAGGTCAAAACTCAAATCAAAAAATTATTTCAATTAGCGTTATTTCTATCCCTCCCAAACCCGCTGTACTTACAACATCTGCATTGTGTGCATGATGTCACCGAGAGTGGACTGGTTCCAACCATCCATGCAATAGACGAACATATAATCATACTGATCTGAACAATTGCAGACATTAGGACACTGCTGATCTGCATATCCTGGATCGAGAAGAATTAGAAGGAAGAACCCTGACAAATTAAAGACCATTTAAAATGTTGACTATATGCATTCACACTTTGCCAGTATATATACATAACAGCAAAAGAAACGTCACCCCCTAAATTGTGTTAAGTAATTTTATTATTAAACATAATAAATATACATTTTTTATGTTTTCGTGTAGAGGAATGTATGACAGATTCATTTCATGCCATAAATATGTCTTTTGAGTTTCAGGGTCATTATCATGGGTCAGTGACACAGGGAGGGAAACATCACAAGGTAGCCGAAAGATGGTACGTCTTGTGACCCCAAAACTCTATGACGCTCGTTTTTTGATAATCGTGGCATTTCGTAACAAAATGATGAATGTTGGATTTTGACATGGTTTTTATAGGGCTGACCTTGCACATTGTTTGGACCAAGCTGTTGTGTCTATTGCAATTCGTGCATTATCCCTATGTCTGAGAACGTGTTTAGCTTATGTGTCCTCAGACGTCATGCATGACGAATTTTGAGGTCAACGAAATTTGCCACATTGTGTTCGTGTTACACTCCATACTCATAATAATCTTCATTAAACAAATTATATTAATTATAAAATGAAAATAATATTTTAGGGGTGACGTTTCTTTTGCTGTTATGTACATGTATGCTTTTGGCAAAATGCATATAAACACATGCGTACTTTAGAATCAAGAGATATAATGAACAGAAACCAACGTGTGCAACTTTTAGCTTATTTCATTGTGTCATATAATAAGAAAACAGTAAACATGCATTCAGATTTGTCGTATTCATTCCAATGTGGAATTTACACGTACGGTACGTCACCAGGTGACAACAATTTCTTTGCGAAATAAAATTGATTAACCCTCCTACTTTTGGTACCTTTTTCATACAAGTTGATGCACCATTTGAAACCATTCGTTTTTGTGGTTTTGAATGGTGAAATAACTGTGTACAGTATTGATTTCCCCAAATGGTTTTGAATGGTACATAGGTCAGCTAATACAAAACCTTGTTTGGGTCTTTCCAAATGGTAGTACAGCTAATACAAAACCTTGTTTGGATACTTCTAAGTGGTGAACCAATGGACCCTCTATATGCATTTGAATGGATTTGACTGGTAGTAAAGCTTGCTACCAACACTGTTCAAATGGTATCACCATGTGTGTACAAAACCAATGGGCATTTTTGAAAGTGGAAATTTTGAATGGTTTCAAATGGTCTATCAGTAGGAGGGTTAATTGCACTAAATGGTAGCACCTCAGACATAATTAGTTTAAACTTTAAGGGATGTTTGATACTATCATCAACTTTACACCAAGTATTTTTTTTTTGGACCAAGAATATTGAACAACTATGTACAATTTCAGGTAAAATACACCATTGGTTCAAGGTCATTCTGTGAATTTAACTTAATGAAAATCAAGTAATGTTTATATAGGTTGGTGAAATTCTTGCGTCGGGAGATAAACAACTGATTTAATTTTGCCCTTCACCGACGTGTGTATAGCACTGTATACTCAGTGCTTTCCGAGTGTCTGTGAAAAAACTACACAGGCGACTCGGGCGGGATTCGAACCCACGACCTCCTGCTTACTAGTGCAGACATCGCGGAACCCGCTGCTATATGGGATTCTAGCCGGCCAATTGTCATCGGGCAAGCTCGGTGGTCGAGAGGTTAAGACGTCTGCACTAGTAAGCAGGAGGTCGTGGGTTCAAATCCCGCCCGAGTCGCCTGTGTAGTTTTTTCACAGACACTCGGAAAGCACTGAGTATACAGTGCTATACACACGTCGGTGTAGGGCAAAATTAAATGATATGTTTAGTTTGTCAATACTTTAACCCTAACTCCCTAGGCCCATTTGCTTACACATAACCTGAATCCTTCCTAACTCCCTAGGCTCATTTGCTTACACATAACCTGAATCCTCCCTAACTCCCTAGGCCCATTTGCTTACACATAACCTGAATCCTTCCTAACTCCCTAGGCCCATTTGCTTACACATAACCTGAATCCTTCCTAACTCCCTAGGCCCATTTGCTTACACATAACCTGAATCCTTCCTAACTCCCTAGGCCCATTTGCTTACACATAACCTGAATCCTTCCTAACTCCTAGGCCCATTTGCTTACACATAACCCTGAATCCTTCCTAACTCCCTAGGCCCATTTGCTTACACATAACCTGAATCCTTCCTAACTCCCTAGGCCCATTTGTTTACACATAACCTGAATCCTTCCTAACTCCCTAGGCCCATTTGCTTACACATAACCTGAATCCTTCCTAACTCCCTAGGCCCATTTGCTTACACATAACCTGAATCCTTCCTAACTCCCTAGGCCCATTTGCTTACACATAACCTGAATCCTTCCTAACTCCCTAGGCCCATTTGCTTACACATAACCTGAATCCTTCCTAACTCCCTAGGCCCATTTGCTTACACATAACCTGAATCCTTCCTAACTCCCTAGGCCCATTTGCTTACACATAACCTGAATCCTTCCTAACTCCCTAGGCCCATTTGCTTACACATAACCTGAATCCTTCCTAACTCCCTAGGCCCATTTGCTTACACATAACCTGAATCCTTCCTAACTCCCTAGGCCCATTTGCTTACACATAACCTGAATCCTTCCTAACTCCCTAGGCCCATTTGCTTACACATAACCTGAATCCTTCCTAACTCCCTAGGCCCATTTGCTTACACATAACCTGAATCCTTCCTAACTCCCTAGGCCCATTTGCTTACACATAACCTGAATCCTTCCTAACTCCCTAGGCCCATTTGCTTACACATAACCTGAATCCTTCCTAACTCCCTAGGCCCATTTGCTTACACATAACCTGAATCCTTCCTAACTCCCTAGGCCCATTTGCTTACACATAACCTGGATCCTTCCTAACTCCCTAGGCCCATTTGCTTACACATAACCTGAATCCTCCAAAATCCTTCAGTAGTAAAGCAAGCATAATGACCACTACCATTGTATGCAGATGACATGTATACACACATGTGCACTTTCGTTTTTCTTTAAAAAATATATATATAAATATATATATATCCATAGTGTAAGGCGCGTTTTGGTTTTGTTTTTAGCAAAATCAAAGTTATAATAATATGCCTTTTTCTTTAATTTCTATGGATACAAATATTAGTACAATAAAAAATTAAGGATTGTTTTTATTGTAAAATGAAAATTTTTAAAACAAAACCCATATTTGGTGCCGTTTTACAAGGCACTAACACAACATCGGTGGAAAATGTTTCTTGGTTTAAATAAGAAAAAACAAACATATATAGAATTATATATACACACGGACCATTTATGTTCTATTGTTAAAAATCGTGAATGCTTTTTCACTTGAACTTAACTTAACAAGCCATTCCTTTTCTTGGCCATCGGATGCACACCACTGAGTTATTACAGTGCTACAATCCCTGGCAGTCAATGTAGTTTAAGGATAGACAACAAAGTCCTGGTTGGTAATGATATACATTGAAGAAATGCATCTTTCACATCCAAAGCTGATCCTGCAGTACCGATGTACATGTATATGGTGTTCTAACTGGTAAGAGCATTGGCCCATAGCAGATGCATGGCCAGAGATTTGTAAAAACTTTTTCACGACTACCCCCCCCCTGCCAATCCAGCGATTTTGAATGTGTTAAACTTTTCACCACCACTGAAGGCTCCTGAAGATTATGCCTTCGCTACGGCCCTGCATATAATACTGCAGAAAGGCGATTGTCATGGCATCAATGGTCGTTGAAAAGACATTGAGGAAACAATGATAAGTTGATGGATTGCACCCTAGTTCATTGCTTACCACATTCTTCCTCATCCAATCCAGAGATCTGGCAGTCTCTAAAACCATCGCATATAGCGTCAGGTGACACACACGAGCCATCACCACAATCAAACAGACTGGCATCGGGACAAGATGTTTCGTCTGTACGTGAATATTTAAAACAAAATGTTCCCAAATTAAATGAGTTAACCATTGTTGAATGAATTACAAATGAATAAATTCAAATGAAAGTGGAAGTAACGACTCGTTTTACACGACAATTTATCTCCAGTGAAAAGAAACACCAACAAATGGCAGCCAAGAGGGGACAGGACCCCTTCACCCCCAACCCCACTCCCCCACAATTTCCTCTTGATCTGCCCATGATCTTACTATTTTTGGCAGGTGTTAAGTGCTTCAAGTATAATATGAGATGTACATGTAGTGGAGTGTCGTGGCCGAGCGGTCTAGCTTACCGGATTCAAGTTCTGGTGTTAGCAGCAGAATGTGGCTTCGAATCCCGGCTGTGACACTTGTGTCCTTGAGCAAGACACTTAACCATAATTGCTTCTCTCCACCCAGGGGTTAAATGGGTACCTGTGAGGGCAGAGTTGGTTGATTAGCCCTATATGCGCTGTAATGGCAGCAATTGAGCGGTATACTCCCCAGGGAGCTGAAATGGTTTCAGGAATGATTTATGAGCCTTATGAGCCTTATGAGCAGGGGTAATAATATAATGCGCCTTGAGCACCACTCAGTTGGTGGATACGTGCGCTATACATGTATAAGTCCACACATTATTATTATTACTACTTACTTGTGGCCGAGAAGTTGCCCAACAGCTGCAAGCGAAACCCAGATAACCTCACAATTTCATCAGATGTGAACTTCACAAACACCGATGTAGAATTGAATGCAATGGTTCGTACTTTGGTGGTTCCATGAAGTTGGAAAGTAACCATCTCACCTCCATTTAGAGTACTTCCATCCAACTCTACCTTGTCGTATTCTTCTTCAGTTTCAAAATGAAGAACCCTCACCAGTATCTGTGAATCACGGTTTATGATCTCCCAATCACAGTTGATATTAACAGGGTAGTTTAGTGGGTAACCTGGAGACTTCATATATGAATAATTCCCTGGCGAAATGTAGTATTGATGCAAACCACATTTAACTTAAGAGACAAAAACCAACGAAAACGAAAGCGACTTACATGTATATACAACATGAATGATGAATGTGTTACACAGTACTTCAGTTCGTATACATGTACCTGTATATTGATGTGTACCGTAAGCAGTGAACATTAAATAGTCTTAGACCATTGGCGGATCCAGGGGGGGGGGGGCTAAGGGGGCTGTAGCCCCCTAAAATCGTAAAATAGAGAAAAAGAGAGAGAGAGAGAGAGAGAGAGGGAGGGGAGAACGCACTCCCATTCCCTCACTGTGCTTTGTTTTTCTGTTTTTCTCTCCCTTTGATTATTTCATTGTAATTTCTGTAGTACTGAAAATTAATTGTTTTTGATTCTCAGCCCCCCCCTAAAAAATGTTCTGGATCCGCCCATGTAGACCCCTACAAAAGTCTTCAGCTCCCAGACCCATTTTTGAGATTAGAGTGACCTATCATCTGATTCTCAATGATTGCACCCTAGTTCATTACTTACCGCATTCTTCCTCATCTAATCCAGAGATCTGGCAGTCTCTAAAACCATCGCATTTAGCGTCAGGTGACACATACGAGCCATCACCACAATCGAAAGTACTGGCATCGGGACAAGATGATTCATCTGTGCATAAATATTTAAAACAAAACGTTTCCCAAATTAAATTAGTTACGTCTGTCAAATTAATTACAGTGTATTCTAAATTCAAATGAAAGTGGAAGTAACGACTCGTTTTACATGACAATTTATCTCCAGTGACTTGGTAATCCTTTGTTTTGATTCATTATTAATGATTTTTTCTGTGATAAAAATGGTTGTGATCACTTGAGAGCGTTATGTAATTTATTATGTAATTTATTATGTAATTTATGCCTGTATTGTAAAAACGTTTCCCATAATGTAACAACTTTATCAGTCTGTGGTATAATACATTTCTGTTTACCCTTAATTAAGGTTCCTAGCTAGAATACCTATAGAGGGTTAGGGTTCAGGAAGGTTCCTAGCCAGAATACCTATAGAGGGTTAGGGTTCAGGAAGGTTCCTAGCCAGAATACCTAGGGGGTTAGGGTTAATGTACACAACCCAAAGCATTCCAGGCTGGTATGACATTTCTGCTCAATTATTACATTACGGGCCACAACACACATATCTTCAGGGGCTGATCCAGGAATTTTTAAAAGGGGGGGGGGTATATATACAGACTCAACATTGGAGAAATAAAAATCATTGCTCGCTTTGTTAACAAATGTATTTTGGTCTCTCTAGGAAGATTAAAACAATTTAAACAATAACCACAACAAAAATCAGCCAATAGGGGACAGGACCCCTTCGCCCCCAACCCCACTCCCCCACAATTTCCTCTTGATCTGCCCATGATCGTACTCTTTTTGGCAGGTGTTATGTGCTTCAAGTATATGAGATGTAGTGTACTACTTACTTGTGGCCGAGAAGTTGCCCAACAGCTGCAGGAGAAATCCAGTAGATGTCACAACATCAGATGTGAACTTCACAAACACTGATGTGGAATTGAACACAATGGTTTGTACTTTAGTGGTACCATGAAGTTGGAAAGCAACCATCTCACCTCCATTTAGAGTATTTCCAACAAACGCTACCTTGTTGTATTCTTCTTCAGTTTCAAAATGAAGAACCCTCACCAGTATCTGTGAATCAGGGTTTATGATCTCCCAATGACAGGTGATATTAATAGGATAGTTAAGCGGGTAACCTGGAGACTTCATATATGAATAATTCCCAGGTGAAACGTAGTATTGACGCAAACCACATTTACCTTAAGAGAAAAAAAAACAAAAACCGAAAGTGACTTAGATGTATACAACATGAATGTGTTACATAAAACTTCAATTCACATTGATGTAGGCCTACATTGATGATAATAATAATAATGTAGACTTATATGGCACACGTATCCACCAAACTGGTGCTCAAGGTGCATTACATTATTACCCCTGCTCATCAGGCTCATAAATCATTCCTGAAACCATCTCAGCTCCCTGGGGAGTATACAGCTCAATTGCTGCCATTTCTGGGCATATACTGTAGGGCTAATCAAACACATTAAAACCAACTCTGCGCTCACAGGTACTCATTTACCCCTGGGTGGAGAGAAGCAATTATGGTAAAGTGTCTTGCTCAAGGACACAAGTACCCCGGTCGCGGTTGGGATTCGAACCCACATTCTGACGACTCAGCCATCAGAACACAAATCCGATGCACTAAACCGCTCGACCATGGAACACCATGTGCATTGCAAGCACTAAACATTAAATAATCTTGGACCCCTACAAGTCTTCAGCTGACAGACCCATTTTTGAGATAAGAGTGACCTGTCATCTGATTCTCATTGACCAAATGTACGGTTCAGTCTGACTGAAACATGGATGCAGACCCTTTCTTCGGGTCAACCCTGACCTGTGAATTTTCAGACGTACGGTGTGGACGGTGTTTGTATAACGTGCTATAGGTATAAAATACTATTGAACAACTGACAGAATATTACTGGAGTAATGAAAAATTGGCTAGCCTGGTGAAGCGTTATGAGGCATCTTGAGATATGGGTTTACATGTATATCTCATGAATGTTGACAAATCAGACCTTTGGAAAATACAGTAATAAATGACTCACCATAACTTCAGGTCCTATATAATGAAGTGACATTTGGAATTACCTTCTAACAATAACCCTAACTCCCTAGGACCGTTTGCTTACACATAACCTGAATCCTCCAAAATCAGAAGTAAAGCAAGCACATGACATGTATGCACACATGTGTTTCTAATCTGTGATACATGTACATGGCCAGGGCTCCCTGCATGCATGGAGCAATAAACAGTGTCCACTGACCCAAGCACTGACCTTGCAATCACTACAACAAACATGGATGTACATGTACCATGGAAAGGCAAGTATGCCTAAAACCTCAATTCTCCAAAATACTTCACTTTAGCAAAGAGCATGTAACCTCAATCCTTCAAAATCCTTCACTTTAGCAAAGAGGATTTTGGAGGATTTGGGAACTAAGGTTAGGGTTAATAAAATGTTTAAGTTGGTGTACACATTAAATGGCCATTGTATGTTTGTAAGATGGTGCTGGAAATATTTTTTTATGATGTACAGAGTGGATTTATAAGAACAAATAATTATAAATGTAAAATCCTTCTGTAACTGATTTGTTCTATAATTCTAAACACCACTGTATATTGGAATTATGGCAAAACTCTACCCTCCATGGTATAGGAAAACTTTGTTTCAATAAATCTGATGCCATAATGCAAAATATTTTGTTAATTGTAACTCCTTCAAAGCCTTGCAGAGATTTTAAATATTATAAGACCTGTTTAACAATAACATGGAGACAGAGAATAAAATAATGAAGCAAAATATTCTCTGTTTTATTAGTATAATAATGCGCATGTACATGTACATGTACAGTGCAGGTCTACATGTGGTGATGTATTACGGTCGAGTTGGCATGCACCCCGTAAGCGTTAAGCTTGAGTGATAACATGATAATAGCGAATATCACGATACTTTTATTATTCGATTGCGATATCGATCGAGAACCTTTTAAAGTTTTTAAGAGATATCGGCAAATCGCGATTAACAAAATATACCGCGATTAAAAAAAAAATCGCCATTGTGAGTCAACTCAGGAATTCCATGGAAACAAAATTACGACAGTTTTTTCAGCTTTTGGAAGTGAGAAACAAAAGTGAACTACTTCAGAAGTACATATACGCAACTCAAACGAATTTGCGATTTATTGTGATGCTTGCAGACGGGTACATACCTGTGGTTATAGGCTCTAAAGAAATCATGCATGACTGAAAAAAATAATCGCGATCCCATCGAAAATCTCGATATATGTTTGCCGATATATCGTGGATGAAAAAAAAATCAATATCACCCAAGCATAGCACCCCGTGCTACACGGCCAAGGAGAGGGCAAAGAGAATCAGGTAAAAAGGAACCAGATATTGAACTCAACGGTCGGGTACCCGCAAACCCGGGTACCCGTCACAGGCCTACAGAATTCATGCAGTTCTCGCCTAAGACTTTCATTTTTCCCCTACTAGAAAACACTTCGGAAAGAATGTCGTATCTGACCGCCACCATCTAAGGGGATTTTTGGAATTGTTTTGCAACCACTAACCAGTTAAAACATTATTCTATCGATTTTTGGGGGTACAGAAAGCGAAAACTATGTTTAAATTCCAATTTTATGATGGTTTTTGGACTTTATTTCCCTTCTAAAAAATCCTCCCCTTCAGAAAATAGAAGGATCCTATTATAGTTGCCATTGTGTATGTACAATGACAGTCAGTGTTGGAGGAGTTGACAAGATCAAACTGACATGAATGAGGATGTCATCGTATACCAAAAATGCCTGATTTTTCATAAAATAAATATCCTGGGTAGGTAAGATTACATTATAAGCCTTATCGGAATTGAGCGCGCACACGTTTGTACACAAAGTCAATGGAGGAGAAAGGTGGTCGGTCAGAAAATTAGTTAAATTACATAGTTAAATTACATACATAACATTTGTGTAATTAAGAATAATTTTTTATTTCCAGAAATCACTACTAACAGCCAAGAAGCTCTTCATTTCGGTTTTCGGAACATATTTTCTTTTACTTTTAGAAATATTCTCCCCATCGACAAAATATATATATATTGCATATAAATAGTGCATTTGTGCCACTTGTCTTTTTTATCTGTTCCTGATATTCAAATGTTATTATTTTTATGCAATCTAATTAGCGGTTGGAACAAAAGCTATAATTAATACAATATTAATCCCGAGGGGATTAAAATAGGCAAGTCTCATTTTAGATTTTAGATTGATTGATTGATTAATTTTTAAAGTTATTTATTTATTTTGTTTTTGTATTTTTTTTAATGTTTTTAATTTTACGCTCGACCGACACCCCAAATTTATAATCATCATTATTTTTAATCTATTGTGGGTTTAACCACGGTTTGACCGTAATGCTTAATTTGTTTTTTAAAAACAATGAAATTATCTGCAATTTAGAAGAAAAAATGCATGAGACTAAAATATGGTCGTCGCACCCGGGGATCAGAAATCAGCTGAGAATTCCTCCATTTGCGTATTTTTTTGGGGAGGAAATCAGTTCTTTTCTTAATTACAAAATGTCCTGTTTATAATTTAACTGATTTCTTAAAGATTTTCTTCATAATTTTGCTATAAAACGTAAAAGCTTCCATTTTCTGGCCGACCACCTTTCTCCTCCATTGACTTTGTGCACAAACATGTGTGCGTTGGTTGACAACGTTTTTCCAAAACCCAACTCCCATAATTCATTGCGCGCTCAATTCCAATAATAAGGCTTATTGGTTAGGCCAAAAAAAAAAGATGTTGAGTTGCCCTCCACCGACCGACCCAAAAGTGCTGAAATCTCGGGTCGGGTTTTTTTCTTTCTTTTTTTTTCCCCCCCCGTCATTCATAGGCCTATTTATTAATTAATGAAACTTACCAATTTTCTGTGTATAAAACATAATACGTTTGATTTGTGAAATTTTCCACTTTTTTTTACCGGTAAATTTACCGGTACCCAAGACTCAATCTACATATTTTCAAATCGAATGGCCCCGGCCCTCACATGGTGCACTGCCTTCGCACACACTGTGTGCCAACGATTGCGACTCAAATCTACACGTTTTCCAATCGAATGGCCCTCACACGTTGTGCACTGGCTCCCCGCACTGTACGTGTGTCAACGATTGCGATTCAATCTACACGTTTTCAAATCGAATGGCCACTCACATGTTGCATGTTGAGCATTGCACGCAATATGGATGAATTTGCTGTGTCAATCACAGCGAAAAGTACAACAAAAATGCTTGGGATACTTTTATTCTGAAGCAAAATTCCTTGCTGATAGGTATACAAATGTCTTAATATCATATGTCAACCAATGGGATGCATAAAGTTGTTAAGAACAAAAGTGTATGAAATGTTAAAATAAAGTTGTTGAAAGATTATTATAAAGTTGAATGTGTCTTTTTATTCTTTAGGTACTTGTGCATGCTGCTAGATCATTGTCTTTGAAAAACATGGTATGTGGTTTCAGTTCCAATGCGTTTCAATCTTAAAATGACAGTCAAGGAGAGAAAAAAAAAAAAAAAAATTCCGACCGACCGACCCCTTCAAATATTTTCACTGGAGGGCAACTCAACAATTTTTTTTTACCTTATGAGAAACAGTGGCAGTCGGATACGACATTCTACCCAACACTTCAACTGTTCAGAGGGACACCTTAATAACCGCCAGAGGGCGCTGTTCGTTTTCATGCACGGAATGCCCTAGGGAAAAGTGAAGCACAAAACATCGCCTTGAACACCCACACATAAAACAGCCGTACACAGCGATCCTTTTTCTGATGGTGATTGTTTGTCACCAGTCTGAAAATAGAATACATGGGCTTCAAAATGATGGGGGTTGGTGACGAGACGAGAAAGTTTTCTACGGTAAAATCTTCACGTAAACACTTTAACGTTAAATTTATTATTGATAATTACTTTATTCATCTTTATTCATATGAAATTCTGATAGATATTATGTTTTTTTACTAGAAAGTGTGCCTTTCATTAATTGAAATTGTTGCGAGAAAGGAGAAATTTGCTGTGAAATATTTTCTACGCAGACGGCAAATTTTTACCGCGTCGGGAGAACATTTCGCGGGCTGCGCGGCGCTCGTATGCGGCCCACGTACGGGCGCTGTGCGCCGTCGATTTCGCGTTGTGGGCAATTGCAAATAAGAAAAGTACAGTTTTCAAGCCTTCTCATCGCACCTGAAACCTTGCAAATCGTTGACAGTCTTCAGTTGGTGAGTTTACAATTACATTCCCCCCATGTAAAATCAAAATTATCTGAAATAAATTATAAAAATCAGCAAAAAAAAAGAAAAAAAGTTTATCCTACTGCAAGTTTTCAGATTTTATTTACGTTTTTGCAGTTAGGCCTACGTTATTGTTTCACCGAAATCACAAACATTTTAGGCATTTTCACAAACATTTTAGGCATTTTTACAAATTTATTTTCCCACAGCATTATTAAAAATGGGTTAACCACCCGTAGGGGAACCTCTGCTCAACTTTTTCAGCTTGTTCAAGGTAACCGTTACATCTTTTAACTGAAATTAAACAGGTGAGTAAACGTAACAGTAAACAAACCGTAAATTGGATTAATTAATCGTTGACAGTCTTCAGTTGGTGAGTTTACAATTACATCCCCCCTGTAAAATAAAAAAATAAATTATAAAAATCAGCAAAAAAACGTTACTGCAAGTTTTCAGATTTTATTTACTTTTTTGATTAGGCCTACATTATTGTTTCAATGAAATCACAAATATTTTAAGCATTTTCACAAATATATTTTTTTCCAACAGCATTATAAAAAAAAGAAAAAGGGTTAACCACCCGTAGGGGAACCTCTGCTCAATTTTTTTTTCAGGTTTTTTTAATTTACATCTTTTAATTGAGATTAAACATTAGATGAGTAAACGTAACAGTAAACAAACCGTAAATTGGATTAACCACTCTATTTAAATTTATGACAATCATTTCATTGATAAAAGTAGGATTTTTAAAATAATGTTAGCAGTAAAATAATAAAGTAAAATAAAGTATGCTTAAAACAATATTGTGTAAGTAAAAAATTGTTTTCTCAGAAATCACTTATTTTTTATTTCACAATATTTTTTCCCACAGCATTAACAAAATGGGTTAACCAAAAAAAATGTTTTATGTTGTGCATTTTAAATTTTAAGGTGGAGCAAAATGGATTAACCACTATTTACATTTCTCAGGCTTAGCAATAAATTAATCAGGCTTAATATTTGTGGCCTCTCCACATTCAATTTTTTTTTCCATTAACGTTTTATCTTTTGTAGGATCGGTTTAGTGTCACAATGGACAACATTGGCACATTCTGCTTCCAAGCTGGGATAACCCTTAAAAATATTCAACCAGATTCAAGTGACCCGTGTATTCTTAAAAAACCTCTCTGCAATGGTGCCTCCATTGAAATACTTAACCTTATGGATATGGGACATTCACAAGACGACATATACTGCATGATTAGAAAGATCTATCAAGACAATGGAGAATGGAACGAGCCATCAAAATCCAGTCTTTTGTCAGCACTACATCGTGTAAAAGCAAAAGTAAAAATGTTGAAAAAAACAAAGTCTGCATCCAAACCATCTGAATATTTAAATTTAACTTTTTCCTGCCCGAATATAAAGCGACCCAAACAGCCTTCAGCAATGCAAGATGTTTCCCGGTCACATCAACAAAGAACAAAATGTGAACAATGCTGTATCCTTGAGAAAACCGCAAAGGACCTGGCAAAAGAGATACAAAAGAAATTGAAATCAAAAGAAATTGAAACAGCAACCTTGAAAGCAGCAGCAAATAATACAAAATTATCTAGGCTAATGACCTCTGTAAGAAACCTTAGGCAGACAGTCAGACGGAGGAATAGACTTGTACAGAAACTTCAGAAAGACGCCAAACACAACGTCAATGACATTTCCAAAGTTAAACAACTAAGATCTAAAATACATCATCTTAAAATACAAGTCCGAGATCTTAAACAACAAATGCGCAACTTCAAAAGGTACTACAGTAAGAGAGGCAAGGCAGTTGAACAGAGCCGTCAAAGTTCTCAATCGGTTGACAGTTGCCGAGACGAATTGAGTGAGATGAAGGAGAGAGTCGCTGCGCTGGAAATTGAGAAGGATGAGCTAAAAGAGAAATTAGAGGAGCAACGAGACGAAAAAATACCAACAATGCGAGATGGGAAGACATTTAACTCGGCTGTGCGGGAATGTGTCTATTTCTGCACTACTCGGCAAGTCTCTGCTCGCAACATTTCCCCTGTAATCCGTTACTGTGTAGAAAAATTGGGTGGCAAAAGACTAGGTAAACTACCAGATGCAAGCACTTGTGAACACATGGTTCCTGAGATGAGAGAAATCTCTAAATTCCAACTTGGAGAAGAACTTGCATCATCAACTTGTACTACTTTGAAGTATGATGGCACCAGCAAAAAAAGACGTCACTTCAGCGAAGTACAAATTGCAACGTCAACCAATACATTCACCGTAGGTATTAAGGAAATACCACGAGGCGATGCAGACTCATATGTTGATTCAATTAACGCATCAATTGATAGTGTTTCAACTTCTTGTAAACAGCCAGAGTTGAAACAAAACATCTTCAACAACATAGCAAACACTATGACTGATCGACACATTGTAAATAAATGTGCTAATCAAAAACTGGGGAATAAAGTCGACAACAACAACATGAATAACCTCTACTGCGGAATGCACCCTCTGGATACCTTCGCAAAAACGGCGGATAAGACAACTAAAGCTTGGGAGGAAGAAATCAATCCCTCAGGAGGGACAATGAGCTTAAAAAAGCGGGGGTGCAGTGCAATGTTTGCACTTATACAGTCAATGTGCCGTCTGTGCTTTAAAGACGGAGCAGGCCTCCCAACTGAAATAAAGGCCCATCTACTGATGAATGGAGTAAAGAAAAATCCGCTGCAATCAATAATGGGAAGTCGTTTTCATGTTTATTTTCTTAATGCTGGTGCATGTTTTTTTCTTAAGGGCTATATCTTGGATTTCATCACTAAGGTCTGGGCTCCTACCAATGACTGCCTAAAAGCAGTGAAACATGACCTAGAGACAGAAACCTGTATTACTTCTTGCAGGCCACTTGGATTTAGGGCTGTGCGTTTTCGGATATTTTTGGAACCGGATACCCGAAATCAGGAAAGTTCAGATACCCGGATACCCGTTTTCATTCTTGTTGAAAACATGCCTCCTTTGGTGTACAAATACATGTACACGTTAACAAAATTGACCTTTATAATACAGAGGATACCATATTTAATTCGATCTTTATTAAAGTATAACATCTTGGTGACAAAATATTGTATTAATTTACGGAAAGTTATTTCTGAAATAAAACCGTAAAAATTGATCACACGCGCGCATGCATGGCCGGTGCATCACGCAGCTACAGCGGCCTCGCACGTGACTGTGTCAGGGAGTGACTACCATCATCAGAAGACAATAATCACTGGTGCATGCGTGATCAGAGCGCATGCGTATAGCAAGTTGACTTTAATGTTCATGTCACAAAACACGTCTTGAATAATGCCATTGGTTAAAGGTATGGTGTTCTATAATGGACACCTACGCGGCGCCTTTTTTTTCTACGCGGCGCCTTTTTTTTTTTACGCGGCGACTTTTTTTTTTTGGACGGCGACTTTTGTTTTTTACGCGGCGACTTTATTTTTTTGGACGGCGACTTTTTTTTTTTACGCGGCGACTTTTTTTTTTTTGGACGGCGACTTTTTTTTTTTGGACGGCGACTTTTTTTTTTACGCGGCGACTTTTTTTTTTTGGCGGCGACTTTTTGTTAAAAAAAAAAAAAAAAAAGTCGCCGCGTAAAAAAAAAATCGCCGTCCCCCCCCAAAAAGTCGCCATCCAAAAAAAAAAGTCGCCGTCCCCCCCCAAAAAGTCGCCGCCAAAAAAAAAAAGTCGCCGCGTAAAAAAAAAAGTCGCCGTCCAAAAAAAATAAGTCGCCGTCCAAAAAATAAAAAGTCGCCGCGTAAAAAAAAAAAGTCGCCGCGTAGAAAAAAAAGGCGCCGCGTAGGTGTCCATTATAGAACACCATATAAAGGCGATGTGGGCGGAACTAACCCGTTGTGAGAAAACATTCATGTGCTTGCGCCTTGCCGCGCCCCTGCCTTCTAAATAAGGATATCCCGTACGCCATGTTGGCTTTGTATAAGGACATGATTTTGCGTACTAAAATAATATTTGATATTATTAAACTAACAAACTGCAAAAAATTAACGAATCTAAAATCAGAACTTGAATATTAATATGTTCAATAAACCTGTCAATAAACATTGTTTCTTGAAAGAATGAATTTTTACCAATTTGGGCCCCTTTTTCTCAAAATGGGACCAAACTTGACTATTCCCTGTTGAACGTGGCATATCGTGTTGATCGGTCAGTCAAGAAATGAGTCTAAAATTTAGGATGCGCACTCATCAAAAAATAACTGAACAAAACGTATCGGTGAAAGTTTTGTCTACTTTTTAATTAGTATTCAGCCAATTTGTCTCCTCCATCAATGTTTGACGATCCATAATTCACAGCCAATTTGTTCCCTCCATCAATGTTTGACGATCCATAATT
Organism: Zoroaster sp. YZ-2022; assembly: GCA_029582265.1. Classification (NCBI taxonomy): domain Eukaryota; kingdom Metazoa; phylum Echinodermata; class Asteroidea; order Forcipulatida; family Zoroasteridae; genus Zoroaster; species Zoroaster sp. YZ-2022. Next base: position 24,907,545 of record CM055828.1, on the reverse strand, counting down.
CACAGCCAATTTGTCCCTCCATCAATGTTTGACGATCCATAATTCACAGCCAATTTGTCCCTCCATCAATGTTTGACGATCCATAATTCACAGCCAATTTGTCCCCTCCATCAATGTTTGACGATCCATAATTCACAGCCAATTTGTCCCTCCATCAATGTTTGACGATCCATAATTCACAGCCAATTTGTCCCTCCATCAATGTTTGACGATCCATAATTCACAGCCAATTTGTCCCCTCCATCAATGTTTGACGATCCATAATTCACAGCCAATTTGTCCCCTCCATCAATGTTTGACGATCCATAATTCACAGCCAATTTGTCCCCTCCATCAATGTTTGACGATCCATAATTCACAGCCAATTTGTCCCTCCATCAATGTTTGACGATCCATAATTCACAGCCAATTTGTCCCCTCCATCAATGTTTGACGATCCATAATTCACAGCCAATTTGTCCCCTCCATCAATGTTTGACGATCCATAATTCACAGCCAATTTGTCCCCTCCATCAATGTTTGATGATCCATAATTCACAGCCAATTTGTCCCTCCATCAATGTTTGACGATCCATAATTCACAGCCAATTTGTCCCCTCCATCAATGTTTGACGATCCATAATTCACAGCCAATTTGTCTCCTCCATCAATGTTTGATGATCCATAATTCACAGCCAATTTGTCCCTCCATCAATGTTTGACGATCCATAATTCACAGCCAATTTGTCCCCTCCATCAATGTTTGACGATCCATAATTCACAGCCAATTTGTCCCTCCATCAATGTTTGACGATCCATAATTCACAGCCAATTTGTCCCCTCCATCAATGTTTGACGATCCATAATTCACAGCCAATTTGTCCCTCCATCAATGTTTGACGATCCATAATTCACAGCCAATTTGTCCCTCCATCAATGTTTGACGATCCATAATTCACAGCCAATTTGTCCCCTCCATCAATGTTTGACGATCCATAATTCACAGCCAATTTGTCCCCTCCATCAATGTTTGACGATCCATAATTCACAGCCAATTTGTCCCCTCCATCAATGTTTGATGATCCATAATTCACAGCCAATTTGTCCCTCCATCAATGTTTGACGATCCATAATTCACAGCCAATTTGTCCCCTCCATCAATGTTTGACGATCCATAATTCACAGCCAATTTGTCTCCTCCATCAATGTTTGATGATCCATAATTCACAGCCAATTTGTCTCTCCATCAATGTTTGACGATCCATAATTCACAGCCAATTTGTCCCCTCCATCAATGTTTGACGATCCATAATTCACAGCCAATTTGTCCCCTCCATCAATGTTTGACGATCCATAATTCACACCCAATTTGTCCCCTCCATCAATGTTTGACGATCCATAATTCACAGCCAATTTGTCCCCTCCATCAATGTTTGACGATCCATAATTCACAGCCAATTTGTCCCCTCCATCAATGTTTGACGATCCATAATTCACAGCCAATTTGTCTCCTCCATCAATGTTTGACGATCCATAATTCACAGCCAATTTGTCGCCTCCATCAATGTTTGACGATCCATAATTCACAGCCAATTTGTCCCTCCATCAATGTTTGACGATCCATAATTCACAGCCAATTTGTCCCCTCCATCAATGTTTGACGATCCATAACTCACAGCCAATTTGTCCCCTCCATCAATGTTTGACGATCCATAATTCACAGCCAATTTGTCTCCTCCATCAATGTTTGACGATCCATAATTCACAGCCAATTTGTCCCCTCCATCAATGTTTGACGATCCATAATTCACAGCCAATTTGTCCCCTCCATCAATGTTTGACGATCCATAATTCACAGCCAATTTGTCCCTCCATCAATGTTTGACGATCCATAATTCACAGCCAATTTGTCCCCTCCATCAATGTTTGACGATCCATAATTCACAGCCAATTTGTCCCCTCCATCAATGTTTGACGATCCATAATTCACAGCCAATTTGTCCCTCCATCAATGTTTGACGATCCATAATTCACAGCCAATTTGTTCCCTCCATCAATGTTTGACGATCCATAATTCACAGCCAATTTGTCTCCTCCATCAATGTTTGACGATCCATAATTCACAGCCAATTTGTTCCCTCCATCAATGTTTGACGATCCATAATTCGCAGCCAATTTGTTCCCTCCATCAATGTTTGACGATCCATAATTCGCAGCCAATTTGTCCCCTCCATCAATGTTTGACGATCCATAATTCACAGCCAATTTGTCCCTCCATCAATGTTTGACGATCCATAATTCACAGCCAATTTGTCCCCTCCATCAATGTTTGACGATCCATAATTCACAGCCAATTTGTCCCTCCATCAATGTTTGACGATCCATAATTCACAGCCAATTTGGTCCCTCCATCAATGTTTGACGATCCATAATTCACAGCCAATTTGTTCCCTCCATCAATGTTTGACGATCCATAATTCACAGCCAATTTGTCTCCTCCATCAATGTTTGACGATCCATAATTCACAGCCAATTTGTCTCCTCCATCAATGTTTGACGATCCATAATTCACAGCCAATTTGTCCCTCCATCAATGTTTGACGATCCATAATTCACAGCCAATTTGTCTCCTCCATCAATGTTTGACGATCCATAATTCACAGCCAATTTGTCCCTCCATCAATGTTTGACGATCCATAATTCACAGCCAATTTGTCCCTCCATCAATGTTTGACGATCCATAATTCACAGCCAATTTGTCCCTCCATCAATGTTTGACGATCCATAATTCACAGCCAATTTGTCCCTCCATCAATGTTTGACGATCCATAATTCACAGCCAATTTGTCCCCTCCATCAATGTTTGACGATCCATAATTCACAGCCAATTTGTCCCTCCATCAATGTTTGACGATCCATAATTCACAGCCAATTTGTCCCTCCATCAATGTTTGACGATCCATAATTCACAGCCAATTTGTCCCTCCATCAATGTTTGACGATCCATAATTCACAGCCAATTTGTCCCCTCCATCAATGTTTGACGATCCATAATTCACAGCCAATTTGTCCCTCCATCAATGTTTGACGATCCATAATTCACAGCCAATTTGTCCCCTCCATCAATGTTTGACGATCCATAATTCACAGCCAATTTGTCCCCTCCATCAATGTTTGACGATCCATAATTCACAGCCAATTTGTCCCCTCCATCAATGTTTGACGATCCATAATTCACAGCCAATTTGTCCCCTCCATCAATGTTTGACGATCCATAATTCACAGCCAATTTGTCCCCTCCATCAATGTTTGACGATCCATAATTCACAGCCAATTTGTCTCCTCCATCAATGTTTGACGATCCATAATTCACAGCCAATTTGTCTCCTCCATCAATGTTTGACGATCCATAATTCACAGCCAATTTGTCTCCTCCATCAATGTTTGACGATCCATAATTCACAGCCAATTTGTTCCCTCCATCAATGTTTGACGATCCATAATTCACAGCCAATTTGTTCCCTCCATCAATGTTTGACGATCCATAATTCACAGCCAATTTGTCTCCTCCATCAATGTTTGACGATCCATAATTCACAGCCAATTTGTCTCCTCCATCAATGTTTGACGATCCATAATTCACAGCCAATTTGTTCCCTCCATCAATGTTTGACGATCCATAATTCAAGCCAATTTGTCCCTCCATCAATGTTTGACGATCCATAATTCACAGCCAATTTGTCCCTCCATCAATGTTTGACGATCCATAATTCACAGCCAATTTGTCCCCTCCATCAATGTTTGACGATCCATAATTCACAGCCAATTTGTCCCTCCATCAATGTTTGACGATCCATAATTCACAGCCAATTTGTCCCTCCATCAATGTTTGACGATCCATAATTCACAGCCAATTTGTCCCTCCATCAATGTTTGACGATCCATAATTCACAGCCAATTTGTCCCTCCATCAATGTTTGACGATCCATAATTCACAGCCAATTTGTCCCTCCATCAATGTTTGACGATCCATAATTCACAGCCAATTTGTCCCTCCATCAATGTTTGACGATCCATAATTCACAGCCAATTTGTCCCCTCCATCAATGTTTGACGATCCATAATTCACAGCCAATTTGTCCCTCCATCAATGTTTGACGATCCATAATTCACAGCCAATTTGTCCCCTCCATCAATGTTTGACGATCCATAATTCACAGCCAATTTGTCCCTCCATCAATGTTTGACGATCCATAATTCACAGCCAATTTGTCCCTCCATCAATGTTTGACGATCCATAATTCACAGCCAATTTGTCCCTCCATCAATGTTTGACGATCCATAATTCACAGCCAATTTGTCCCTCCATCAATGTTTGACGATCCATAATTCACAGCCAATTTGTCTCCTCCATCAATGTTTGACGATCCATAATTCACAGCCAATTTGTTCCCTCCATCAATGTTTGACGATCCATAATTCACAGCCAATTTGTTCCCTCCATCAATGTTTGACGATCCATAATTCACAGCCAATTTGTCTCCTCCATCAATGTTTGACGATCCATAATTCACAGCCAATTTGTTCCCTCCATCAATGTTTGACGATCCATAATTCACAGCCAATTTGTTCCCCTCCATCAATGTTTGACGATCCATAATTCACAGCCAATTTGTTCCCTCCATCAATGTTTGACGATCCATAATTCACAGCCAATTTGTCCCCTCCATCAATGTTTGACGATCCATAATTCACAGCCAATTTGTCCCCTCCATCAATGTTTGACGATCCATAATTCACAGCCAATTTGTCTCCTCCATCAATGTTTGACGATCCATAATTCACAGCCAATTTGTCTCCTCCATCAATGTTTGACGATCCATAATTCACAGCCAATTTGTTCCCTCCATCAATGTTTGACGATCCATAATTACAGCCAATTTGTTCCTCCATCAATGTTTGACGATCCATAATTCACAGCCAATTTGTCTCCTCCATCAATGTTTGACGATCCATAATTCACAGCCAATTTGTTCCCTCCATCAATGTTTGACGATCCATAATTCACAGCCAATTTGTTCCCTCCATCAATGTTTGACGATCCATAATTCACAGCCAATTTGTCTCCTCCATCAATGTTTGACGATCCATAATTCACAGCCAATTTGTCCCTCCATCAATGTTTGACGATCCATAATTCACAGCCAATTTGTACCCTCCATCAATGTTTGACGATCCATAATTCACAGCCAATTTGTCCCTCCATCAATGTTTGACGATCCATAATTCACAGCCAATTTGTCCCCTCCATCAATGTTTGACGATCCATAATTCACAGCCAATTTGTCCCCTCCATCAATGTTTGACGATCCATAATTCACAGCCAATTTGTCCCCTCCATCAATGTTTGACGATCCATAATTCACAGCCAATTTGTCCCTCCATCAATGTTTGACGATCCATAATTCACAGCCAATTTGTCCCTCCATCAATGTTTGACGATCCATAATTCACAGCCAATTTGTCCCCTCCATCAATGTTTGACGATCCATAATTCACAGCCAATTTGTCCCTCCATCAATGTTTGACGATCCATAATTCACAGCCAATTTGTCCCTCCATCAATGTTTGACGATCCATAATTCACAGCCAATTTGTCCCCTCCATCAATGTTTGACGATCCATAATTCACAGCCAATTTGTCCCTCCATCAATGTTTGACGATCCATAATTCACAGCCAATTTGTCCCTCCATCAATGATTGACGATCCATAATTCACAGCCAATTTGTCCCTCCATCAATGTTTGACGATCCATAATTCACAGCCAATTTGTCCCTCCATCAATGTTTGACGATCCATAATTCACAGCCAATTTGTCCCTCCATCAATGTTTGACGATCCATAATTCACAGCCAATTTGTTCCCTCCATCAATGTTTGACGATCCATAATTCACAGCCAATTTGTTCCTCCATCAATGTTTGACGATCCATAATTCACAGCCAATTTGTCCCTCCATCAATGTTTGACGATCCATAATTCACAGCCAATTTGTCCCTCCATCAATGTTTGACGATCCATAATTCACAGCCAATTTGTCCCCTCCATCAATGTTTGACGATCCATAATTCACAGCCAATTTGTCCCTCCATCAATGTTTGACGATCCATAATTCACAGCCAATTTGTCCCTCCATCAATGTTTGACGATCCATAATTCACAGCCAATTTGTCCCCTCCATCAATGTTTGACGATCCATAATTCACAGCCAATTTGTCCCTCCATCAATGTTTGACGATCCATAATTCACAGCCAATTTGTCCCCTCCATCAATGTTTGACGATCCATAATTCACAGCCACTTTGGCCTGGACATCAATGTTTGACGATCCATAATTCACAGCCAATTTGTCCCCTCCATCAATGTTTGACGATCCATAATTCACAGCCAATTTGTCCCTCCATCAATGTTTGACGATCCATAATTCACAGCCAATTTGTCCCTCCATCAATGTTTGACGATCCATAATTCACAGCCAATTTGTCCCTCCATCAATGTTTGACGATCCATAATTCACAGCCAATTTGTCCCTCCATCAATGTTTGACGATCCATAATTCACAGCCAATTTGTCCCTCCATCAATGTTTGACGATCCATAATTCACAGCCAATTTGTCCCTCCATCAATGTTTGACGATCCATAATTCACAGCCAATTTGTTTCCTCCATCAATGTTTGACGATCCATAATTCACAGCCAATTTGTCCCTCCATCAATGTTTGACGATCCATAATTCACAGCCAATTTGTCCCTCCATCAATGTTTGACGATCCATAATTCACAGCCAATTTGTCCCTCCATCAATGTTTGACGATCCATAATTCACAGCCAATTTGTCCCTCCATCAATGTTTGACGATCCATAATTCACAGCCAATTTGTCCCTCCATCAATGTTTGACGATCCATAATTCACAGCCAATTTGTCCTCTCCATCAATGTTTGACGATCCATAATTCACAGCCAATTTGTCCCCTCCATCAATGTTTGACGATCCATAATTCACAGCCAATTTGTCCCCTCCATCAATGTTTGACGATCCATAATTCACAGCCAATTTGTTCCCTCCATCAATGTTTGACGATCCATAATTCACAGCCAATTTGTCCCCTCCATCAATGTTTGACGATCCATAATTCACAGCCAATTTGTCCCCTCCATCAATGTTTGACGATCCATAATTCACAGCCAATTTGTTCCCTCCATCAATGATTGACGATCCATAATTCACAGCCAATTTGTCCCCTCCATCAATGTTTGACGATCCATAATTCACAGCCAATTTGTCCCCTCCATCAATGTTTGACGATCCATAATTCACAGCCAATTTGTTCCCTCCATCAATGTTTGACGATCCATAATTCACAGCCAATTTGTCCCCTCCATCAACGTTTGACGATCCATAATTCACAGCCAATTTGTCCCCTCCATCAATGTTTGACGATCCATAATTCACAGCCAATTTGTCCCCTCCATCAATGTTTGATGATCCATAATTCGCAGCCAATTTATTCCCTCCATCAATGTTTGACGATCCATAATTCGCAGCTCATCATAAGCAACCGCATTTCGTCCCTCATAAACGTCTTTTCAACTGATAGGAGATTAGGTGATTGTAAAAATATGCTGCCCAATTGAAAGGATCAAACCCGCAACCAATAATACCTTTCAAATCCGACTGATTATGGATCCTACTGTTGGTTTCAAAGACAATGACCGACTTAACACCTCATTTTTTATGTCTTTCTTTTGAAACAATCTGTCACCTTGTCGGCAAATGTAATACACAAGAGAGCTCGGTATCGGTGGGTAAATAAATGTAAATGTTGGTGATATGCTGAGGGATGGTCAGTGGCACATCAAAATAATTACACAACAAAACCAATTTCAACACTACTTTTTTATTACGACAACAATTAATGTGGACGTCCCCGATAATAAAATCCCCTCTATTAACACATCATGGTGCACACTCCAGTGCAGACATAAACCAGCAGTTATTGTCCCACTAATCCAATTACTGTGAACAATAGGCAAACATTCCATCCTGAGCAGCTAGTTTGATACTTGTTTGTAGCATGCTGCAGCCAGGCTATTTGAGTCTTAATGATTGGATACAATGTATCGGTTGGACATAAGTGTATGGAAAATGTCCGTAAAATACTACAAAGGCGTTATCTTGAATAAAATTGCTCCTAAAAGTGTAAACAGTACATTGTTCAATAGTCAAAAATTTCTGTTCACACCGCTGAAATGGTAAGTCCCAATTTTAAAAAGTCGTTTACGGGTACTCGGAACCGAAAAACGGAACCGGGTAATGACAGTTTCGGTCGGGTATCCGGATACCCGGCACAGCCCTACTTGGATTAGTGGGAAAGTATCTTACAGGTCCTTGGATGAGGTTGATTGAGAGTGATGAGGTATTCTGGAGTTGAACCAATACTACTGTGAAGCTGTCAAAACACTGAAAAGCTGGTCCAATAATGCCACTGATGTCGTCAAAGGATGTGCCCCTCCTATATTTCGAGATGTCTTGATGACCAAAGATGAAGTATTCACAGCACTTACAAAACCATCCAGTTCAGACACAGCAACCTGTCAATTACTGCAGAGACTTTTCCATGACATCTGCGAGGACTGTGAACGGCAACTTGCAGATCAACTCCCAGGAGGAAAATACAGTAAACCCAATGAGGACCTTCTACATCAGGCAGAATCCTGCATTGGACACAACGTAAGCGGAGAACGTGTCTTTGGTCAGATAGACTTTGAACTCAAGCGAGCACCAAATGCCAACATAACTTATAGCGAGTCTAAAATTATGTATCATAATAACACAGAGAGTTGGTTTTCATCCTCAGATGAAAAGGAAGTTCTGCTTGAGAGAGCAAGGAAACAAGCTAAGATTAGCCAAGAGGCAGATAGACAACACCAAAAGCATGTTGAACAATTACGCAGACAACAGTTAGAAGATAAACGGAATGATCTCGTAAAGAAAGACGACAATCTAAGAGCATCAAGGGAGACTTTACTCGAGGACATTACACAACATGGAGGACTATGGAAATCAGCGCAAGACATGGATCAAAATCTTAAACACAAATCAAGAACACAGCAAGTGATTGCTGTCAAGCTGCAACTCAACGTTCGGAAGAAAATAATTAAACAAAAAGCTAATCCAGAACTGTTTGCCTTTTCTGCAAATAGAGAGCTGCATCCACTGGATAAACTAAAAGAAAACTTGTTGAAACTTATGACTCTCCCTTGCAATGCAGCGGACTCCACAAAAATAGCAAACATTTTGGAAAATCCATCAACTCTTATAGGGAGGAAGATTACTCACCTGTGGAAGGAAGAAAAAGAAGAGGTTTGGTGGGATGGAATTATCACTTCTACAGAGGGCACTGATGAATTTTTGATCAAGTATGAACAGAAATATGGAGATAAAAATCTAGTGAATGTTTACTTAGAACTATCGGAAATAATTGCTGATATGAGAAGTGGAGATATTAAGTTTCTGTGAAAGGTAGGTAGAATTTTATTTTCAAAAATATTAGTATATATACATACATCATCGAGAATCGCATTTCTAGGAAGAAATTACAATTGATTTTTTTATTTAAAAACATTTAAAACCATTGAAAGTTAAACTTATAAATATCTCAGCAAATTTCATGCATTTGCCTGTTCCTTGTTATTTGATAATGTTGACATTTTTGTAGAATACTAATGTTCTTTTCAGCTCTTACCTTTGCCAAGACTCGATTATTAAGCGTATCATGCCAATCCCCTCATGTAAACAATGTTTACTTTGACCCCTGACCTTTGTATACTGTAATTTGACCCCAAGTTTGACCTTGACCTTGACCTGTCAGCTGATCAATGTTTTGAACTATCAATGGTAGGACGCGGTAAAAAATTTACATTTTCGAGACCTAGACATGGAGTACATATGGCCGCCCTAAATACTGTAGGGCCCCCCACCCCCTACATATGATGCACTGAGCCTGAGGGCTAGGGGAAGACAGTAGTTGCAGATACATACACATCATGCTATGTGTAAACACTGTATGCGTTACAATTCCTACATGTACAAATAAATGTAATAAAGTATTGATTAATTTACCATGGATGGCTAACGGAGTGAAAAGAGAAATGTTTACGTGTTACATAACTATTCAATATTAAATCTTCAAACAAACAACAAGGTAGGTAAAACTTGTAGCTTTGCATGGTGAGGATGATAAGTAAGACTAATTGCGGTGACACCATGTGGAATCTCAATTGAGTAGTAATTAGTTCTGAAAAGAACTGGGGCTACAACTCGACGTTTCGATCAGTATGCTCTGATCGTCCTCAGGAGAATGCCGGACTCTGGAAAATGCTGCTGCTTAAGTAGACTGCTGGAGGATCATCCCATGAATGGATGCTGGAGGATTAGTTCAACAAGGTGTTCAAACAATGGGGATTAAAGGTAAAGTCCGTCGGTTTACCTTATTGGACAAAATATAAAAGAGAAAATACGATAAGATTCTGTTTTACTACTTTCTTATGGTAAACCGACACGTGTATTTGCAATGGAAGTTTGTGGCAAAGTGACCGGGCAAAATAGTTAACCCTTCCGAAGGGATAACTTCAGTATCCATATGCGCAATATGTGGTCACATGATGAGTGCGCAATGCAAAATAGTGCAATCATGCGACATTCCGCAACATAGGGCGGGGTCCTGTAAACTGTATATAAAGTGCTTCAGCCTTGGTACAGTGAGGTTTTATTTTATTTTATTTGAGGGTGACATCTTGCAGTAGTGTGGTGATGCTAGTCTGGGTTGATAATTTTTTTTTAGTCATCCGTGTTTTACTATGTCTGCAAATCTGGGTATACGGCAAATCAGGCAAGTTTACCTGATCACTTATAGTAAAGCACAACCTAACATAGCTGCAACCCGTTAAGAATTTGCCGATAAAGTTGTCGACGCTTTTAACGTTTGTGGGAATGCAACGATTCTTCATTGGGCATGTAGCCTTGAATACCACTTTAATGGAGCAATACATTTTCATATGTGCATTAAACTTAATAAAACATAACGGTGGTTAAAAATTCGCAATTATTTATGTCAACACTACGAAATGAATGTGAACTTCTCATCCGTACACCATAATTAGTATAGTGCGTGGAAATATGTAATTAAAGAGGATTTAGAATTCCTCCAATCGGAGACTCATCCTGATTTGAATTTGCCCGTGACCGATGTTGCTTCGCAAACTGTCACACGGCCTTCACAGAGTAATGACCATTCCCAGCCAATGTCGGCCAATCCACAGCCTGAAGGCCAACGGTCAGACAAGAAAGTGACCATTCGTGGGCGTCGTGGATCGGGAAGGGGGCGCGGCCGTAATCGACTGACTCCATATGATGTAAGTGAAATCGTCATAGCAAAGGGACTGAAGACTCGTCTACAACTCATGGCCTTTGCATCGCAACAACAGCAGGAAGGACAAACAGACCTGGCCAAGTTCATTCTCAACCGGGGTCGAAATGTTACAGAGGAAACAATTGAGGTATTATCCCATTTTAATGGTGTCTAAATTATGCGATTAGGCCTGTAGTTTAGGGGTTCGAAATAAATAACTTTGTAACTCTAAATCGGAATGTTCATTATGTATATCCAAACATGTCGCTAAAGCGACCGAGTTATTGAATTATTGAAATCGCGTTCTCCGGTGTATTTTATTAACCTTGTGTAAGGCTGTATTCTTTAAAGTTGACAGCAAATCCAAAGAAACGATGTAATGCTAATAATAGGCTCAACATAAATTTTCTTAGTGAACACACATATGAATGTACGTAACATTATGACATCAAGAGGGCGCCCTTCAAAATAAAATGTTCAACGCATGTAGAGTGATCGTCCCCCAGGGTCCATGACGTTTGAATAATGGGCACCATAGAGCAAGGACCAGACTAGAGGTTTCGTTTTCGCTGGTACTACGTACGAAACTGTATTTTTCGATATGATGATGAGCTTAGGGGACAGTGGAAACTTTTGGTCAATGCGCGCACGCCATATAATAATTATTCGTGATACACTCCAACTCAACACTAGGGACTAGAATCCAAGCCTGGCTTTATATAATGCACACTGTCATCTTGTTTCTTATCCCTAATAATAACTACTTGACATGATTCTAATATGATTTATATTGAAGACTCTTGCTGTATGTGCCTCCTATATCCTGGGCTATACAAGTCGCAGCAAACTCAGATGTGTGGTGCAGAAGTTTTCATTAGGAATATTACAAACTGATCAGCTTTGAAATGAATACATTGTACATTTCTATTAAAATTACCAATCAATTTGTATTCTAAAATGTTTAAAAAAGATGCCTATTTTATTTGATTGAAGAGAGAAATTCACTTCAGTGTTTGAACTGAGAAGATCACTTGGTTGCATACACTAGTGCTCTACTAATAGTGCTCACACAATTGTGCAAACATTGATAATGTTGGCAAAACTGCTTTATACTATTATTGAATTATGTATATTGAACAACCAACCTGTGAAAGTTTCAGCTTATGACGTATCCTTGATCTAGTACATCACCAGTGTACCGTTGTACATAGGTCATGAATCTCTGGCCATAGTGCATGAGGCTCATGATCTTGTGTTGATGACGCTTACAACAATCACTGTTCATTTTTTCAAATAATAAAAAAAAATTCCATTCCATCAAATGATTTGGGGAACCAAATTACAAAGAAGGTTGTTTTGACACCCAATCTATCAGCCTACCACAAGGAGATTTCTATTTCAGCAAACCTTTATAGGCCTTATATGCATTGACGTCACAAACTGTAGAGCACCCTCAAGCAGAGGCACAAGAAGGTCACTCATTAGTTCAATTATTCAATTTCATAATTAAAGTAATTTTTCGAATTATGAATAAATTATGAGTACGTTATCAAACTAATCAATCAATAATTATATAGTTATACGTATAGTTATACACATGTATGTATGCGTGCTGATCTGTGTACACACAGCATGCATACATGAACCAATCAATTACTTTCTCTAGCCTCTGAATGAGGGCTCCCTTCAGGTTGCATGAGGTCTATTAAAGGGTTTATTATCTGAAACTAGGGCTGTGCCGGGTATCCGGGTATTCGGATACCCGAACGAAACGGTAATTACCCGGTTCCATTTTTCGGTTCCAATTACCATAATTAAGGTATGGATGCATTTACAGATATGTTATTCCTAGGGAAACACTTCAAGGAGGATATGTTTACATGTAAATTCCTGTTTGGTTTTGTCTCCTTTTCAGCTGGGTTTGGTAGCAAGTTACATTCGTCTTTTTGGTAATGAGATGTTGCTGACATCATTTTTTGCCTCTTGTCTCGTTGCTGTTTGGGTGAGTACTACATTTCCAGGCCTGGAATTTCATTCTTGTAGGGGCAAGACCACTTATCCTGAGTAAAGGGCACTTCCATAAGAATATCAGAATGTCTATGGGAACATTTTTAAGGGGCACCAAGGCCAAGACCAGGGCAATGGAAGCCATTGCCTCCGTGAAAATCCTCGCCTGCATTTCAAGTGTCTACCAGTGTGTCCGAGACCAAGACCGAGATCTGAAGTTCCGAGACTGAGACCTAGAACAAGATCAATACCCACTGGTCCGAGACCAAGACCAAGACCGAAACCCACTGGTCCGAGACTTAAGACTGAGACATTTGTGTCCAAGACCTCGTGACCATAATGTTTAATAACACAAGAATACATTTTTATAGTGCCTTTCTCCAAAAAGGATTTTCTTCTAAAGAAATATCAATATATGAAATGAAACAGTCCATGTGCTCGTGCTAGGATTGAGTTATGAAATTTCAATGGGCCTGAACCCCCATGCGCAATACCTTGGTGCTTCCCACTTGCATGATTTGCCACTGTTAACACATGTGTTTAACATTTTCAATTTCACACAATAGCTTCCAGGCACGTAGCTAGAAATTTGTCCAGTGAAGAGGTTGCTCAATTTTTCTTGCAAATATTTTTGATTGAGGACCCCCACCAGAAATAAAATACTGAACCTGTTATTGTGTTTGATGTTCCTTAAACCAGGTCATGTTGTTGGTTGCTCCACTTTGGAAATTAAGTCTCCGCATGCCATCATTACTATGGTAAGTTCCTTTAAAAAAACTCAACCTGAGGTCAATGTTGCTTAACTTTGATACCCTGCCACAGCTCTTCCAATTTGGGAATAACATTTGACTATTCTGCAAGGAATGTTTGACACCATCAACTTTACACAAAGTAAATTTAAATGTAAAACTGATCATTTGTCTTTTTATCTAGAGTACCAAAGGTATACACTGCTATTTAGATATTACCTGTTTTTTATATCTAGGGTGTGGAAGGGACCGGACATGCTGTTTTAATGCCGAGTTGTAAGCTTCTGTTATCAAGAATCCTAAGCATTGAAGACGATGTAAGTATCAAGACGGTTCTTCAGCTTAGAAACTGTAATTTCAATGTATAGATCTGATTGTACATTTTGGGGGACTATATCGTCGCATCAGTGCAACAAGGTCGTATCATACATGTAGTTATGACCTTGTTGCAGACATGCATTTTGCTCAGTGCAACAAGGCCGTATCATAGTTACGACCTTGTTGCAGACATGGATTTTGCTAAGTGCAACAAGGTTGTATCATAGTTACGACCTTGTTGCAGACATGGATTTTGCTCAGGGCAACAAGGTCGTATCTTTTTACAGAGTTGCAGGATGAACACGCAAAACCTATGGAAGAAGACTGTTTTAATGTATGCAAATTTATGCAATATTGCACATATGACCTTGTTGCATTTTTTTAGATACGACCTTGTTGTTCTGGCAGCAGGACTATACCTCATGGGGAATCAAGCAATACATTTAAAAATGTTCAAGAGCAAAATGGCAAAAGGGGGTGGGCCGAAATGCTTAAAAAGAGGGAGGGCCACACCAAACTCATATTGTAAATTTACACGAATGGCAATAAATAAAGGGGTGCGAGAAGTTAAAATGTCTGCACAAGTAAGCAGGAGGTCATGGCTTTCAGTCAAATACTTTTTCTTTTTTTCCCCCTCCTTTTCTCCCTCCTTTTCCCCCTCCTTTTCCCCCTCCTTTTCCCCCTCCTTTTCCCCCTTTATTTATTCATGTTATACCAAAATGAACTTTTGGCGGTTTTTAATGGCTATATCAGACCGGTGTTAGAATATGCTTGTCAAATATGGCATATGGCCATTACTCAGAAACAATGTGATCAAATTGAGAGGGTCCAAAAGCGTGCTTTTCGCATTATTTTTGGATCCATGTACACAAGTTATAATAATGTACTTTCAGAATTTAATTTAGCTTCCCTCTGGCAAAGAAGACAGAATCTATTGCATGGTTTTGGGAAGAAACTGCTCAGTTCTGACAAATTTCGTAATTTGCTCCCCCCGGTCAAAAATTGCACAAGAGTTCTTAGATCCAATGCTCAAGCCTCCTTAACTGTTCCTTTTTACAATACTGAGAGATATAGAAATTCTACCATACCCGCCATAACTATACTCCTCAATGCCAATGTTGGAACCATACATTGTGCGTGTGTGAGTGTGACATAATGTACACTCGTACCGTACTCTAGTCTTAGAAACAAATGGTTCAACTTCGAACCTTTTTTGTCCTCTCAGGAGAACCCTTAATGGTTATTTAAAGAACCAACAAGGTTCTATATGACATTTTGTACTGTCACTGTGTGACTGTCAGATAGTGTGTGGAGTCGTCTGCAATTTAGAAGTTGCACATGTAAGTTAAGTGTAAGCGTTATTAAATTCTAATACGATGGTATAACAAAGCAATTGTTGTCCGCTGTGATGTGGTCCCTGGGTTTTGTACGCCCTCACAACGGACAATATTATCATGTAGTCGAACCCGAAACACAGGATCACTGCTTAAGATGCATATAATTATATATATATATGTGTATATGTGTATATGTGTATATGTGTGTATATATGTGTATATGTGTATATGTGTATATATATATAAATTTTAATTTGGACATCGGGCGACCATCGGTCGAATTGCCATACAGTTGTGCACAAAATGTCCCTTCTTTTTCTATCTGTTCTGTTTTATCCTTCAATACCAAAATCAGGAAACTTGCTTAAATTAGACCAAGGAAGAGATCTGGGCTTTAAAAATCAGTAATTTTTTTCTAAAATAAAGCTGTGGCGATAAGGCGACCGGCCCCCGGTTGCCCGATCGCCCGATTTTTAAAATTTAAACGTTATAGGTCGACCACCAGTTGCCCTATGTCCTAATTCAGAAAGATATATATATGTGTATATGTATATATATATATGTGTGTGTGTGTATATGTATATATATGTGTGTATATGTATATATATATGTATATATACTACTCAAAACAATTTAGGGAACACCGGATTTTTAACATCAAATAGGTTTGAAATGTTCCATGAACCGGGATTTTCATTTGAAACCCCCTCTCTCTTTCAGTAGTCATGCCATTAAATGTGTAATCACTACATGCATCCTTTATCATCTGTTTCATTGTGCAGTTGTTTCTCATCAATTCTGTGAAACATTGTGTTTATCTGAAATAAATGATCTTGCTTTAACTGAGATTATTCCGATGTTCCCTAAATTGTTTTGAGTAGTATATGTACATGCCATTGTCAAAGAGACTTTGACAGGGGTAATAAGTTAAATTTTTAGAAATTATACCAATAATAAATATGGAACCGTTAAAACTGAAAGGTTCACTAAAAATGTTTGCCATTTGTTGTGACACCAGCACCTTCTATTGCATGAAGTCTTCATAATTTTAAGTAACATTATTGTGACCTTGATTCATCAATTGCCTGTCATCTATAAGCCCATTCACCATTGCAATCGCACATGCGTGAAACAACAGGTTTTCTCAAATTACCTTTGACCTTGCAATGGGAATTTGCACGCGAGATACTGAACATGCTACGAATCCTGGGTAAGGTCAAAGGTAATTAGAGAGAACCGGTTGTTTCATGCAGGCGTGATTGGAATGGTGAATGAGCTTATTGCCAGACTGAAAGTGTATATATTTGTCCACTTTGTTTGATAAATGGTCTGTCCTTATACTATTTCCACAGACTGCATGGCAACTACAAGATGCGGAACAAACACTGCAAAGAGCCAGGCTTAGTAGACTGGAGATCCTACAAAAAGCTTCCCAGGATGGCTGCACTTGCAATGGAGTCTGGCTGGATAGTGCCAAATATATACTTGTCAAAAATGGTATTAAGAGGAGTACATTTGCAAATAGTATTTATTCATTGTTAACAAAGGGACGGGGAAAATATCGAAACATAATGCTAGTAGGACCAGCGAATTGTGGAAAAACTTTCTTGTTGAATCCATTAAATGAGATATTTAAAACTTTTACTAACCCTGCAACAGGTACATTTGCGTGGGTCGGAGCAGAGTTATTAAAGCGAGCTAGTATTTTTAAATGATTTTAGATGGACACCAAAAGTACTAGCTTGGCATGATATGCTTTTGTTATTGGAAGGGCAAACAGTCCATTTACCAGCGCCTAAGACACATTATGCCAAAGATATAACTTTTGATAAGGACACACCAATCTTTTGCACTGGAAAGCGGCCATTTGTGTATGTTAATGGTGGCTGTATTGATGAGCTTGAGACCGAGATGATGTCTGTGCGGTGGAAGACATTCAGTTTTTCATTTCAAATTCCACAGGAGCAACAGAAGCACATATGTGCATGCGCCTGTTGCTTTGCACATTTAACACTGGACAATATTGATAACGATGTTTTATCACGTTGATTTTGCGTTATGCAAAACACATTTAAAGTTAAACTTAACCGACTGCTATAATCGGCCCGCCATTAATGGCGAGGTTTTACGTACAAGCCCAAAATTGATCATACAAGAAATACATCGTTTAAAATGTATTACAGCTTGTATCATAATAATCATAAGGTCTCAAATATGTCGCACATCTACGAATCCCTAGAAGGAATTAGTGTTAAAAAACATCCAGGTGGTAAATCGTTTGAACGATTTAGTAAATCGTTTGAACGAAATTGCTAAATCGTTTCAACGCGTTACTAAATTATTTGACGGAATTAGCTAAATCGTTTGAACTATTTGATAAATTTTTTGAACGATTTACTAAATCATTAGAATGCTTTTTCAAAATTTAACAGTTGTAATGAAGTCATTTTCGAGTCCCAAGTATAAGGTGTTAGAGTACAAATGTAGTATAATTACCAACACTTTGTGCCCCCCAAAATGTGTCTTTTGAGTACGAGTAGGAATATGATTGTTAAAAATAAAATGCATACTAACAAAACAAAGATCATTTGAAAATGACTGTACTCAAGTGATTTTTGAGTACTTTTACAAATATTGATATTTTCTTGGCATAATGGTAATGTAAAAACACTCTTATTACCACTCATACTTGAAGAAAAATGATTAATCTTTTTTTTTTTGGGGGGGGCACACAGTGTTAACTATACTACATTTGTACTCTACCACCTTATAATTGAGGATATACTTGTAACTCGAAAGGGACTCGAAAGTGACTCGATTACAGCTCTGAGAAATCTTGCAAACAATTTAGCTAAATTGTTCAAACGATTTAGCTAATTCGTTAAAGATGCATTACCGGAGCGTTTGGCTGAGAAGATAAAAGAAATGAATTTCCCGAGCGAACAAATTTTGACTGTTTTGTAGCTGTTTTCACGAAAAATGGTATCATTTTCAACTTGGATGGTCAAGAACCATTAAATAACGTGTTATTTTAAACACTCATTTGCATACAGATTCCTATTGGCCGGGCACAAGCTCATCTGCACGATAACTCTGACTTTTGTACAAACTTTATTTTAACACTCCGCACATGTGCGCGTGCTCATAATTATGCAGAAAATTCATAGAGTTGCGGTCACATGAGATCCTGTCTGGGCTCTGGCGCTTAAAAGGATGAACCCAGCCTTTTATCGAATTTTTTAAATTATTAACTGGACTTAATCCTTGACTGATGTTTTTGTTAAACGTATGAAATGAAAGCTAATTACTTGTACACCCGACAAAATCAAATTTGACATATCAATAAATTTTCACCATCTAATTGTAGAAAAATTGGGCAATGCATCTTGAAAACGTTTTAGCTAATTTGTTGAAACGATTTAGTAAATCGTTCACACGATTTAGAACCTGGTTTTGTGTTTCTATACCGCTGTCCATTCCCGGGCGCGTATTTTTTTTGAGGGGGGATATGAGAATTGCCACAGGACCCGATCTCGGCCAATCACGCACATTATTTGATATGCTAACGCTGAAACGTCATGACTCGTACATATTTTTAAAATTCATCAATGTAGCGTGTGTATTATGTGCATGCGCGCGGGTGTGGAATAAACTGTACACATAACTCATGAATATGCACCTCGTCTGTGATTGGCTGAGATCGGGTCCTGTGGCAATTGTCATATAACCCCCAAAAAATATTCCCGGGCTTCGTACACATCCTGTAAGGTAGGGGTAGGGAACCCTTTTCCTATCACAGGCCATTTGCAGATTTATACAAACTTTCGGGGGCCGTACCCAATAATCATTGTCATTATGAAATGTTTGTCAAAGTATCTTTGAGAGCTCGACATTCCGCATCCACCGTTATTTTCTTTGCTCGCGATCAATGCTGGCAGCGCCAAAACAACGAATCACATTTGAATTCCATCTTTACATTTACTTAGTGTTGATAGCTAGGACTGTCAGTTCCACTGGCTAGATGCAGTATGTCCAATTCTATAATTAAACGGCGTTGGCATCCACTTGTGTGTTGGCTTTGTTTGGGTTTTTTTTATGGGGGGGGGGGGGCTGTAGCCTATTTATGAAAGTACACACTGTATTTTCAAGTAATCGGTCCTTTCTTGTCTTTTACAAGAACAATTTATTAAAAACTTATGATGGGATTGAAGAATTTCTTTAAAGAATCTTCAAACAACCTTCGAGTCTGCACAAAGAAAAATTTTGGTTGATAGGATTTTTCTAACTCATCAGTTGCTATGGGTAACTGCATAAACCCTTTGAACATCTCATAAGAGATGCATGTCAAAATTGATTGTGTGTTTTATGCAAATACAAAGCAAGCAATTATATAATGTATTAGACTCAAACACATACATGTACACTACTGCAAGATGTCATAAATATTTCTATCCTTAATTTTTTTTTTCCTCCAAATGTAAAAATTACCCCTAGGGTAATAATAAGAAATTAATTGAATGTTGACGAGGTGACTTTTTGTCAATAATTTGATTGTCATACATGTATTTCAAGCCATTATACACTATTGGTAAAGTGTCGTTAAATATTTCCGTACTTCATAGGAATCGAGAGATATGGGTCATTCTATAAATTGGGGGGCAAATGTGTGACGTGCACATTTTAGGCCATAAATTAATAAATCATCTTTTATCATCTTTTGTGTAAAATCATTATTATTTTGTTAGTTCCTTTAATATGGTACAGTATG
Organism: Zoroaster sp. YZ-2022; assembly: GCA_029582265.1. Classification (NCBI taxonomy): domain Eukaryota; kingdom Metazoa; phylum Echinodermata; class Asteroidea; order Forcipulatida; family Zoroasteridae; genus Zoroaster; species Zoroaster sp. YZ-2022. Next base: position 24,886,914 of record CM055828.1, on the reverse strand, counting down.
TACATGTAAGTTATTTTTTCCGGGGTGCAGGAATATATACACCCTCAAAATATCTTCATTCATCGAAAATGATGGGTTTCACGTGTAAAATGGGACACCCACAATTTTGTGAAGCAGCACAGGTCTTATGCCAAAAGATTTTGGTGTCCCATTTTACATGTGAAACCCATCATTTTCGATGAATGAAGATATTTTGAGGGTGTACATATTCCTGCACCCCGGAAAAAATAACTTACATGTACATACTGTACCATAATATTAAAGGAACTAACAAATTAATAATGATTTTACACAAAAGATGATAAAAGATGATAAGAGATGATTTATTAATTTATGGCCTAAAATGTGCACGTCACACATTTGCCCCCAATTTATAGAATGACCCATATCTCTCGATTCCTATGAAGTACGGAAATATTTAATGACACTTTACCAATAGTGTATAATGACTTTAAGGGCATACAATAGTCAGACACAGCTTTCTCATGAGGTTCACACTATTAGTTGTACATTACCAAAGTTGGGCTATTTCCTGAGACAACTGATATTTCTGTGTGAAGTACAGTAATTTTTGCGGAACGGGTATTTTTCTGAGAATGTTAATTAATTAAAATGTGACAAATGTTAATTTAAAAATTGATATGGTAATAAATGAACAATATCATTGGGTTATTGAGAGTACATGTATCACCAGAACATTTCTATACGTGTGGGCCTTTCATTCTGTTCATGTGAAATTGACATAATATCTGTCCAACATTTACATGTAGAAAGTACTGTTATGTGTTAATTTACACATCCTGAACATATCACTCTGATTCCTAATAAATTAGGCTTTTCCCAGCAACTTTGAGAAATTAAGTGTCACCAATTAATGGGCACGACATACGTTGTATTTAAAATTTTGTATCTCATCAACCAGACATCCCACAGAAATAATTTTTGTGTTAAAATGTATGATTTGAGTTGCTCTTTAAGCTCACTTAAATCACTAATGGATATCATATAGTGTGTTTGAAATTTTTGTTAGGTAGCATATCAGAGCTCAACTGTTCAGAGCTCAACTGTTCTTGTCACCAAGCAGAAATACCGGTAGAGCTCCAGCATGATGGTGATCCCTGTAGACCTGACAACAAAGTGACTTTGAAAGTCATTCACCTCACTGGTGGTGGTCAAACTCTCTTTCACAACTGCATCTAATTCTAACCATGGTGTTCCTTCCTCCATGTTCTAACCATGGAGGTAGCACTCTGACCACTACCTCCATGCTCTGACACTCACCATGAAACTCTTCCAATAGTTCCAGCATACCTTTAGGCCGAGTGCTGAGAGCCAACATCTTCTGTGCCATATCAAATATAATTGCTGATTTAAAACTGAAACAATAATTCAACTGTTTTGTGATTTCTGACACTTAAAATTATATGAATATGGGTCTCTTTCTGTTTCATCAATTTTGTTTTTGGAGATAAAACATCATGGCTGCGCTTCTCCGCTCCAGCTCCCTATCCACCATACGTTCTTGCTGCAGCCGTAGTCACTGGAGGGCGCAATTTCTCTGGAGCCCTGGGTTACATAATAATAGTGTAGACCTCTATGTAGGCGATATACATAAAATAGGCTTATCATTTAAAAGACTCTTTAATTAATAGTCATAATGGTAATATTCTCTAACGAGTCTGCACTTAATACACATTTGACGTACAAATGTTTTTATGATTTCAGTCGCAAAACATCACAATGCAAGACCTATCCAAAACGAGATAGCAATTATATATGCGCTGTGCCTTCTACTGTCATCAGCCCATGCTTCTTAGTTTCACGATTATTGTAAAAAATATGTCCTTTGTTTCCCTTTTTCAAGTGCAATGTTCCGATGATATGAAAATTAAGTTAAAATAGCGAAAAACATGGGCGGTACATCTTTAAGACATAAAATCAGGTGTGAAATTATTTTCATAATTTTACTTAATTTGTTTAGAAAATTAAGAGGAAACAATTTGCAGTTAAAACTTAGGAAAGAGTATACTCTTTCCTAAATGTCACGTTAGAAGAAATATGAACAATTTGAACTTATTTTCACTTTGTTAATGACATTAAGTAAGCAGAAACATTCACAGATTTGTTATTAATGTTTATCTTGATTCAATGCGGTACATTCCCTGTGTAACCGGGGGAATATACAACCCTGTCGGTTACATTATGGACGCAACGTTAAAAGGAATTTTTATATTTTTATTGTAGTATGTTTTGTATCTTGTTTGCTTAATTATGTTATGTAGTGTTATTATTGCCTTCTCGTGTTACATTTAGGAATGTTCAGTTCGAGTTATAAAGCGCGGTAAAGCTAGGGGGTCTTGCCACCACTGAGGGCTAGGCTATAACACATACGTCCTTGTCTAGCCCCGTGGCAATTTTTTTGAGTTGCAGCGGGTACGGCGATTTCGAGCCTGGCTGGCACTTGCCAACGCGCTGCCGGTGACGGCGGTTGCGAAGGCGAACGTCTGTCCAGTGAGCCTTAAAGGTCCTATGAAATAGTTATTTTTTTCATTGTATACAATAAAGTATGTCTACTGGAACATATATTTGTCATTTGTAAATTTTTCGCCTTAGCATTGCCTTCGGTGTGTGTTCCGACCGCATGATGGGGGCTTGCGCTGCGTAGAAATTCTCTGCCTTTGTGTACGTCACGAACGTTTCGTTAAAACTTCGACAATTCGAGGGGTCACTATTTTTGATTATTAGATAAACCATTAATAATCTACTCGATTAAAAAAAACATTTAAAATTGTTTTTAATTCATACCAATCAATATAACAGCACCAAGAAATAAAGTTTGGTAAATACACTCTTCATAGGACCTTTAATTGTAATTACGTCTTTGTGTCAGGATGTTCTTCGACTATTACATTACATGTCTGATACAGGTAAATGATACATTTTTACTTATTTTTTGTTTTATTTTCACTGGAAATTGTCTTTGTAATTTTTAGAGTTTAGTAGGGGAAAGATAAGTTTAAGTAAAGAAACATTTTCTTTTTGGTGTCGAGACAAATTCTATAAGTGTTCCGTGAGCTTTGGGAATCGACGGCAAGTCAACTACAGTACCGGCTAGTTCATTAATTTAGCGGTGGGAAACGTTACGATAACTTGGTATACGTCTCGGTGACGTGGTTGCGAAGATTAATGGAGAAAATAATTTCCATTCAGAGTGAGGCATAATTCGAAATTATTTCGTAAGGGGCTAGCTTTGTTTGGGATTATTGGTTATCTGACAGGCGTATTGGAGTGAATCCTTTACAGGACGCCGTCAGTATTTGTTTTATGGGTTATTGTAAAGGGATCGGGGATCGGGGATCTCTCTTAACGTAAATGGCTGTTGGGTCTGGTATGTTTTCGTCGGAAACCGTTATTATTGTTTGACATAATTATTGTTAATTTTGCCTTAATTCTTCCATTTCATTTTTATTATGTATACCATTTTGTATTAAAGAAACTTGTGGTTAACTGAATAATTCAATTAGATTGATATAGAACATGAGGTGAACCGTATTTTGTGCTGATTTAAAGTTGTTATTTTTCTGTTTGTTTTAATAGTTTTTTTTTTTTTGGTTTTGCGTTTACGTTTCATTTTGGTTGTAGTTCCCCTCGATTTGCGATAAGTTCATTGGTCCACGGTATCTTTACTTGCATTCTGTGTTTTATTCCTGGGTGTGCAAAAGCTCTGGTTACATCTGTTGTGCTTTTTTATATTTTCTTTGAATCAGGATATGTCCTTAACAAATATCATGTGAAAGTTTATAGTGAAAATGCATTACAAAAAAATCAATATGCAGTCAAGTTAACAATCATCGATGCGCTGAGTTGAGTTGACTTGAAAAATCATAACCAATGTCAGTGTAATAAATAATAGTGCACTCTTAAAACTAAAGTGTTGAATCAACATTTTACTAAGAGTTCGGTCAGTGACTACTCTTTATAAAGTTGGATTTAACTTTTAAAAGTGTTGAATTAACATTGATAAAGTTAGACTTAACTTGACTCCATGTTAATTCAACACTTTCTTTTAGTTGAATTTAGTTGAAGTCACTGACCGAACTTTTAAATAGTTGATTCAACACTTTAGTTTTAAAAGTGTAGTTTTCTATTTTCATCTTTTCTATTATATATACAGTGAAAAAAATGTCAGTAACATGTTGTATAAGAATTTTTTTTAATTGTTTTTCTGTTCTTAAAAGAAAAATAATGATAAAACCAAACCGGAGGTTTTTTTTCCGGCGGTATTCCGCAGATAAGATAAAATTGAGATAATAGGATGTTGATGGACAAATATTTCAGGTATCAAATTAATAACGTATTATGAATTCATTGGTATTTAGGAGAAAAAACTAACACAATAAATTTTTTATAGAAATATTATATACGATCACTCGTAACTCTACATGATCATGTTTAGTTACGATAATCGTAACTTCCTTAAAACAACACTTTATGTAACATTTCCTCTTCTCCCTTTAATTTTTGTATTATTATTGATTTTTATTTGGGTGCAAATATCAATATTGTTACAAATTTGGTTTTATTCTCAAAACAACACAACCAAATCCTTATATTAAATTTTACAGAAGCTATACAAAATAATTGGGTATCATATTTATGGTAAAATGTGGATAATGTTGTATATAGATGTTTAGTTTGGTAACATGTTCTGCAGTATAAATTTGGTTTTATTTTTATTTTTAACAGAAATTCATTAACTAAAGTGCCATATTCTTCTTGCTAATGACAGTGTAGACTTTCAAATGAGTTATTGAATGTCATAATCTATTGGATGTATTATTTACACGATCATGACAATGACGATGACAATTAAGACTATATATGTGCTTTCACTAGTAGTTCCAATATTTGTTTTATACTGCGGTCTACGGCGCCTGCGGGAACGTGCCCCCACTCACTTTGCTGAAAATTCAAACTTTAAAGAAAATCATAAGAGTTTCTCTTGTATTGCTGAATTAAAGTCCCCCCCCCCACATTATCATGTGCACAAAAGAACCAGACTGGAGTCAAGAGTAGGTTGAGTTGCATATAAGTGTCCAGAACGCATGTAAAGAATGTACACTATAGCATAAGGCCTCTTTAACACTGGTATTTACTATAAATGGACATCCGATTAGACTTGTTCAAAATAAACGGAAGCCATGGCAACCATGAACAACAACAGACAGCACGTTTGGGGATTCATGTCATATGCCCGACGCTTCCAACGCATCAATCGTATTTACTCGTTTCTAAAAACACGATAATTACTTTTTATTTCGAAAATCTTCACATAACCTGTATGCTTTCAACCCCAGTGGGGGTAACAACATTGAAAACAAAAAGGTTTTCGGCCACTTTTTTTAAAGAAAAAAAACAACAGGAAATATTAAACTTAACTGATTCACCACGGGAATCAGTGGGAAGGGAGTTGAAGGCATGGGTAGCAATCTTAATACTAACACTAGATTGCTGCCACTGCTGACTGTTGATTATGAAGATTGAATTTGTTTTAAATGCTGGATGGAGTATGGCGTTTATATTTGGACATCTGGAGTACTGTAGTACTAATAGTTGTTGTCCTCTTTCGGCTGCTCCCGTTAGGGGTCGCCACAGCGGATCATGATCCGCATATTTGATTTGGCACAGGTTTTACGCCGGATGCCCTTCCTGATGCAACAGAAAACTCTCCCCGGAGTTGTGGCTATTTATCCAGTAAACTTTACTACATCAAAGCATTTTGTTGCAGCGCATCCATACGTGTATGTGGCATGTATGTGCATGGCGAGAATAGCTGGCGTAAGGATCACCCGTGATATCATCAGAAGGCCCATTAAATTATCTTTAAGTTGATATTCATTTATCAAAATGTGAAATTTGGGGGACATTCCTTATTTCGATGAAGCGGGTCACATTATTTGGTAGTGAAATGTTAATGCCTTCTATATGTTATGACCAATAGGAAAACAGAAATACACCCATCCGTGGGCGGCGATCCCAGCGAGGTGGCAATGTCCACCCCAATAATTATCGCCCTCTAAAAACTATACTCAGAGCACACAGATAATGAGATTTGTTCTTTGTATTTTTCCACTATACAAACACCCCCAATGAACCTGTTGAATCGTTTTAGGTCTAATGTTTTCTCGAAAAGAGTATTCGTGTGTATATACCCCCGATTCATTGTAACAAAAAAAATCACGTTTATTTTATTTAAAACATTCAAAAATTCAAACTAATATTTGTATTATAAAAAATGGGTGCTAATCCATACCCCCCAATCGTAAGAAAAAATTAACGCCCCAATATAGTAAATAATTAAAAACAAATTTTGACATTTTGTCGGTTTAAAAACCCAGTAGTATTGCCCAATAGAGGGCGGCAGTTCCTCACTGCAGTATTCACAGCTGACCCAGTTATGGTTTTGCGCGCAGTGGGTTGTATAAAAGCTCTATGATAACAGTAAGTTGTTTATCGTAAACAAATACAAGTTGGGCGGATGGCCACTTATTCACTGGTAGTTAAAAAGATGCAAATTAGTTCCAGTCGGGGTGTGGGGCGGGGGCTTTTTGGGAGTTTATGTACATTTAATTTGTTACCCCATGGTAACTTATGAGTAATTAATTGTTTTATGCTATATTGGTATCTGTGGTACATAATATTATTTCGTAGTGACGATAGATTTGTAATACCTGCGGATGGAGCAGTATATACAAAAATGCTAAGTGTGAGTGGGCGGAGTAAAAGTTATTGTTCGAAAAATTAAACATGGTTTTTGGCGGAGGTCGGTTTAGCTATGGCGGCATGGTCGGATGCTGACATGAAAGACCGCTCGGGAAATTAAATAGCTTGAAACAAGTTTTTGCTTGGGCCGTTTGGGATACCTGCTCTCCCCTCGTCTTGGGTCAAGACTGTGTTGGTATGTTTTTGATGTACACGATCCGTCGCCGCACGCCGCACGAGGGCGCTACACGAACCGCTATCATACACGAACCGCTATCAAACACAGTCTTCTATATAGCTCTCCCTCGATCCTCGGGACAATTGATTTGTTCGTAATGATGATAACTTCTAAGTGACTTCAATTGAATTCAAATTGTACGAGCCATCCCAGATAATTCTCACATGAAATTTTTTTTTCTGATGGTCTTTTACTTGGTAACAAGGATGGGGTTTCTACAGTATACAGTGTGAAGAAAACAAGCCAACAAACCATTTATTGAGTTTTGAATTTGGACAATTCCTTCATACCTTAAATGGCCTCCATGGACACTTAGCCCTCCGTAAAATATTGTCAAGTTGCCGGCGATCTCAGTGAAAACAATACTGCAGTATACAGTGTGAAGAAAACAAAATCATTAAACCATTTCTAGGTTCGGGTATAACTTTAAAGTTTTCAAGGCAGGCCGACAGATTTCTATCGAAATGAAAGCTTAGGTTCACCTCATTCAGGAAAACACATCAATTTTGAATTTGGCCAATTCCTTTATACCTTAAACAGCCTCTATGGACACTTAGCCCTCCTTCAAGTTGCCGGTGTTCTCAGTGGAAATAATACAACACTATACAGTGTGAAGAAACAAACAACCGCCGCTTGATCTAAACGATCGCAATCTGTATCTGACTTAGACAAAGTTTCACCAACGATTTCAGAACTTCGAAATCGCCACAGAAGTCCATGAGAAGGGTGATGCCACTAGAGTAGCAACGTTATTGTCTGTCATCGGCCAGCAAGTTGTCGATACATACATTCATATGGGCCAATGATGGCGACGATAAGAGGTATGACATTGTCATTGATAAATTGGCCTCATTTTGCAAAGGCAAAAAGAACATAACGTATGAACGCTACATATTTAACTGTAGGAGACAATAGGTGCGTTTGTAACAGCATTAAAAACGCTCGCTGATACATGTGAATTTGGTGAGCTAAAAGATAGCCTGATCAGAGACCGCATCATACTTGGTATTCGTCATACTAGCCTCAAGCAACGACTGCTTCGAGATCCTGAACTAACACTTGACAAAGCTGTGATGCTGATCAGAGCAACTACTTCTGCACAGGTTCAAAATATGGCTACGAGTAGTAACCAATCTCAAGTCAGCGCAGTTCGCCACAAACCTCGTAGGCGTCAGCAACCGCACAAACCTGTCACTAAGCCGTCACACCCTTGCAACTTCGGCACTGCTTCGTCGAAATACCACGATGGAGTTACGGCAAAAGGCATTTGCCGGAACTGTGGTGGAAGTTTTCCCCATTTTGGTGCTTACCCAGCGTATGGACTTTTGCAAAAAGAACAATCACTTTGCAAATGTATGCAGAGCCAAAAGGGCAAACATATCCAACATACATGCAGTACAGGCTGATTCTCCTGGGCACGACACTGATACAGACGAAGATGAGTATGCTTTCATTCTTCATAGCTCTGACCAAAAACAACCACGAGTCACTGTCACCATTAAGTTCCGTGAGCATCATTTTCAGAAATGAACATTTGGACAACAACAAACAAACAAATAATACTCTTGGACTCAGTATTAAGATCTGTGTATTTTATTTCAGCTACAAAAGAACACTTTTAGTTGTTATTCAAAGGTGGGAGGAATGTAATGTTCATATATAACGCAACAGCACCATTACTTTATTGCAGACCTCCTTGTGCTCTATGTGTTTTAAAACAATAACATCACATTATACTTAGGTGACCTTTGACATCAGTACAATGAATAAACCATGCATGTCATATGCCATTATTCAGTGCCAACAAACCTTCGTCAAGATTAATCAATTTATTTAATCAAAACAAAAAGCTGTAAATATTATATGTTTCAGAAAGATTCTGCGAATAAGATGGCCACAAAGGATATCCAATGTTGAGCTACATCAAATAAGTGGCATAACAAAAATGAGTCAGACGGTTACAATGAGAAGATGGACATTGATTGGACACATTTTAAGGATGGATAACGACAGGATTTGCGCAACATAACATCTCTGACCTGACAACCTGAAGGAAAACGACGTGTAGGTAGGCCAAACTGACAACCTGGAGAAGGACTGTAGAAAAAGAAAGGGGCAAACATGAATGGAGAGGTTGGGGTGCGGCGAGGACGGTGGCGAAAGACAGGGGGAGGTGGAAAGAGTGCATCGGGGCCTTATTATGTGTCAATGGGCACGAAGAGGATAGGTGAGGTGATGACTTTTAAGTTGCTACCTTTTTTAAATTGATTGTTACCATCATTAACGCAGAATATTGTCTTGATGTTATGTGGAGCAGTACAAAATTTACAAACTCTGCATACAAATACACACACTTTTGCCCGGCGGGACATCACCCTGGTAATCTAAAGGTCACGCAAAGTGTAAACAAGTCACATGGTCTATATTCACACATACGTAAAATGTTTGTATTTCGCTTTGTATTTATTCATCGCTTTGGGTTTTTATAAAGACAAACAAAACCTGCAACCGCGGCCGCTCCAACTACAATTGTACACTGTAACATTGCCACATAAGATTCATTTCATTCATTCATTCATTCATATTTATTTCCACTTAATCAGTATGAACAGAAAAGTTATAACAATAATTAAATGAACAGAAGATTAAGCGGTGGGCGTCGCCAAAAAGCAAGCTTGTCGAGTAGAGACGCCCATAATGTGTAGGAAAAGTAAATCCAGGTAAATAGTAATTACAGTAGTACCTTCCAGCTACACATAAAATAAACTTAAGTTACACATGCAACAACAGAGGACCAACACAGACAGGACAAGACAGAGACAAATCAAGTACAATATAAGGAGCAAAACCTACATGGGTATCATTTGAAAAAATATACATGTATACACCAAATAAGAGTATATAAGATTAATCATTACTAAGAGTATTTTTCCATGAGCTGACTCTTAAGCTTTTTCTTAAATAAAGGCCGACTACCAAAACTTCTAAGACTAATACTTAACGAATTCCAGAATTTGGGGCCCTGGTAGACAATGAATTTATTGAGATCCCACAGTTAATGTACTTGAGATGCCTGAGCCGTATTGAATGCCGTAGAAGGCTGATCTCTCACTTTATCATTCATTGTGTCCAAATTGAGCGATCCAAGCACCTCATCCGTCGATAGGCCTACACTGACTCACTTTGCTCATCAGGTTTTTTGTTTGTGTACTCAATAGGGCATGGACCAATTTACCAAATCACAGGGTCAACTAGATGAATGCACGTGTATTAACAATAAATTTACCTAATCACAGGGTTACGCAGCCAGACCAATGTACGTGTATTTAACATCAATTTGACCAATCACAGGGTCACAACCAGATCTATGCATGGTCAACGTCGTTTCAGCTTAGACTGTGATTGGTCAAATTCCATAATAGCAGAACAAAGTTTACGTGTTTTTGTGTTGGGAATGCCAAAGAGTTATACAGATTTAGTAATGAGCCTCTATCACAGAATGAGTATTAAAAATGTATTCGAGGGAAGATCGAACCAGTGGCGTGTTTAGGTAGGATTTCCATGGGGGGGGGAGTGGATTTTTTGGTTAATGTGCCGACAAAATAACCTTTGGGTTATAGTGTACAGACAACATCACAAATTTACCAACAGAACTATTTTGATGAACAAGTGGGAAAAGCCAACACCCCACCCTAACCCACCCCACCCCACCACCTATGGTTCGTTGACCTCGGATTGGAATCTTAGGATTGGCATCTTACAGATGAATTGGCGTTTGGTTGTTTGGTTGCAGTTCTGATCATTCCAGGTTCCATATAACGCACCATCGTAGTAGTAGATCTCGGTACAGTCTTCCCCACCAATGTTGTTGGGTTCCCCGTCCCCCGTGTACCAGTTGGTGTAATCTACTGGTGACACGTCCGTCCACACGAAGTTGCCTTCACTGTTCCTATCGTTGAAGCCCATCCATGTCTTCTTCATGCTGGCGCCTCCTTTTTGAGACAGCACGGTCACGTAGTTATTTTCCCTGGCAGAATGTATTGATGCCAAGTGGGCCTCGTCTTGTCTGTAATTGCAAAAAATAATGGAAACATGTCTAAACAAAAAACACATGGGAATGCACAGCAATCAAGCTTGTAGCGTAAACACAAACTACTTGCAACCTGTTAATTTACATGGGCCAACTTTCTCACACGGAAACCAATGTCTTAGCCTTGGGAATGAATTTTGCCACCGCCCCAAAAAAGATTCCCGTGGAAGAATTCATACAGTCTATTGAACCTTCCATCCGAAAGCTCGAAAAACAAAAGCCAGATGATATTCGTATAGATACACCAAGTCTTAAAAAACGTGAAGAAATCCAATATCAATAGACTGGAATATCAGGCAATTGGCAACCACTAAAAAGTGCAAATTCAATTACACCTGTTCAAAATAAATTGTTGCCATGAAAGGGATCCTAAAGAATAGTTAGGAAAGTCAGGAAAATTAAGCGTGACCAGTAAAGCGTTCTGGAGATATTAAGAAAAAATATCATAGGAGACCTCCCCATCTCCCTCCCCAGGCTTGATAGGGTTAAAATAATAGCCTTCGGAAGTGTTAGCCCAGAAAATATTGTGATAAAGGTCACAGAACAGCTACCCCCACCCCACTTTCTACGGTAAAAAGGAGGGGCTACCGACCCTTCGACCCCTCTAGGCTACTCGCCTGGATTCCGTAGGATTTTTTGTGTGAAGCAGTTGATGTACTTGATGAGGTGAAGTTGATGTAGGTACCATACCAATCATCTTGAAACGCTCACATTTCAAAGGAAACTCAGAAAAATATGCACATTAATTTTGCTCTGGTTGTTTAATGTATATTTTAATACGGGTATATAGGGCTAATTTTGCTATCATTACTGATGTTGTAATTTCCTTTAAAATCTTGAGTGTTAGTGTAATTTCAAATGTGATATTTTGTTCAATAACTCACACACAGCGTCCTTCGGCACCTAACCACGGTAATGGTTCTTTGTATAGTTTATAGCAGTCACTCTCCCATGTGAGATAGTCTTCGGGGCACGAAGGCGGGCGGCTGGAAAATCCTTTGGATACGGTTGCCACTACTACAGTTATAAAAAAAACACAATCGAAGTTTAATACCGCGTTCATCTTTACAAACGAATACCCGAGTACCACAAAAAGAGCTATCTATGAATGATACGCGAAAGCCACATACAGTTGATGAAGGGTGAAGTATATAATAAGCATAATATAAGTAAGTGATGTGAATGAACATTAGAGACTGAAAATAAGATGTAACATCAGGCTATATTTATAGGACGATCAGGGCCGTAGCGAGCGGGGGGTGTGTCACACCCCCAAATATTTTTTTCTCAGTCGGCATTTAGAGCCTCAGTCGGCAAATGAAGCATCAACGGTACTAGAACAAGGGTTGTTCCAGAATAAATTTTCAGTCGACAAACCTAGAGCTATGGGTTTGCTGATTGCAAATGTATCGTGTTTCTAAGCACTGAATATTTGCCGATCGAGTTGTTTGTTATCAGTTGTTTTTACTTTGTAATACATTGTATTTTACGAAAGAGCTGCGGTTTCGGGTAACAGTTTCCCCCATTTTTGGGGGAAAACAAAGTAAATTTGTCTGGTCATATTAGTGTTGTGTCGGTAAATTAACCCACAAAAAATATTTGCCCCGCCCCCTCAATTCTGAAATCCTGGCTACGTGATGTCAGTCGGCAAATTGGCTTCCATGCGTTCGTTACGCTCCTGAGGACAATACAAGATGAACAAAATAAGTATTTGTATGTAATAACGTAGAACATAATACTTTGTTAAGCCAAGACATATTGAAAAAATGAAAAGAAAGGGATTAAACTACTAAATCCCAAAACGTAAAAACGTGGAATAATGTTAAGACAAGGATTTGTATTTAAAAAAAAAAAAAATAAAATAAAAGAAAATTGGCTATTTTGTACATAAATTGAAACGTGAGAACCATTACATGAATGTGATTAATGTTAAAATACACGATAATGAAGAGGAAATAATTGATAGAAAATTAAGTGCATGCAGTTATAGACGGGAGTAACATGGGCGGATCCAGAACATTTTTTAGGGGGCTGAGAATCAAAAACAATTATTTTTCAGTACTACAAAGGGTGCCGCCACTTCCTATGCGCAACGGTTAGTACAGTACTAAGTAGGTCACCTCCTTATGTTTATCCCGCACACTGTGGGAATGGGAATGCGTTGTCCCCTCCCCTCCCCCCCTCTCTCTCTCTTTTTCTCTCCTTTTTTTTAATTTAATTTTTTTAAATTTCTTTTTATACGATTTTAGGGGGGGCTACAGCCCCCTTAGCCCCCCTGGATCCGCCAATGAGTAAGCATGGGAAAGAAACGTGAAAAAAGGGTGATTATCGTACTAACAAACAGATGGAACACTTGACAGGAAACGTGCCGTGCTTAGAACGGCACAGAGAACGGCTCACAGATTACGGGAAGGACGCTAGCAAACTTTGGAGAAGAGGGTGGGAAGCTTATACAAGGAGGATAACGAGCAGTGGAAAATGACTAATTGGGCCTATAACTATTGAATACAACTAACCAAATGGAGGATAAAAAGCCTGGAACAACACATGTGGATGGGAATATGTATAACGGTTGAAAAGGAAGGACAGGATGTTTATAAACATTAAGAGCAAATGAATTGTACCGGTAACTGATGATAAATACTACGTTGATGGAAGAAAGCGTAAGTCTAAATATTAAAAAACAGGTGGGTGTAAAACAATTTAAAAATTAATTAAAGTTTGAAAGAGCAGATTTTTTTTAATGAATTACCTCTAGCGCAAAACAGTTATTTAAGTTTAAATCACTGGATGAAACGAAAATCAATGAGAAACGGTTCTTGATAAGATTCTTGTATTTGTTAAAACCTTACGGGCATACAACATGTCATTAGTAAATTTGTTAAATTTGACATAAAATGAGGTCAACATTAAAAATAGATACAAAATTGTTTGTGGAAAGAAACCATGATGAAACTGAAACTTAAATCTGTTGATAATTGATCTATGGAAACCACATAAGAAGTCTGATTGAAAACATTTTCATAATATGGTTATATTCGTGACAACAGACAGAGTGGGTTTAATAACGATGACATTCGCCTTGAAAAGAAATTGGAGTTATGATTGAAAGTGAAATCAACGTAACTAATTCTTTTGTGAGGTTTCTGATAACTAAATTATATTTATCATTAAGCAGAGTAAAATTGTCGATGTAGAGCTTGATTTGTAAGATACACAGTACTTTGTTTAAAGAGAGAGAGAGAGAGAGAGAGAGTTGCCGACCGAAAAATTATTATATTTACATGTAAAATTGTACAATTTGATAAAGTAATTGTGACCTTGAAGAGAGTATCGTGGATGTCATCGGTTCTCAAAGTCAAAGGAAATGAGGGAAATGTCATCGAAATAATTAATATCTAAACTCTTAATTTGGTTTATAAGTTGGCTAGAACGGTTATTGATTTGCCAAAAGGAATAGAAATTGGTTGTTTGAAAAGAGTGAGTTTAATCTTGGTTAGCTGATGTAATAGCGTTACATGCGCTATGTGGACCAGAGAACACAATGTGTCCACATATTGTAGGTTCTTCAGACGTTATGTGAACTTACACACGTCCACGCAACGTTTTCACGAATTAGAAAATCTCAATTTTCTCAAAAAGGAAGCATTTTAGTATATGTCGTTATCAGTCGCAAAATGGAGTAGATTATTCAAGGGAAAGACTGAGACAAAATCCGCTCCAAAAAGAATCTTCAGTGCAAATGGTAATAGCACAGATTTATCAATATTGTGCGTTTTGAAAGTGACACGGTACATTGAAAAATTAGGTAACTTAAAACTCGACGCTGTTTGGCAAAATTGTCTCTTCGTGAAAACGCAATTTGCTTGTTAGCAGTTAGCACCTATTTTGCCCTTTGCCAATTAGTGTAATTACAAAACTAATGAGTTTTAGAACCTGCAACTTTGTGGGATTATAAATTATATAGATTAACGATATGCCTTGAAGACAAAAAACCTGACTTAAAGCAGAAAACCTGACTTCAAGCAGAAAACCTGACTTCAAGCAGAAAACCTGGCTTAAATTAGAGAACCTGAGTGAAACATCCTAGGTCCAATTTAGAAAAAAGGAAAATAAGGAGTGCACGCAATCTGACTTTAAAGAGGAACCTAACATAAACACAAAACTGCCAGTGGCGCACCCAGGATTTGATTGGAGGGGGGGGGGGGGGGCTCAAAATATTTTTATTTGAAATCCAATAATGGGGAGAGACATGGCTGACCCAAACCATAACCGCTGGCGCGGCTGCAGCCATGTCCCTAGTCGTGCTCGTCAGTGAACCTACGGCACGTTAAATGTTTCCTGGTGGTTTCTAGTCATAAAAAGAAGACATTATGGCATGATTCGGACTCGTAGGGTTTTACCTTCCATATAATTTCCTCCTCTTGATGTAAAGAACTTGAGCTTGTTTCGTCTGCAAGATTTCTATAGTTAAATACTTTCATTGCGTGGACGTAAAGTTTGTGATCATTCCAGGCGGAGCTAAATTTTTTCAAACACGAATTTGGCGGCAAAACCAAATCCCAATATTATCCAATCGGTGTTTGCTAAAAGAGTGTCACATAATCTTTGTAAATTAAAACCCAATCCTGGGCCATTGTGTACAAACTGGAAAGGAGTTGATTATAATGCGGGCGTGTTTAAATTTTACGAGTAACCTCAACGACAGTCAACGACCTCAACAAGAGAAACGGACAACAGAAAATGAAAATAAAATTAAGTAAAGCTGCTCCCTGATCAGGGTGCACCATGGCAGGGGAGAATGTGTAAAAATGCTTGTTATATATACTGGTGGCCCTTCAAGCTTACATGCACATGCATACGCAACGCCGTAAAATATAATAGTGAGTGGAATAAATGGAAAACTTTTGGAGGGGAGCTTGAGTCTCCTGAGTCCCCATCCCTTGTACCACTGCCCTATACTCCTTGCCGAACTCCTCTGTAAACAAGACTTGGGCTCAGATGTTGCTCTCTTTCCTGGCTCCTTCTTTAAAAAAAAAAAAAAAACATCAGCGGGCCCTTGGGAGGGGGGGGGGGCTCGATTCCCCCAAGCCCTCCCCCCCTTGGGTGCGCCACTGAAAACTGGGGCATCTAGGTTAAATTCAGAAAAGGGTAAAAAGTGTGTATGCCTTAAAGACATAAAACTGGATTTGAAATATTGGTTTAAGTTTAAATAAATTAAAAAAAAGAAGTTTAAACAGTCCTATACATACCGACAATGCCCAGGATGACAATGGCGATGGAAATCAAGGCAATGACCTTCCGTTTATTACGATAGTTTCCTTTATCTCGATTAAAGATATTCTTCTTATCTGATTTGGGTTTATTATTAGTAGCGCTCTCCATATTTTAATAGCTAGTCAGAGTTAATCTCAATCTTAGACGATATTTGAATGTTGTCTCTTGCAGTACTGATGACGATGAGCTATGTCGTCGTTATCTGTTGTCAAATAGCAGAATCCTCAAGCAACATGTGGGCTTGTATATAATATAGGCCTATACACAAGGGTTAAAACCAATTGGCTCTTTTCAGAGCCACACGCATCCTTACAAAATGACGTGTTTGCTTTGAGCTTGATATGCGCATGAGCAATGAATGAGATGAGTATAATCCCATTTTAAAGCCAACCATTTGAAATTGCACACACTTTACTGTGCAGAAAATATTTGATCAACATGATAAAACACAAAACAATGAAGCTGTGACCCATAAAAAACAATTAACAATGAATTGATGGATATTTTAATTTATTGTGCAGATGTCATAGGTTGTTTATGGCTGCTTATGGGATATTTTCATTAAAATAATTGGTTGAACAATCAGATGTATCACCCATAGCGCTTTATATTACGATTTAGGGCAACCATTGTTTTCAAATTATCAAATATCTTAAAAGATTTTCCTAAAATCTAAGAAAATACCAACAAATGTCTAAACAATTCATAAAATATTTCCCATACATTTTCTTGTAGTGTTTATTATAATTTTGTTTAATTTAATTACTTTTTAACGAATGTTTTTAAAACCCTAAATCTTTGATGGGGAAAGGGGCTGGTGTTGTTCAGGGGTTGTAATTGGACTTTGAAATATTTTGAATCATCAGTCCACCTTTGACAACAATTTTACGCCAATTTTATCCCTAAACCAAGCTCTAACTCTGTCACAAAACATCATACAGCCAAACAAATTAAAAACCTGGAACTACTCGCATGATGGCACATTCTTATCATTTTGATTATCATGTAATCGATACATCCATATATTATATGCGCCCAGCAGGGTGGATATGTGCGCGCTACAAATCTTTATTATTATTATTATTATTATTATTATTATTATTATTCAATGGTGCATTTGAAATTCATGGTCTATTAAAATGGTCTATATTCACACATACGTAAAATGTTTGTATTTCGCTTTGTATTTATTCATCGCTTTGGATTTTATAAAGACAAACAAAACCTTAAAATCGTTCCAACTGCAGTATTGTACACTGTAAAATTGTCACATGTCAGGTACATAAGGTGATCGAAATCCCACGGTTAATGTACTTGAGATGCCTGAGCCCTATTGTAGGCCGCAGAAGACCGATCTCTCACTTTATCATTCATTGTGTCCAAATCGAGCGATCCAAGCACCTCAACCGTCGATCTGGCAAATATATAGGCCTACACTGACCCACTTTGCGTGCAGGCGAGAACTGATGAGACTAGGATCCTAGGAGTTGGGGAAATAGTATGTGATCACTGAACCGAATCAGTTGTTGACAAGTACGGGGGAAGGAGGGTGGTTAGCTTAGGATGCAGGAGGGTGCACCCCACTAAATAGTGAGGAATTCATGCGCTGAGCTGTTTACCATAAAGTGTAAACCCACAAATTTGTCTGAAAAACAAAGATTTGAGGCCCATTCATTTGATGGATTGTGTAAAAATGGCTCACTATCATAATCTGGGATCCTTGAATTCCAACCGTGAGTATTTTGGATACACTAGGCCCTGAAAAAGTGGTCCTAATTTGATTTCAAGCGTAAGGCCTTTTTCCAAAATGGCTGCTTTTCAGTGTGGACGTTTTCACTACTGTAGAGGGTGGAATTCAATAAAACAGCTGTATGTTAATAAGGGACAAAACGTTAAGTGACATGGTTTGTGAGTGAGTCAATTTTAAAATAAAATAATAGTAAAGCTATTATTTATATACTTTTTCAAAACTAATTTCTGCAGAAAGTTAGTCAGAGGTAATGACCAGGCATTGGGGAGCGTTGAATCTTCTAGGCGAACCCAGCGTGATAACCACCTTAGCACCCTTCTGGGGGAATCGGCAGACCCCCGGTCCCTCCTTTTCATTCCCGCACCGTAACTAACTATCGAATAGGGGAGAGACTGGCGGCCCCCAAACCGTTGCTGCTGCCGCAGCTGCCATGTCCCTGAATTAGGTCTGTTCTAGGGCTTCGAACCGGTGCGTCCCAGCTCTGGAAGTCCCGCGATTGACACTTCCAGTGGACCGGCCAACGTGCTGCGCCATCTGGACCATGTTAGTATTAGATAGGTTAAATTAAACCTACTTAAATAAAGGGTTTGAAATGTATTGCTACACAATAAAAAGGGAAACAACGCAGGCGGGATTCGAACCGGGATCGCCTTTACGGATGTCAAGCGTCTAATCCATTATACCACCACTTCAACTGACTGCTTGCTATGAAAGAAAATTCATCATCATTTGATGTGATGGAAAGATAACGGGAATGCTCATTGATTTTGTAGTCCAACGTGATAATTTTTTATTTCCATGTGGTTTTGTAATTAGTAAGACTAATTGCGGTGACACCATGTGAAATTCTCAATTGAGTAGTAATTTGTTCTGAAAAGAACTGGAGATACAACTCGACGTTTCGATCAGACAAGTGTGCTCTGATCGTCCTCAGGAGAATGCCGGACTCTGGGAAATGCTGCTGCTCAAGTAGGCTGCTGGAGGATTACGCGATGACATAATTCTGCAGGATTAGTTCGTTGAGGCGTGCAGGCGAGAACTGATGAGACTAGGATACTAGGAGTTCAATAGTGTGTGCTCACTGAACCGAATCAGTTGTAATTTCTCAGCCGATTTCTGGGCAAACTCGATCACTACTAACAGCCAAGAAGCTCTTCATTTCGGTTTTCGGAACATATTTTCTTTTAGAAATATTCTCTCCATCGACACAATATATATATTGCATATAAACAGTGCATTTGTGCCACTTGTCTTTTTTATACATTCCTGATATTCAATTGTTATTATTTTGTATGCAATCTAATTAGCGGTTGGAACAACAATTTATTGGCGTTTGACAAAAGCTATAATTAATACAATATTAATCGCGAGGGGATTAAAATAGGCAAGTCTCATTATAGATTTTAGATTGATTGATTGATTAATTTTTAAAGTTATTTATTTTTGGGGGGTATTTTTTTCAATGTTTTTAATTTTACGCTCGACCGACACCCCAAATTTATAATCATCATTATTTTTAATCTATTGTGGGTTTAACCACGGTTTGACCATTATGCTTAATTTGTTTTTTAAAAACAAAGAAATTATCTGCAATTTGGAAGAAAAAATGCATAAGACTAAAATATGGTCGTCGCACCCGGGGATCAGAAATCAGCTGAGAATTCCTCCATTTGTATAGTTTTTTTGGGGAAATCAATTATTTTCTTAATTACAAAATATCCTGTTTATAATTCAACTGATTTCTTGAAGATTTTCTCCATAATTTTGCTATGAAACGTAAAAGCTTCCATTTTCTGGCCGACCACCTTTCTCCTCCATTGAATTTGTGCACAAACATGTGTGCGTTTGTTGACAACGTTTTTACAAAACCCAACTCCCATAATTCATTGCGCGCTCAATTCCGATAAGGCTTATGTATTGGCTATATTTAATGAAAAAAAGTGGCGGTCGGATACGACATTCTACCCAACACTTCAACTGTTCAGAGCTCAACTGTTCTTGTCACCAAGCAGAAATACCGGTAGAGCTCCAGCATGATGGTAATCCCTGTAGACCTCACAACAAAGTGACTTTGAAAGTCAACTCACTGGTGGTCAACCTCTCTTTCACCACTGCATCTAATTCTAACTGCCTCACTCACCATAAAACTCTTCCAGCATACCTTTAGGCTGAGTGCTGAGAGCCAACTGCTTCTGTGCCATATCCAATATAATTGCTGATTTAAAACTGAAACAATAATTCAACTGTTTTGTGATTTCTGACACTTAAAATTATATGAATATGGTCTCTTTCTGTTTCATCAATTTTGTTTTTGGAGATAAAACATCATGGCTTCTCCGCTCCAGCTCCCTATCCACCATACGTTCTCGCTGCAGCCGTAGTCACTGGAGGGCGCAATTTCTCTGGAGCCCTGGGTTACATAATTATAGTGTGGGCTCCAACGAAGGCTCCAACGAAGAAGAGAGGTGCTTTTTAAAGCGAGAAAGACTCAGGGTAAGTGGCCATTTAGTAATACTCCCATATATAACCCAGTCCAATTCCGTGCAAAACGACATTCAGTGTTCACAGATGAAAACATGCCGTGATTTTCCGCATTAATAAAAACATCGTGTCTGATTTTATATCCTGGCAAGACAAACATAAAAACATTAAACCTTTCTCATTATGCCTGCGCTTGTTTTGAGTTTTTTAAATGATCAGAACTTTGACTCAACTGTTTCTGTTATTTCATAAAAATAACACCGTAATGTTAGCATTGCCTTCTGTGTGTGTTCCGACCGCATGATGGGGGCTTGCGCTGCGTAGAAATTCTCTCCCTTTGTGTACGTCACGAACGTTTCGTTAAAACTTCGACAATTTGAGGGGTCACTATTTTTGATTATTAGATAAACCATTAATAATCCACTCGATTAAAAAAACATTTAAAATTGTTTTTAATTCATACCAATCAATATAACAGCACCAAGAAATAAAGTTTGGTAAATACACTCTTCACACGACCTTTAATTGTAGTTACGTCTTTGTGTCAGGATGTTCTTCGACTATTACATTACATGTCTGATACAGGTAAATGATACATTTTTACTTATTTTTTGTTTTATTTTCACTGGAAATTGTCTTTGTAATTTTTAGAGTTTAGTAGGGGAAAGATAAATTTAAGTAAAGAAACATTTTCTTTTTGGTGTCGAGACAAATTCTATAAGTGTTCCGTGAGCTTTGGGAATCGACGGCAAGTCAACTACAGTACCGGCTAGTTCATTAATTTAGCGGTGGGAAAAGTTACGATAACTTGGTATACGTCTCGGTGACGTGGTTGCGAAGATTAACGGAGAAAATAATTTCCATTCAGAGTGAGGCATAACTCGAAATTATTTCGTAAGGGGCTAGCTTTGTTTGGGATTATTGGTTATCTGACAGGCGTATTGGAGTGAATCATTTACAGGAGGCCGTCAGTATTTGTTTTATGGGTTATTGTAAAGGGATCGGGGCTCGGGGATCTCTCTTAACGTAAATGGCTGTTGGGTCTGGTATGTTTTCGTCGGAAACCGTTATTATTGTTTGACATAATTATTGTTAATTTTGCCTTAATTCTTCCATTTCATTTTTATTATGTATACCATTTTGTATTAAAGAAACTTGTGGTTAACTGAATAATTCAATTAGATTGATATAGAACATGAGGTGAACCGTATTTTGTGCTGATTTAAAGTTGTTATTTTTCTGTTTTTTTTAACAGGTTTAAAAATTAAAAAAATTGGTTTTGGGTTTACGTTTCATTTTGGTTGTAGTTCCCCTCGATTTGCGATAAGTTCATTGGTCCACGGTATCTTTACTTGCATTCTGTTTTTTATTCCTGGGTGTGCAAATGCTCTGGTTACATCTGTTGTGCTTTTTTATATTTTCTTTGAATCAGGATATGTCCTTAACAAATATCATGTGAAAGTTTATAGTGAAAATGCATTACAAAAAATCAATATGCAGTCAAATTAACAATCATCGATGCGCTGAGTTGAGTTGACTTGAAAACTCATAACCAATGTCAGTGTAATAAATAATAGTACACTCTTAAAACTAAAGTGTTGAATCAACACTTTACTAAGAGTTCGGTCAGTGACTACTCTTTATAAAGTTGGATTTAACTTTTAAAAGTGTTGAATTAACATTGATAAAGTTAGACTTAACTTGACTCCATGTTAATTCAACACTTTCTTTTAGTTGAATTTAGTTGAAGTCACTGACCGAACTTTTAAATAGTTGATTCAACACTTTAGTTTTAAGAGTGTAGTTTTCTATTTTCATCTTTTCTATTATATATACAGTGAAAAAAATGTCAGTAACATGTTGTATAAGAATTTTTTTTATTGTTTTTTTTCCGGCGGTAATCCGCAGATAAGATAAAATTCAGATAATAGGATGTTGATGGACAAATATTTCAGGTATCAAATTAATAACGTATTATGAATTCATTGGTATTTAGAAGAAAAAACTAATACAATTAATTTTTTATAGAAATATTATATACGATCACTCGTAACTCTACATGATCATGTTTAGTTACGATAATCGTAACTTCCTTAAAACAACACTTTATGTAACATTTCCACTTCTCCCTTGATTTTTATTTGGGTGCAAATATCAATATTGTTACAAATTTGGTTTTATTTTCAAAACAACACAACCAAATCCTTATATTAAATTTTACAGAAGCTATACAAAATAATTGGGTATCATATTTATGGTAAAATGTGGATAATGTTGTATATAGATGTTTAGTTTGGTAACATGTTCTGCAGTATAAATTTGGTTTTATTTTTATTTTTAACAGAAATTCATTAACTAAAGTGCCATATTCTTCTTGCTAATGACAGTGTAGACTTTCAAATGAGTTATTGAATGTCATAATCTATTGGATATATTATTTACACGATCATGACAATGACGATGACAATTAAGACTATATATGTGCTTTCACTAGTAGTTCCAATATTTGTTTTATACTGCGGTCTACGGCGCCAGCGGGAACGTGCCCCACTCACTTTGCTGAAAATTCAAACTTTAAAGAAAATCATAAGAGTTTCTCTTGTATTGCTGAATTAAAGTCCCTCCACATTATCATGTGCACAAAAGAACCAGACTGGAGTCAAGAGTGGGTTGAGTTGCATATAAGTGTCCAGAACGCATGTACAGAGTGTACACTATAGCATAAGGCCTCTTTAACACTGGTATTTACTATAAATGGACATCCGATTAGACTTGTTCAAAATAAACGGAAGCCATGGCAACCATGAACAACAACAGACAGCACGTTTGGGGATTCATGTCATATGCCCAACGCTTCCAACGCATCAATCGTGTTTACTCGTTTCTAAAAACACGATAATTACTTTTTATTTCGAAAATCTTCACATAACCTGTATGATTTCAACCCCAGTGGGGTAACAACATTGAAAACAAAAAGGTTTTCGGCCACTTTTTTTAAAGAAAAAAAACAGGAAATATTAAACTTAACTGATTCACCAGGGGAATCAGAGGGAAGGGAGTTGAAGGCATGGGTAGCAATCTTAATACTAACACTAGATTGCTGCCACTGCTGACTGTTGATTATGCTGGATGGAGTATGGCGTTTATATTTGGACATCTGGAGTACTGTAGTACTAATCGCTTCAGATGATTATTGGAGCAAAATCTACTTTATACATATCTGCGACATTGGGCCAAACAAAGCTCAAGTCAGAATAGTATGTTGGATAAATAACGTGCCAGAAATAAAAGGATATATACTAGTAGATGCAAGTAAGATTTGTAGCTTTGCATGGTGAAAAGGATACGTAAAGACTGTTTGTAGTGACACCGTGTAGAAATCCTCTTTCTGATATAGATGCAAACAGTTACAATCACAACAGAAAACTTCCCCGGAGTTGTGGCTATTTATCCAGTAAACTTTACTACATCAAAGCATTTTGTTGCAGCGCATCCATACGTGTACGTTGTATGTATGTGCATGGCGAGAATAGCTGGCCTAAGGGTCACCCGTGATACTTAACGACTTCCTTCAAAAGATCTTGGAATATACCAGCCGCAGCGGTATTTGACATACCGGTGGCCGGGGCACGAGCGAGCCTAAAACGCAGAAGGTAAATTTGTTTTAACTCATGCTTTCTTGCTATGTGTTTTGCTTTAATATGGAAAGAATAAAGCCGGATACATGGTGTTATGACTGTGTTTCTTTATACCCACTCCATCGAAATGAGGAATGTCCCCCAACACATGTTTCCGTGTAATTGACTTAACAAAACGTGCATGACTGCATTATTACATTATCAATTTATCACATCCTAACACAGGAATGAAATCAACCAAAAAATGAATGTTTGGTATCATCAGAAGGCCCATTAAATTCTCTTTAAGTTGATATTCATATCTCAAAATGTGAAATTTGGGGGACATTCCTTATTTCGATGAAGCGGGTCACATTATTTGGTTGTGAACTGTTAATGCCTTCTATATATTATGACCAATAGGAAAACAGAAATACACCCATCCATGGGCGGCGATCCCGGCGAGGTGGCAATGTCCACCCCAATAATTATCGCCCTCTAAAAACTATACTCAGAGCACACAGATAAAGAGATTTGTTCTTTGTATTTTTCCACTATACAAACACCCCCAATGAGTCTATTGAATCTTTTTAGGTCTAATGTTTCTCGAAAAGAGTATTCGTGTGTAGATACCCCCGATGCATTGTAACAAAAAAATCACGTTTATTTTATTTAAAACATTCAAAAATTCAAACTAATATTTGTATTATAAAAAATGGGTGCTAATCCATACCCCCAATCGTAAGAAAAAATTTACGCCCCAATATAGTAAATAATTAAATACAAATTTTGACATTTTGTCGGTTTTGAAAACCCAGTAGTATTGGCCAACAGAGGGCGGCAGTTCCTCACTGCAGTATTCACAGCTGACCCAGTTATGGTTTTGTGCGCAGTGGGTTGTATAAAAGCTCTATGATAAAAGTAAGTTGTTTATTGTTTTATGCTATATTGGTATCTGTGGTGCATAATATTATTTCGTAACGACGATAGATTTGTAATACCTGATGAGGGAGCAGTATATACAAAAATGCTAAGTGTGAGTGGGCGGAGTAAAAGTTATTGTTCGAAAAATTAAACAGGGTTTTTGGCGGAGGTCGTATGGCGGCATGGTCGGATGCTGACATGAAAGACCGCTCGGGAAATTAAATAGCTTGAAACAAGGTTTTGCTTGGGCCGTTTGGGATACCTGCTCTCCCCTCGTCTTGGGTCAAGACTGTGTTGGTATGTTTTTGATATACACGATCCGTCGCCGCACGCCGCACGAGGGCGCTACACGAACTGCTATCAAACACGAACCGCTATCATACACGAACCGCTATCAAACACAGTCTTCTATATAGCTCTCCCTCGATCCTCGGGACAATTGATTTGTTCGTAATGATGATAATTTCTAAGTGACTTCAATTGAATTCAAACTGTACGAGTCATCCCAGATAATTCTCACACGAAAAACATTTTTCTGATGGCGTTTTACTTGATAACTAGGATGGGGTTTCTACAGTATACAGTGTGAAGAAAACAAGCCAACAAACCATTTATTGAGTTTTGAATTTGGACAATTCCTTCATACCTTAAACGCCCTCCATGGACACTTAGCCCTCCGTAAAATATTGTCAAGTTGCCGGTGATCTCAGTGAAAACAATACTGCAGTATACAGTGTGAAGAAAACAAAACCATTAAACCATTTCTAGGTTCGGGTATAACTTTAAAGTTTTCAAGGGAGGCCGACAGATTTCTATCGAAATGAAAGCTTAGGTTCACCTCTTTCAGGAAAACACATCAATTTTGAATTTGGCCAATTCCTTCATGCCTTAAACAGCTCCTATGGACACTTAGCCCTCCCTCAAGTTGCCGGTGTTAATGTTCTCAGTGGAAATAATACAGCACTATACAGTGTGAAGAAACAAACAACCGCCGCTTGATCTAAACGATCGCAATCTGTATCTGACTTAGAAAAAGTTTTCACCAACGATTTCAGAACTTCGAAATCGCCACATGAGTCCATGAGAAGGGTGATGCCACTAGAGTAGTAACGTTATTGTCTGTCATCGGCCAGCAAGCTGTCGATACATACATTCACATGGGCCAATGATGGCGACGATAAGAGGTATGACATTGTCGTTGATAAATTGGCCTCATTTTGCAAAGGCAAAAATAACATAACGTATGAACGCTATATTTAACTGTAGGAGACAATAGATGCGTTTGTAACAGCATTAAAAACGCTCGCTGATACATGTGAATTTGGTGAGCTAAAAGATAGCCTGATCAGAGACCGCATCATACTTGGTATTCGTCATACTAGCCTCAAGCAACGACTGCTTCGAGATCCTGAGCGACTTGACAAAGCTGTGATGCTGATCAGAGCAACTACGGTACTTCTGCACAGGTTCAAAATATGGCTACGAGTAGTAATCAGTCTCAAGTCAGCGCAGTTCGCCACAAACCTCGTAGGCGTCAGCAACCGCACAAACCTGTCAATAAGCCGTCACACCCTTGCAACTTCGGCACTGCTTCGTCGAAATACCACAATGGAGCTACGGCAAAAGGCATTTGCCGAAACTGTGGTGGAAGTTTTCCCCATTTTGGTGCTTGCCCAGCGTATGGAAAAACTTGTGACTTTTGCAAAAAGAACAATCACTTTGCAAATGTATGCAGAGCCAAAAGGGCAAACAAATCCAACATACATGCAGTAGGCCTACAGGCTGATTCTCCTGGGCACGACACTGATACAGACGAAGATGAGTATGCTTTCATTCTTCATAGCTCAAACCAAAAACAACCACGAGTCACTGTCACCATTAACTTCCGTGAGCATCATTTTCACAAATGAACATTTGGACAACAACAAACAAACAACTAGACGGCAGTTGATATTACAAACACATAGGTGTTCGAGTTTTGTCAGGGCAGTGATGATGACGTCAGCATGTTTTTTTAAAGAAACTTTGCATTATTATTTTTTAATATTAAACTTTCACTTCCGGTTTGGACAGGAAGTAAGGTCAAATTGGGGTCACCTTTGTGTAAATTATTTTGACAATTAACGATCTGTACAATGGTACACAAATTGTGAATTTATCTCTTGTGGTTGTTGAGATATAATTTGGTTAAATATTAAACTTTGACTTCCGGTTTGGACAGGAAGTAAGGTCAAATTGGGGTCACCTTTGTGTAAATATTTTTCGACAATTAATCTATACAATGGTGCAAAAAATTTCAATGTACATCTTGTGGTTGTTGAGATAAGATTTTTTTAAATATTAAACTTTGACTTCCGGTTTGGACAGGAAGTAAGGTCAAATTGGGGTCACATTTGTGTGAATATTTTTCGACAATTAACAATCTATACAATGGTGCAAAAAATGTGAATTTACCTCTTGTGGTTGTTGAGATATGATTTTTTTAAATATTAAACTTTGACTTCCGGTTTGGACAGGAAGTAAGGTCTCATTGGGGTCACCTTTGTGTACATTTTTTTGACAATTAACGATCTGTACAATGGTGCAAAGATTGTGAATTTACCTGTTGTGGAAGATTTTGTTTTAAATATGAAACTTTGACTTCCAGTTTAGACAGGAAGTAAGGTCAAATTGGGGTCACCTTTGTGTAAAATTGTTTTGACAATTAACGATCTGTACAATGGTACAAAAATTGTGAATTTACCTCTTGTGGTTGTTGAAATATGATTTTTTTAAATATTACACTTTGACTTCCGGTTTGGACAGGAAGTAAGGTCAAATTGGGGTCACTTTTTGTAAATATTTTTTGACAATTAACGATCTGTACAATGGTACAAAAATTGTGAATTTACCTCTTGTGGTTGTTGAGATATGATTTTTTTCAATATTAAACTTTGACTTCCGGTTTGGACAAGAAGTAAGGTCAAATTGAGGTCACCTATGTGTAAATATTTTTCTACAATTAATCTATACAATGGTGCAAAAATGTAAATTTACCTCTTGTGGTTGTTGAGATATGATTTTTTTAAATATTAAATTTTGACTTCCGGTTTGGACAGGAAGTAAGGTCAAATTGGGGTCACCTTTTTGTAAATATTTTTCGACAATTAACGATCTGTACAATGGTACAAAAATTGTGAATTTACCTCTTGTGGTTGTTGAGATATGATTTTTTTAAATATTAACCTTTGACTTCCGGTTTGGACAGGAAGTAAGGTCAAATTGGGGTCACCTTTTTGTAAATATTTTTCGACAATTAACAATCTATACAATGGTGCAAAAATGTGAATTTACCTCTTGTGGTTCTTGAGAGATGATTTTTTACAAATTTTTTAACTTTGATTTCCAGTTTGGACAGGAAGTAAGGTCAAATTGGGGTCACCATTTTGTAAATATTTTTTGAAAACTAACGGCCTGTACAATGGTACAAAAATTGTGAATTTACCCATTGTGGTTGTTGAGATATGATTTTTTTAATATTAAACTTTGACTTCCGGTTTGGACAGGAAGTAAGGTCAAATTGGGGTCACCTTTGTGTAAATTATTTTGACAATTAACGATCTGTACAATGGTACAAAAATTGTGAATTTACCTCTTGTGGTTGTTGAGATATGATTATTTTCAATATTAAACTTTGACTTCCAGTTTGGACAGGAAGTAAGGTCAAATTGGGGTCAACTTTTGTAAAATTATTTTGACAATTAACGATCTGTACAATGGTACAAAAATTGTGAATTTACCTCTTGTGGTTGTTGAGATATGATTTTTTTAAATATTAAACTTTGACTTCCGGTTTGGACAGGAAGTAAGGTCAAATTGGGGTCAACTTTTGTAAATATTTTTCGACAATTAACAATCTATACAATGGTGCAAAAAATGTGAATTTACCTCTTGTGGTTGTTGAGATATGATTTTTTTAAATATTAAACTTTGACTTCTGGTTTGGACAGGAAGTAAGGTCTCATTGGGGTCACCTTTGTGTAAATTTTTTTGACAATTAACGATCTGTACAATGGTGCAAAGGTTGTGAATTTACCTCTTGTGGAAGATTTTGTTTTAAATATGAAACTTTGACTTCCAGTTTAGACAGGAAGTAAAGGTCAAATTGGGGTCACCTTTGTGTAAAATTGTTTTGACAATTAACGATCTGTACAATGGTACAAAAATTGTGAATTTACCTCTTGTGGTTGTTGAAATATGATTTGTTTAAATATTACACTTTGACTTCCGGTTTGGACAGGAAGTAAGGTCAAATTGAGGTCACCTATGTGTAAATATTTTTCTACAATTAATCTATACAAT
The DNA here is from genome assembly GCA_029582265.1 of Zoroaster sp. YZ-2022. Taxonomy (NCBI): domain Eukaryota; kingdom Metazoa; phylum Echinodermata; class Asteroidea; order Forcipulatida; family Zoroasteridae; genus Zoroaster; species Zoroaster sp. YZ-2022. The sequence continues at coordinate 24,857,434 of CM055828.1, read as the reverse complement.
GGTGCAAAAATGTAAATTTACCTCTTGTGGTTGTTGAGATATGATTTTTTTAAATATTAAACTTTGACTTCCGGTTTGGACAGGAAGTAAGGTCAAATTGAAGTCACCTTTTTGTAAATATTTTTCGACAATTAACGATCTGTACAATGGTACAAAAATTGTGAATTTACCTCTTGTGGTTGTTGAGATATGATTTTTTTAAATATTAACCTTTGACTTCCGGTTTGGACAGGAAGTAAGGTCAAATTGGGGTCACCTTTTTGTAAATATTTTTCGACAATTAACAATCTATACAATGGTGCAAAAATGTGAATTTACCTCTTGTGGTTCTTGAGATATGATTTTTACAAATTTTTAACTTTGACTTCCAGTTTGGACAGGAAGTAAGGTCAAATTAGTCACCATTTTGTAAATATTTTTGAAAACTAACGGCCTGTACAATGGTACAAAAAATTGTGAATTTATCCCTTGTGGTTGTTGAGATATGATTTTTTAATATTAAACTTTGACTTCCGGTTTGGACAGGAAGTAAGGTCAAATTGGGGTCACCTTTGTGTAAATTATTTTGACAATTAACGATCTGTACAATGGTACAAAAATTGTGAATTTACCTCTTGTGGTTGTTGAGATATGATTATTTTCAATATTAAACTTTGACTTCCAGTTTGGACAGGAAGTAAGGTCAAATTGGGGTCACCTTTGTGTAAATTATTTTGACAATTAACGATCTGTACAATGGTACAAAAATTGTGAATTTACCTCTTGTGGTTGTTGAGATATGATTTTTTTAAATATTAAACTTTGACTTCCGGTTTGGACAGGAAGTAAGGTCAAATTGGGGTCAACTTTTGTAAATATTTTTCGACAATTAACAATCTATACAATGGTGCAAAAAATGTGAATTTACCTCTTGTGGTTGTTGAGATATGATTTTTTTAAATATTAAACTTTGACTTCTGGTTTGGACAGGAAGTAAGGTCTCATTGGGGTCACCTTTGTGTAAATTTTTTTGACAATTAACGATCTGTACAATGGTGCAAAGGTTGTGAATTTACCTCTTGTGGAAGATTTTTGTTTTAAATATGAACTTTGACTTCCAGTTTAGACAGGAAGTAAAGGTCAAATTGGGGTCACCTTTGTGTAAAATTGTTTTGACAATTAACGATCTGTACAATGGTACAAAAATTGTGAATTTACCTCTTGTGGTTGTTGAAATATGATTTGTTTAAATATTACACTTTGACTTCCGGTTTGGACAGGAAGTAAGGTCAAATTGAGGTCACCTATGTGTAAATATTTTTCTACAATTAATCTATACAATGGTGCAAAAATGTAAATTTACCTCTTGTGGTTGTTGAGATATGATTTTTTTAAATATTAAACTTTGACTTCCGGTTTGGACAGGAAGTAAGGTCAAATTGAAGTCACCTTTTTGTAAATATTTTTCGACAATTAACGATCTGTACAATGGTACAAAAATTGTGAATTTACCTCTTGTGGTTGTTGAGATATGATTTTTTTAAATATTAACCTTTGACTTCCGGTTTGGACAGGAAGTAAGGTCAAATTGGGGTCACCTTTTTGTAAATATTTTTCGACAATTAACAATCTATACAATGGTGCAAAAATGTGAATTTACCTCTTGTGGTTCTTGAGATATGATTTTTACAAATTTTAAACTTTGACTTCCAGTTTGGACAGGAAGTAAGGTCAAATTGGGGTCACCATTTTGTAAATATTTTTTGAAAACTAACGGCCTGTACAATGGTACAAAAATTGTGAATTTATCCCTTGTGGTTGTTGAGATATGATTTTTTTAATATTAAACTTTGACTTCCGGTTTGGACAGGAAGTAAGGTCAAATTGGGGTCACCTTTGTGTAAATTATTTTGACAATTAACGATCTGTACAATGGTACAAAAATTGTGAATTTACCTCTTGTGGTTGTTGAGATATGATTTTTTTCAATATTAAACTTTGACTTCCAGTTTAGACAGGAAGTAAGGTCAAATTGGGGTCACCTTTGTGTAAATTATTTTGACAATTAACGATCTGTACAATGGTACAAAAATTGTGAATTTACCTCTTGTGGTTGTTGAGATATGATTATTTTCAATATTAAACTTTGACTTCCAGTTTGGACAGGAAGTAAGGTCAAATTAGGGGTCAACTTTTTGTAAATATTTTTCGACAATTAACAATCTATACAATGGTGCAAAAAATGTGAATTTACCTCTTGTGGTTGTTGAGATATGATTTTTTTAAATATTAAACTTTGACTTCTGGTTTGGACAGGAAGTAAGGTCTCATTGGGGTCACCTTTGTGTAAATTTTTTTGACAATTAACGATCTGTACAATGGTGCAAAGATTGTGAATTTACCTCTTGTGGAAGATTTTGTTTTAAATATGAAACTTTGACTTCCAGTTTAGACAGGAAGTAAAGGTCAAATTGGGGTCACCTTTGTGTAAAATTGTTTTGACAATTAACGATCTGTACAATGGTACAAAAATTGTGAATTTACCTCTTGTGGTTGTTGAAATATGATTTGTTTAAATATTACACTTTGACTTCCGGTTTGGACAGGAAGTAAGGTCAAATTGGGGTCACCTTTTTGTAAATATTTTTTGACAATTAACGATCTGTACAATGGTACAAAAATTGTGAATTTACCTCTTGTGGTTGTTGAGATATGATTTTTTTCAATATTAAACTTTGACTTCCGGTTTGGACAAGAAGTAAGGTCAAATTGAGGTCACCTTTGTGTAAATATTTTTCGACAATTAATCTATACAATGGTGCAAAAAATGTAAATTTACCTCTTGTGGTTGTTGAGATATGATTTTTTTAAATATTAAACTTTGACTTCCGGTTTGGACAGGAAGTAAGGTCAAATTGGGATCACCTTTTTGTAAATATGTTTTGACAATTAACGATCTGTACAATGGTACAAAAATTGTGAATTTACCTCTTGCGGTTGTTGAGATATAATTTTTTTTAAATATTAAACTTTGACTTCCGGTTTGGACAGGAAGTAAGGTCAAATTGGGGTCAACATTGTGTAAATATTTTTCGACAATTACCGATATGTACAATGGTACAAAAATTGTGAATTTACCTCTTGTGGTGGTTGAGATATGATTTTTTAAAATATTAAACTTTGACTTCCGGTTTGGACAGGAAGTAAGGTCAAATTGGGGTCACCTTTTTGTAAATATTTTTTGACAATTAACGATCTGTACAATGGTACAAAAATTGTGAATTTACCCCTTGTGGTTGTTGAGATATGATTTTTTTAATATTAAACTTTGACTTCCGGTTTGGAGAGGAAGTAAGGTCAAATTGGGGTCACCTTTGTGTAAATTATTTTGACAATTAACGATCTGTACAATGGTACAAAAATTGTGAATTTACCTCTTGTGGTTGTTGAGATATGATTTTTTTCAATATTAAACTTTGACTTCCAGTTTGGACAGGAAGTAAGGTCAAATTGGGGTCAACTTTGTGTAAATTATTTTGACAATTAACGATCTGTACAATGGTACAAAAATTGTGAATTTACCTCTTGTGGTTGTTGAGATATGATTTGTTTAAATATTAAACTTTGACTTCCGGTTTGGACAGGAAGTAAGGTCAAATTGGGGTCACCTTTTGTAAATATTTTTGACAATTAACGATCTGTATAATGGTACAAAAATTGTGAATTTACCTCTTGTGGTTGTTGAGATATGATTTTTTTCAATATTAAACTTTGACTTGCGGTTTAGACAGGAAGTAAAGGTCAAATTGGGGTCAACTTTGTGTAAAATTGTTTTGACAATTAACGATCTGTACAATGGTACAAAAATTATGAATTTACCTCTTGTGGTTGTTGAGATATGATTTTTTTAAATATTAAACTTTGACTTCCGGTTTGGACAGGAAGTAAGGTCAAATTGGGGTCACCTTTGTGTAAATTATTTTGACAATTAACGATCTGTACAATGGTACAAAAATTGTGAATTTACCTCTTGTGGTTGTTGAGAGATGATTTGTTTAAATATTAAACTTTGACTTCCTGTGTGGACAGGAAGTAAGGTCAAATTGGGGTCACCTTTTTGTAAATATTTTTGACAATTAACGATCTGTACAATGGTATAAAATTGTGATTGTACCCTTGTGGTTGTTGAGATAATGATTTTTAAAATATTAAACTTTGACTTCCGGTTTGGAGAGGAAGTAAGGTCAAATTGGGGTCACCTTTGTGTAAATTATTTTGACAATTAACGATCTGTACAATGGTACAAACATTGTGAATTTACCTCTTGTGGTTGTTGAGATATGATTTTTTTCAATATTAAACTTTGACTTCCAGTTTGGACAGGAAGTAATGTCAAATTGGGGTCACCTTTTGTAAATATTTTTGACAATTAACGATCTGTACAATGGTACAAAAATTGTGAATTTACCTCTTGTGGTTGTTGAGATATGATTTTTTTCAATATTAAACTTTGACTTCCGGTTTAGACAGGAAGTAAAGGTCAAATTGGGGTCAACTTTGTGTAAAATTGTTTTGACAATTAACGATCTGTACAATGGTACAAAAATTATGAATTTACCTCTTGTGGTTGTTGAGATATGATTTTTTTAAATATTAAACTTTGACTTCCGGTTTGGACAGGAAGTAAGGTCAAATTGGGGTCACCTTTTGTAAATATTTTTCGACAATTAACGATCTGTACAATGGTACAAAAATTGTGAATTTACCTCTTGTGGTTGTTGAAATATGATTTGTTTAAATATTACACTTTGACTTCCGGTTTGGACAGGAAGTAAGGTCAAATTGGGGTCACCTTTTTGTAATTTTTTTTGACAATTAACGATCTGTACAATGGTACAAAAATTGTGAATTTACCTCTTGTGGTTGTTGAGATATGATTTTTTTAATATTAAACTTTGACTTCCGGTTTGGACAGGAAGTAAGGTCAAATTGGGGTCACCTTTGTGTAAATATTTTTCGACAATTAATCTATACAATGGTGCAAAAAATGTAAATTTACCTCTTGTGGTTGTTGAGGTATGATTTTTTTAAATATTATACTTTGTCTTCCAGTTTGGACAGGAAGTAAGGTCAAATTGGGATCACCTTTTTGTAAATATTTTTTGACAATTAACGATTTGTACAATGGTGCAATAATTGTGAATTTACCTCTTCCGGTTGTTGAGATATAATTTTTTTTAAATATTAAACTTTGACTTCCGGTTTGGACAGGAAGTAAGGTCAAATTGGGGTCACCTTTTGTAAATATTTTTGACAATTAACGATCTGTACAATGGTACAACAATTGTGAATTTACCTCTTGTGGTTGTTGAGATATGATTTTTTTCAATATTAAACTTTGACTTCCGGTTTGGACAGGAAGTAAGGTCAAATTGGGGTCACTCACAACTCGTATTTCATCTACTTGTTGAGTTCTAAGTACATGCCAAGTTTCAAGTTCATGTGAAGTAAAAAAAAAAACCGAACAAAAACAAGAGGTGTTCGCGCTGTAGCTCGAACACCTAAAAAAAAAAAACGTACAAAAACAATAGGTGTTTCGGGCACATACCCGAACACCTAAAAAAAACTGTACAAAAATAATAGGTGTTTCGGGCAGATAACCGAACACCTAAATAATACTCTTGGACTCAGTATTAAGATCTGTGTATTTTATTTCAGCTACAAAAGAACACTTTTAGCTGTTATTCAAAGGTGGGAGGAATGTAATGTTCATATATAACGCAACAGTACCATTACTTTATTGCAGACCTCCTTGTGCTCTATGTGTTTTAAAACAATAACATCACATTATACTTAGGTGACCTTTGACATCAGTACAATGAATAAACCATGCATGCCATATGCCATGATTCAGTGCCAACAAACCTTCGTCAAGATTAATCAATTTATTTAATCAAAACAAAAAGCTGTAAATATTATATGTTTGAGAAAGATTTTGCCGAATAAGATGGCCTAAAGGATATCCAATGTTGAGCTATATCAAATAACCGGCATAACAAAAATGAGTGAGACAGTTACAATGAGAAAATGGACATTGATTGGACACATTTTAAGGATGGATAACGACAGGATTTGCGCAACATAACATCTCTGACCTGACAACCTGAAGGAAAACGACGTGTAGGAAGGTCAAACTGACAACCCGCAGAAGGACTGTAGAAAAAGAAAGGGACAAACATGAATGGAGAGGTTGGGGTGCGGCGAGGACGGTGGCGAAAGACAGGGGGAGGTGGAAAGAGTGCATCAGGGCCTTATTATGTGTCAATGGGCACGAAGAGGATAGGTGAGATGATGACTTTTAAGTTGCTACCTTTTTAAAAATTGATTGTTACCATCATTAACGCAGAATATTGTCTTGATGTTATGTGGAGAAGTACAAAATGTACAAACTCTGCATACAAATACACACACTTTTACCCGGTGGGAAATCACCCTGGTACTCTAAAGGTCACGCAAAGTGTAAACAAGTCACATGGTCTATATTCACACATACGTAAAATGTTTGTATTTCGCTTTGTATTTATTCATCGCTTTGGGTTTTATAAAGACAAACAAAACCTGCAATCGCGGCCGCTCCAACTACAATATTATTGTACACTGTAAAATTGCCACATAACGTGATTGAAATCCCACAGTCAATGTACTTGAGATGCCTGAGCCGTATTGAAGGCCGTAGAAGGCTGATCTCTCACTTTATCATTCATTGTGTCCAAATCGAGCGATCCAAGCACCTCATCCGTCGATAGGCCTACACTGACTCACTTTGCTCATCAGGTTTTTTGTTTGTGTACTCAATAGGATAGGGCATGGACCAATTTACCAATTAATCACAGGGTCAACTAGATAAATGCACGTATATTAACAATAAATTTATCTAATCACAGCGTTACGCAGCCAGACCAATGTACGTGTATTTAACATCGATTTGACCAATCACAGGGTCACAACCAGATCTATGCATGGTCAACGTCGTTTCAGCTTAGACTGTGATTGGTCAAATTCCATAATAGCAGAACAAAGTTTACGTGTTTTTGTGTTGGGAATGCCAAACAGTTATACAGATTTAGTAATGAGCCTCTATCACAGAATGAGTATTAAAAAGGTATTCGAGGGAAGATCGAACCAGTGGCGTGTTTAGGTAGGATTTCCATGGGGGGGGGGGAGAGGATTTGTTGGTTAATTTGCCGACAAAATAACCTTGGGGTTATAGTGTACAGACAACATCACAAATTTACCAACAGAACTATTTTGATGAACACGTGGGAAAAGCCAACACCCCACCCCATCCCCGCCACCTATGGTTCGTTGACCTCGGATTGGAATCTTAGGTTTGGCATCTTACAGATGAATTGGCGTTGGGTTATTTGGTTGCAGTTCAAATCATTCCACCTTCCATTGTACTCATTATCGTAGTTGATCTCCGTACAGTCTTCCACGCCGCCCAAGTTGTTGGGTTCCCCCAAGTCCCAGTTGGTGTAATCTACTGGTGACCCGTCCGTCCACACGAAGTTGCCTTCACTGTTCCTATCGTTGAAGCCAATCCATGTTACCTCAAAGCTGGCGCCTCCTTTTTGACACAGTTCGATCAGGTAGTTATTTTCACTGGCAGAATGTATTGATGCCAAGTGGGCCCCGTCTTGTCTGTAAATGCAAAAAATAATGGAAACATGTCTAAACAAAAACAAACATGGGAATGCACATCAATCAAGCTTGTAGCGTAAACACAAACTACTTGCAACCTGTTAATTAATACATGGGCCAACTTTCTCACACGGAAACCAATGTCTTAGCCTTGGGAATGAATTTTGCCACCACCCCAAAAAAGATTCCCGTGGAAGAATTCATACAGTCTATTGAACCTTCCATCCAAAAGCTCGAAAAACAAAAGGCAGATGATATTCGTATAGATACACCAAGTCCTAAAAAACGTGAATAAATCCAATATCAATAGACTGGAATATCAGGCAATTGGCAACCACTAAAAAGTGCAAATTCAATTACACCTGTTCAAAATAAATTGTTGCCATGAAAGGGATCCTAAAGAATAGTTAGGAAAGTCAGGAAAATTAAGCGTGACCGGTAAAGCGTTCTGGAGATATTAAGAAAAAATATCATAGGAGACCTCCCCATCTCCCTTCCGCAGGCTTGATAGGGTTAAAATAATAGCCTTCGGAAGTGTTAGCCCAGAAAATATTGTGATAAAAGTCACAGAACAGCTAGCCCACCCCCCACCCCACTTTCTACGGTAAAAAGGAGGGGTAACCGACCCTTCGACCCCTCTAGGCTACTCGCCTGGATTCCGTAGGATTTTTTGTGTGAAGCAGTTGATGTACTTGATGAGGTGAAGTTGATGTAGGTACCATACCAATCATCTTGAAACGCTCACATTTCAAAGGAAACTCAAAAAAATATGCACATTAATTTTGCTCTGGTTGTTTAATGTATATTTTAATACGGGTATATAGGGCTAATTTTGCTATCATTACTGATGTTGTAATTTCCTTTAAAATCTTGAGTGTTAGTGTAATTTCAAATGTGATATTTTGTTCAATAACTCACACACAGTGTTCTTCGGCAGCTACCCACGGTAATGGTTCTTTGTATAGTTTATAGCAGTTACTCTCCCTTGTGATATTATAGTCTTCGGGGCACGAAGGCGGGCGGCTAGAAAATCCTTTGGATACGGTTGCCACTACTACAGCTATAAAAAAACAAACACAATCGAAGTTTAAAAAAATACCGCGTTCATCTTTACAAACGAATACCCGAGTACCACAAAAAAGAGCTATCTGATGAAAAATTGATACGCGAAAGCCACATACAGTTGATGAAGGGTGAAGTATATAATAAGCATAATATAAGTAAGTGATGTGAATGAACATTAGAGACTGAAAATAAGATGTAACATTAGGCTATATTTATAGGACGATCAGGGCCGTAGCGAGCGGGGGGTGTGTCACACCCCCAAATATTTTTTTCTCAGTCGGCATTTAGAGCCTCAGTCGGCAAATGAAGCATCAACGGTACTAGAACAAGGGTTACTCCAGATTAAATTTTCAATCGGCAAACCTAGAGCTATGGGTTTGCTGACTGCAAATGTATCGTGTTTCTCAGCACTGAAGATTTGCCGATCGAGTTGTTTGTTATCAGTTGTTTTTACTTTGTAATACATTGTATTTTACGAAATAGCTGCGGTTTCAGGTAACAGTTTCCCCATTTTTGGGGGAAAAACAAAGTAAATTTGTCTGGTCATATTAGTGTTGTGTCGGTAAATTTATCCACAAAAAAATATTTGCCCCGCCCCCTCAATTCTGAAATCCTGGCTACGTGATGTCAGTCGGCAAATTGGCTTCCATGCGTTCGTTACGCTCCTGAGGACAATACAAGATGAACAAAATAAGTATTAGTATATAATAACGTAGAACATAATACTTTGTTAAGCCAAGACATATTGAAAAAAAGAAAAGAAAGGGATTAAACTACTAAATCCGAAAACGTAAAAAACGTGGAATAATGTTAAGACAAGGATTTGTATTTAAAAAAATAATAAGAAAATAAAAGAAAATTTGCTATTTTCTACATGAATTGAAACGTGAGAACCATTACATGAATGTGATTAATGTTAAAATACACGATAATGAAGATGAAATAATTGATAGAAAATTAAGTGCAGTTATAGACGGGAGTAAGCATGGGAAACAAACGTGAACAAAAGGCTGATTATCGTACTAACAAACAGATGGAACGCTTGACAGGAAACGTGCCGTGGTGAGCGCACAGAGAACGGCTCACAAATTACGGGAAGGACGGTAGCAAACTTTGGAGAAGAGGGTGGGAAGCTTATACAAGGAGGATAACGAGCAGTGGAAAGTGACTAATAGGGCCTATAACTATTGAATACAACTTACCAAATGGAGGATAAAAAGCCTGAAACAACACATGTGGATGGGAATATGTATAACGGTTGAAAAGGAAGGACAGGATGTTTATAATAAGAGCAAATGAATAGTAACTGATGATAAATACTACGTTGATGGAAGAAAGCGTAAGTCTAAATATTAAAAAACAGGTGGGTGTAAAACAATTTAAAAACTAATTAAGGTTTGAAAGAGCAGATTTTTTTAATGAATTACCTCTAGCGCAAAACAGTTGTTTAAGTTTAAATCATTGGATGAAACGGAAATCAACGAGAAACGGTTCTTGATAAGATTCTTATATTTGTTAAAACCTTACGAGCATACAACATGTCATTAATAAATTTGTTAAATTTGACATGAAATGAGGTCAACATTAAAAATAGAGACAAAAATGTTTGTCTCTATTTTTAAAATGTTTTAAAAATTAAAAAATGTTTGTGGAAAGAAAACATGATGAAACCGAAACTTAAATCTGTTGCTAAATGATCTATGGAAACCACATAAGCAGTCTGATTGAAAACATTATCAAAATATGGTTATATTCGTGACTACAGACAGAGTGGGTTTAATAATGATGACATTCGCCTTGAAAAGAAATTGGGGTTATGATCGAAAGTGAAATTAACGTAACTAATTCTTTTGTGAGGTTTCTGATAAATAAAGAAATTATATTTATCATTAAGCAGAGTAAAATTGTCGATGTAGAGCTTGATTTGTAAGATACACAGTACTTTGTTTAAAGAGAGAGAGAGAGAGAGTTGCCACCGAGAAATTATTATATTTACATGTAAAATTGTACAATTTGATAAAGTAATTGTGACCTTGAAGAGAGTATCGTGGATGTCATCGGTTCTCAAAGTCAAAGGAAATGAGGGAAATGTCATCGAAATAATTAATATCTAAACTCTTAATTTGGTTGATAAGTTGGCTAGAACGGTTATTGATTTGCCAAAAGGAATAAAAATTTGTTGTTTGAAAAGCAGTGAGTTTAATCTTGGTTAGCTGATGTAATAGCGTTACATGCGCTATGTGAACCAGAGAACACAATGTGTCCACATATTGTAGGTTCTTCGGACGTTATGTGAACTTACACACGTCCACGCAACGTTTTCACGAATTAGAAAATCTCAATTTTCTCAAAAAGGAAACATTTTAGTATATGTTGTTATCAGTCACAAAATGGAGTATATTATTCAAGGGAAAGACTGAGACAAAAATCCGCTCCAAAAAGAATCTTCAGTGCAAATGGTAATAGTGTCTTGTTCTCAACTACACGAGAACAAAAGAATGTATGAAAATGGCTGCGAACATTATATGAAAATGGCTGCGAACAGACAAGACGTGTGTGACATCGGCTCTCCGACTTTCCTGTCGAAAATCGACTTTAAGATACAGGAAATCGTGTTGAAACTCCAGATATCACCGTCTGTCCCCGTAAGCACATTCTTGAAAAGTGGATTTGCCCTTGATGAACTGCTACAAGCCAGGAAATCGATTTTTGAATCTGCGAAGGAGAAGCACCGTGACGGGATCCAAGATGGCACCGAGACGACGGACTCTACATCAAAAAAGCTAAGTACCCTTTCAACTTGTACTTTGACTTTAAAACCCCGTAGATCTGTACAAACAGCAGCGGATGACATCCAGGAGTTGTGCCTCTATATGTTTGGTCATCGTAATATTTTTCCTAAGTCTTGCCTTAGCTCAGTTACCCAGTCCAAACCTAAACAGCCGAAGCAAGTTACAGTCCCTGATGTCACAGACGCCATGTTGCCCGAAACCGTCCCAACCCCTATTACCCTGCAGGATATTTTCAAGGCGGTATCACAGGTTCAAGCTGATATTAAATTACTTGATTGTAAATTTTCTGCCCAAATTGCCACAATTTCCGACCAGATTTCTGTTTCTTTTTTGTCCGAAAGGGAAACAATCGCCCAGTTGGAGAAGGAACGGGACGTGCTGCGTTCTGCCATTGATATGCTGATGAGCCCTTCTTCTTGTGCACCGAGCCGGAACCAGGAGCAGCTCCCCACACGTAGCGAGACATGGCCGCCACCTCTGCCCCCGAGCCAACCCAGCCAAGCGCCCCTGGTGACAACAAGCAATCGCTTTGCCGTACTAGCACTGGGTGATGTCGATCAAGTCACCAGCCACAACGACACCAGCGTCGACTCTCTGACCGAGGCTGAACTACTGATCGACATGTACTACGACGCCCTGAAACCCATAGACCAGGCTGGCCAAATACATGGATCTCATGATACACCCCCAAAGCAGCCTGGCCCCTCAACGAAAAAACCCGCCTCCTTCCAAGAACAACTTGACCAGTACCAGACTAAACACAAGGACCTGAACGCTGCTAAAACCAAACCGGCAGTTAGCAAGAAAATGCAATCCCCGACCCCTCAACCGATCACCAATGCAGATATCTTGATCATCGGTGATTCCATGATCAAACGACTGCAGCCAAGGAGACTGAGTAGGAAGACGAAAGTAATCTGCCATACCATGCGCGGAGCAAAAATCGAAGACATCGCTCCGAATGCCAAACACCTGTCAACAAAACATGGTGTTTCTGGGATAATTCTTCACGTCGGAACCAACAACACCAGTAGTATGTCAGATGATGTAGGCCGACCTCCTCTTATAAAAAGATATTTTAAGGATGGTTCCAAACTACTTTTTGAGAATATAATTTTTAGAAATGAATTTCTAAAAAAAAAATTAGTTTAAGTAAGAATAATCATTTTTATTAAAATACGCTAAAAAGCGAACGAGTACATTTTAAGAAAACTCACGAGAGAGTGAGATTAAAAAAAACTCGTGCTTGAGTAAAACGAGCTTGTTTTACTCAAGCTCGTTTGTTTATCAGCGCTACAATCGTATTGTTAGAAAAAGTAAAAATAACAAGAAATATTAGTTTTCTTATAAATTGATAAGAAAACATATCATTTTTATAAAAGTAGTTTGGAACCATCCTTAAAAAGATATCTTTTAAAAGAAGAGATCGGCCTACATCATCTGACATACTACTGCGCGCGTTTTTTTTTTAAAAACGAGACTTTAAAAAGTGACATATTGAATATATATTATATTGTTTAATAGTAAAGATGTATACAACGAAACAACTCAAATGGGCATTGAAAGAATTGAAAAAGTTTAATCGATCAATATGTAGTAGTAACGTAAAATTACTATTGATTTATAAAGACGATAAATATCACTACGTTTGGAAACTAGTTGAAAATAAAATATCTACAAGGAGACACATTTTAGAAAACGGTCACGTAACTCGTGTTTACACGGTCATTACAGAGATTTGGTGAGTAATCGATGAGGCTTTAACGTGGTTTAAAAAAAAAAAAAAGAGACCTTTAAAAGTGACATATTGAATATATATTATATTGTTTAATAATAAAGATGAATAGAACGATGATTTTGTGTGAATGGCTTTTAGTTGGTAAAAACATTAAGTGTTGTAGAATGAGTATTCGTGATGATGTCTATTGCCCGATGCATCGATACCGTATTCGGCTAGGTAAGAGCGTACCACTTCCTTGTTATAGATGTAAAAATGGCACAAAAGCAAAGGCGGGTTCGTGTACGAAATGCACGAAGATATTATATGTAGCGAGAGGAAAAGCTAAACGATCGTTTAATTTAGTGATGAAAGAATTGTTAAAGAAATTTCTTTATAGATTATAAATTATAATTATACGGAGGAGGTCTATCAAACGTTTTTACACGCTCCGCTACTCGCGAAGCGTGTTTTTGCTGACACGAAGCATAATAGTTTTTATTTATCGTTAAAGCTACTTTAAACTCAAAAGTTTTTCTATAAGAATTTTTTTTTCTGCATCAGAGTTTACTTTTGTTTTAACCTCTGGTTCACTCTTCGCGACGGCGTTACGGATTTTTTCTTTCATTTTGTAATATTTTTCTCGCTCTTCGCACAAGAGTACAAATTCTTCTTGGTTGATGTAACCGTCTTCTAAAGCTTTACTAACGTGGTTTTCGATCGTGTTGAGTTTACTCAACGCTAAAATTCGTATTTCATCGTGTTTTTTAGCTTTTTTATACAATTTATTTTTAGCGTATCTAATAGCGAAAGCTGTGACGCCCAACCCCAAAGCTAAACCTTCTAAAGCGAATCCTACCGGCGATGATACGACCGTGGTGATACTAGCTATTCCGATGGCTCCCGCTCCCATACAGCCCATTTCTGCGAGAGTTTCTACAACGTTGCAAGCGTTGATGATTTTATTATATTTTTTATATACGGCTTCGCGTTCGTTTATTTCGATTCGTAATTCTTTTTGAATATCATAAATTGTTTGCAATCGAAATGATTTAGCGTCACTTTTCATCGGTGGCAATTTTGGATAAAGTACGTTCGTCGATTCTATAGGTGCGCTCATTGTTTTTATTAATAACAATATTAAATTTTTTTAATTTAACAAAGTTTCTTTATATTTGAACTCATAACAGATTCCAGCACCTAAAGTGCCTAAAAAATTAAAAGAAAGGAAATACAATTTCTCGCTACTGCTGTTGTTATTGTTTGTTTTAAAGCAAACTTTTCCTTTTATATACTTTGCCTTATGATACCTGTTAATATGTAATCTATCACGATGTTTAAAAAAAAACTCACCATCATAGCCTCCATTTTCTTCAGCGATTTCGAAAACGTTTTCACCATCAACAACTTTTAACCAACTTGAAGAGTAATCTATATCTGTAACAAAAATTGTTAAATAAAGCCCAAATGAACTATCCCATTGTAGAAAAATATTATTATCTAAATTATAATATATTGTTTTTGTTGGGGCGTTACTGTCGATATATCCACTTTAAAAAAAAGTGTAATCGTTGTTTTGCTCAAGCTTGTTTTTACGACTTGGTCCGTAAATGCTAGCCATATTTATATTATAAAATATTTAATTAGACGGTAAACTTGCTATTTTTATATTGAAACAGATTTTTGAATTTAGCGAACCGAAAAAACTCGCTTCAACAAAAACTTTTCTAACGTTTCGCATTTTAAAACACATTTCGTATTTTAAATGTTGCGTTTCATTTTCTAGAAAATGAAACTTCTCATCTCGTTGCGGAGAAGGAATATAATAAATGTTGGCGGCGTAATCGCGCGTCGCCGAATGCGTAGTGAAACTATCAGTTTTTATAAACTGCGTAAAAATGCTACAATACGTAGGCGCGGTCGTAAACAAGAAAAAGGGTTGTTTAAACGTTTCATGCCATCCTAGTATGACGCCGACTTTTTCGATTAAAACTACTCGCCATAAAATTTCGTCTCTGTTTAGATATCCGTGATGTTCGTAAATTTCGCTTTTCAATTCATCGCTAGCGCTCTCTATAGCTCCAACGCTCGTTATACGCTTCGCGTCAGCGCGACTCGGTCCGTAAATGCTAGCCATTTATATAATTTCTACATTTAAAATAATGGGGAAACCGTGATTATGTATATCTCTACTTTTACTATCTCTAACTCGAAAACTCAACTCGTTAAAAGTTCCGAGTTGTAATTTTTTTGCTAATGGATTTGTATATTGCATGTACATGCTTTCACCAAACGACGCGTCTCGCAAAGGAAAAGAGTTTAAAATTGTGCTAGGTTTTCCGTTGAAATAATTATCGGTCGTAGAAATTTGATCGCAATGAATGTATAAAAATTTAAAAAGTTGTACGTCAATTTTGTTGGTGTATTCTCCCGCGGTTAGAGATTCGCTATGCAACCCCAATAAATTAGCTAACCCAGATGAAAATTTAACGCTCTTGTTCACTTGAGCTAATATTAACGTGTACTCACCCTTGGATTTATCGATTCTAAACGTTATCCAAGGCTCATTTTTCGTTATAATCTCGATAATTTCGATAATGTTGTAAAGGCCCGCCTCGATAAATTTTACATCACCTTCCGATTCACCCACCGTACGAATTAGTATTCTTTCTTTTTTACGAATGTTGTAATATCCCACCCAAACGTTTACGCTGTGTAAGATAATCGAGAGATTATCTCGTCGATTATCGATAACGTAATCTAATTGAATCGATCCGCCTTCTTTACCAATTTCGATTTCAAACGTATGATACATTTTATTATATTTTAATATAATAAAATGTCGTTTCCATTAGCATTCGAGAGTAATTTTACGTATTCGTACGAAACATCCGGAAATTTTAAAGCGCCTCTCGATTTTAACGATGACGATTTAACGAGTATAAACATTTACGTAAACAAGAACGAGTTTTTTAACGTTCGTTTTAATAATGTTTTCAACGACTACAAGCTGCCTCGCGTTAAAAGCGATGACGTTGTCGATGATTGGTATTCCAACCCACTCAAATTTTATCAAAATCAAATAAATTTTGCGACGTACTGCGCCACAACGAGATGCGGCGTGAGTTATCAGCATTTAAACCATTTAAACTTGATGATTCGTAGTTTTTTTAGATTTCACGTCTATTATCAAATTAGACGATTGCTCAAAGAAATGAGCTGTCCCGCATCTTTTCAAAATTTTTATAACGCGTTTGATAATAATATAGACGTGAGCGCGTACAAAAAAATATGTAAAGAATTTCATTTATCGCAAGACTCCAATTGGAAACAACGAGTCGATTTAAAGTCAAACGGATTAGGAACGGCTTATTATTACGATAACGGTTACAAAGCGGTACCCAATAACAACTACGATAAAAGTAGTTTGAACGTTATTTCTACCGAGGTGACCGATTACGATTATTACAAAACCGCGACTAAAATGAGTTTTGGAGATCATCCTTCGACCTATACGATCGCATTCATTTCACAATCTTCAACACAGCTCGCTTGGTCAAAATTTATAATTAGCGAGTCTAAAGGTTTTACGGATGTTGGTACGCAACGAATAAACGACTCGTTAAGAACGTACGTTTACGCGATTTTAGGAGCTCAAGCGCAAGCAAAAAGCTCATTTTTAGCGGGTGGTACGGGTTTAGACGCGCAACGCGAATTTATAAATATAGTAAAAGCAGAGATTGACTCTCCGGTTGATTTACAAACTAGCATTCAACGATATCAAGATGTTTTACAATACGCTCGCAGCCAATTAAACTTTTGTCTAGGAGAAAATTTATACATGATGCCTAGCGATATGAATTTACAAATAGGCAATTATGTGGGATACAACAATAATCTATTAATCGCGACGAGCGGTTTATCTTTAGGTTCAAATTTAGATACAAATTCAACTCTTGCTATTCCTCCTATTTTACCTTTGCTTAACGATAGCGTACAATCGTCAATTACAAAACATGTAGAAGAAGATTTAGAATCATCTTCTACAATAGCACACGCGCAAGACTCTTTAGAAGATGCGATAAACGATGCTAGTCATCAAGAAGAAAAAAATTCTTTAATACTTGGTTTTGCGATTTTAGCCGGTGTAACCGTTATGATTTATGAATTGTTATTTTAACACGCTATCGCGTCAGCGTTTTCTGAGTATAAGCTAAAACTAATACTCCGACTCCGCTTATCACCAACCATAAATGTTCCGCCATCCACGTGACAATGTTGGAAGCTGTTTTAAATAACCAACTTACTATACTACCGATAATGGCTGGTAAAGCGGCTAAAGCTTTCGCTCCCAGTTTAGATAATACATTCGCTAGATTTTTTAATGTTTTTTGTATCCACTCTTTTACACCGCCGCTTGGTTGTGGTTTTGGAGCTGGTGGAATGGGTTCTGGTGCAGGAGTTGGTGGAATGGGTTTTGGAACGACAGAACTTACAACATTACCGAACGCTTCAACGATAAAAGCGATGGTCATACTAAAAGCCGTTAATAAACTGACTATCGTTACGCCTTGTTCTCTAAATAAAGTTCTAATTTTATCACCCAACGTAACGTCTCTTTCCAACATTTTAACAACAGTTTCTTTAATTCTATTAATTTGACTACGGAGAACGTAATCTTGCGCATCAATTTGCTCTATTAAAACTTGTTTTTCATCGTTTAGTTTTCGCAAGTTTTGTTTATATTTTTCATCAACATTATATCCTCTTTCTTCCGCATCGGAGATTAATTCTTTCGCATCAGAGATTTTTTGGTTGACTATTTTTAATTTAGTTAAAAGATTTAATTGTTCACCCCGATTTGTAGTCATAACGTCTTTGAGTGCCAACACTTCTCTCCATTCTATATTTAATTCTGTTTGCGCGTCTTGATCTCTCGAAAGAGTTTCATCCGCTATTTCGATAGCTTCTTGTACTTGCACCGATTTTTTTACACGTTGTTGAGGTATAGAGGGTAATCTTCTACGACGACCGAACGTACCATCTGAATTTGATAAAAAATCTGGATTTGATAGAGCCTCTGGATTTTTTACCGTACTACGTCTAATTGTTCCATCTAGTTCTTTTATTGCTATTTCTGATTCGTGTATAATATTGTTTAGATTTTTTTCTTTGGGTCCTAAAGCCGATAAATCACTTCCGATTAAACCTTTGGTCCTTAACGTACCCAATTTAAAAAATCCACCCGATTTTTTAGTTAGACGTATTTCTTTGCCTTCTTTCATAAAAAAAAGCTCACCCACTCCTCTTTCATTTAGTTTATACTTGAATCTTGTATAGTCTATTATAACGTTTCTATAACCTATACCATCATAAAAATCATCGACAATATCTTTACGTAATCTATTTTCTTGAGATAAAGTCGGTGTACTAAAAGAAGTTTCTTGTTCCATCGGAATATCACGCATTTCATCATCCAAATATTCATCTTCGGGTTGATTAAACATTGGGTCTAATTCTATATATGGGTTTCCTCCTTCTTCCATTTTATAAAACATCTTTATTTTAATAGTTTATAACTCGCGTAACCAACTACGCTCATACCAATAATGATAAATACCATCTCTCCCGTTTTTTGATCTTCGCTAACATCGTAAAAATCTTCTAATCGCGGTTCTTTACGTAAATCGAGAGGCAAATTTACTCGTGTATTTGAAACTCGCGAATATTCTTGCATCGCATCGTTAATGTTATTAAACGTTCTTATCGAGCTCGATTCTTTTTGTATTTTCTCATTTAAATAATCTATATATTTTAAACGTTTTTTACTAAATTCGTCTCTAGCTTTCGAAAGATGTTCCAACGCTAAATCGTGTCTTTTGCGTTCTTGCAACGCGTCATTACTACGTAAATTACTAAATAAAAAATTCGATCCGGTAAACGCTAACGCGTTGATTACCGCGCCTCCAACCATCATCGCTACAGATACCATTTATTGTTGTTAAATATAGTTTTACAAACATAAAAAATTATTATATTTAACAACAATAAATATGACTAATAATACGTACGGAGATACGCTAGATCCATACAGAAGAATAAGAGAACCTCGAGGCTTAAAAGGAATGCGCCAAAAAGTCGTCATTACAAACAATCCGAGTACCATAAACGAAAATCAATTGTTGGCGGTTCGTTTTCCAAATTTAGGAATGAACGACGTCATCGTTCCGAATACAACTCGATTAGCTTTCAACATTGAACTCGTTAGCGCAAACGATGAAAATAGAACGATGGTACAAAATATAGGCAGATACATTGTAAAACATATAATAATTAAAATGGAAGGAAACGAAATATTTAGTTTAGACGATGCGGATGTATTCAATTGTTACAAAGACGAATGGCTGACCAAAGATCAACGCGAAAATTTAACGTATCAAGGAATAGAAGATGTAAACGTGACTAAAATAAGAATAGACGCTAGCGATAAAGATGTAGCCGCAAACGGTGGAAAAGATAAAGCTGTCGCAGACGCGTATAAAAATAGATATCACATTCCACTCGATTTTGAATTGTTGACCGATCATCAACCTTACTATCAGTCGGGCATCGGAGATCGATTGACTTACGAACTCGTGTTTAATAAATTTAGTAACGTAATCAAAAGCACCGACGACAACGCTAAATATGTTATAAGTGGAATTTCTTTAGAATTTGAGGTTGTTCATATGCCGGAACTCGCTAGAACAATTAGAAATCAATACAGCGATCGAACGAGTATATTGTTTGATCGCGTACTGAGACAGAGCGTAACTACGTACAACAAAAAAGATACAATGTGGAATATAAATTTAAATACTCCGGCAAAAAGTATGAAAGGAATATTGTTTTTGTTTAAAGAACCCAACGTGAAAGAAAGCAACAAGTTTTATAATCCGAAAATAAAGCAAGTTAGTATTACCATCGAAGGCGTTCCCAATCAACTCTACGCGCACGGAATGAAAAGATATCAACAATGGGAAGAGATTTCAAAATATTTCGGTGATTCGAGAAAACAACACGCTATACGTGTTGTACAAGCTCTAGATTTAAGTAACGTCAAAATAGCGAATTATTATCATGATAAATACGGTTTATTTTTAGATTTAAGAACGAGTACCGATAATGTATTACACGGAAGCGGAAGACGAGTGCAAAACTTGTCTGAAGGAATTACCATTCAAATTGAAAAAGAAGCCGAGAGTGAGGGTGTACTAAACATGTATACTTTTATTATCATGGACGCGCAACTAAACATTAGAAACTCGCGTTTCGAATCGGTCGATTATTAAACATCGAGTGATTATTAAAAAACGTTTAATATTAAAAGAAAATGTTACCTAAATATCCACACGCCGCGTTAATTTGCGGACAAACGGGATGCGGTAAAACTGAATTTGTTTTAAATTTATTACAAAATGAATATTTTAAATATTTAAAAAAAATCGTTATATTATGCCCTACCATTTTCAACAACGATGCGTACAAAAATAGAAAATGGGTTCTAAACGACGATAACGTACACGTTAACGATTTAAACGACATATCGCTGAATAGGGCTATACAAATTTATAGCGACGCTTTCAAAACGGAAGAAACGTTGTTTATTATAGACGATTGCAGCGCGAATAAACAGTTGCATTATAAAAAATACGACGAGAATAATAAATGTATGATCACGCAATTGGCTTTTAGCGGTAGACACGTACGACACAGCTGTTGGATTCTTTCGCAAAAATATAATAGCGTATTGAAAGATTTTAGAGAACAACTCAAATGGGTGTGTTTATTTTATTGTAAAGATAGAGACTCGTACGAGAATTGTCTTAGAGAAAATGATGTTGTACCAACTCGCGAGTTGAGAATGGAAATTCATGAAAAATTAAAAAGAGTTAAACACCGTAAATTAATTTTAAAAACGGATCAGCCTACCAGTTATGAAATACGCGACTGAGTGATTACCGTCAAGTCGTTGGTAAAGAAAAGAGCAAATTACTCATAGGTCAAGCGTAATTACTCTTAGGTCAAGGGTAATTACTCTTAGGTCAAGGGTAATTACTCTTAGGTCAAGGGTAATTATTCTTAGGTCAAGGGTAATTACTCTTAGGAAAAGAGTAATTACTCTTAGGTCAAGGGTAATTACTCTTAGGTCAAGGGTAATTACTCTTAGGAAAAGAGTAATTACTCTTAGGTCAAGGGCAATTACTCTTAGGTCAAGGGTAATTACTCTTAGGTCAAGGGTAATTACTCTTAGGTCAAGGGTAATTACTCTTAGGTCAAGGGTAATTACTCTTAGGTCAAGGGTAATTACTCTTAGGTCAAGGGTAATTACTCTTAGGTCAAGGGTAATTACTCTTAGGTCTTTCTCTCGCATTTTAATAAATATTATAAAACATATTTATAAATATGAATGCTGAACGAGTGCAAGTTTTATTTACGAATACATCCGTTGAACGAGTAAATGATTTTATATATAATCTTAACCAACTCGTAAATACCGCGAAAGAAAGACAAGAATTGGTACAAGTTTTAAACGAGAATACTGAAAAAGTAAAAGGTATATTTAATAGTATAGATGCTGAACGAGTAAAAGATCTAATGTTAAATCTTAACGAGCTTTTAAACGTCGATGGGTTATCTAAAACTAATTATTGGTTCTTATATTTTTTAATAAATATAATTAATTATTCTTCAGGTATGTATAATAAATGGAACAAGTACATAAGATATTAAACGAAAATATACAGACGCCACTCGTTAATGACGTTATCGTCAACGATGATAGCTTATTGTTAAAAAAAAAATTACGTCTTTTATCGGTCGTAGTTGGGGGAGACTCGACCAAGTTTTTCGGTAAAGAACTAAGCGTTGGTGATATTGAAGCTTTGAGCGAGCAAGAGCGAGAAGCATTACACACGCAATACGAAACTAAATTAGGTCGCGATATTACTCAGTCTTTAGGTAGTGCTATTATAACGTTATACGCTCAAGTATTAGGAATAAGTTTAAATCGTATTGATTTGTACGGTTATAAATTTCAAATTGATGATGAAGGTAAATTAATTTCAGATTTAGAAAAAGATCCGTTCCTTAATAGCATGCTTAGTACAGTGGCGTGCGAAATATACTACAAGTACGGTTCGTTTCTCGCTCCGCTCAGCGTTTCGCTGATTACGGCAAAACATTTAAAAAGAAAAGAAGAAGAAATAGAAACTTGTAAAACATTATCTTCAACTGATAATAAAAGCGATGGAAACCAACGAGCAAACGACTGTGCCGAAAGAGATTGCGCAACCGGAACCAAAGACCATTACCCAACCAGCGACTAGGTCAAAAAACCCAAACAGAGTTGCGGCTGGAAAAAAACTAGCCGAGCTTAACAAAAAGAAAAAACTACAACTCGCTAAACCCGCGAAAAGCGTTAAACTCGATAGCGAAGGTTATAAAGAAAACAACTCGATGAGCAATGAAACGAGTTACTACTACTATTATATTGCTATTGCAGGTATTGCTATTGGAGCTTATTTCTTGTTTAGAAGCAACTCGGAACCAACATTTAAAAACGAACCCGTTAAACTCGCTAGAGAACCCGTTAAACTCGCTAGCGTTTCACCACCCACTACGCCAGAGAATGTTTTTGAAATGGAATAAAAAGTTTTTATTATATTTAACGATTATAAACATGTCTTCAATGCCTATAAATACGAAAACGATCGCCGATACAATTTATCACAGCTCTGTTATGACTCTTTTAGTCATTTGCTACAGCA
Organism: Zoroaster sp. YZ-2022; assembly: GCA_029582265.1. Taxonomy (NCBI): domain Eukaryota; kingdom Metazoa; phylum Echinodermata; class Asteroidea; order Forcipulatida; family Zoroasteridae; genus Zoroaster; species Zoroaster sp. YZ-2022. Next base: position 24,834,371 of record CM055828.1, on the reverse strand, counting down.
TGCTCGGTGAAAAAATATTTAAAATGAAACCAGCCGATTTAGGAAAATTGGATATAAAAGACGGGTTAAAACTAACTGCGACGATTACGTTAAGCGGTGCGACGCAAATGTGGTTAGTTAAACAAGGAATTTTACCAAATTCGCTCATGCCTGAATAATGTTAAGAATAATATTTATAAATATTAAATGGATGAACGAAAACTATCCAACGCTTATTATAGTCCGAGAGGATACTACAAAGGTCAAGATGCAATCAGCAAGCTGGCTAAAGAAACGAAAGTAAATGTAAAACTCATTCGACGATGGATAAAAAAGCAAGCGCTATGGCAAATTTATTTACCCTATCCTAAATATATTCCGAGACCAACTAGTAGTAATAGTACTCTCGAAAAACCAAACGAGGTTCATCAAGCAGACTTGTTGTTTCTTCCGCACGACAAAGTCGGTAGAATTACGTACAAGTACGCGTTAACGGTCGTAGATGAAGCCAGCAGATATAAAGAAGCGCAACCTTTAATCGATAAAACAGCCGCGCGAGTAAGCGATGCTTTTGAAAAAATTTATAAACGATCGCCGTTGGTTTGGCCTAAAATTATAAAAGTCGACCCCGGAAAAGAATTCATGAGCAGCGTTAATGCTTTAATGAGCGAGCATCGAGTTAAAATTCAGCGAGGAGAGGTTGGAAATCACAGAGCTCAGGGTGTCGTTGAGAGATTTAATAGAACTTTGAGCGAAAGATTATTTTCGCATCAATACGGTCAAGAAATTGCTACCGAAGCGAGAAATAGAGAATGGGTTAAAAGATTACCAGCGGTCGTAAAAGCGTTAAACAACGAGACGACGCGACTGATTAACTTGAAACCCAAAAACGCGATTAAATTAGATAACGTCGAGCAAAATCCAGCCTCGCCAGCCGTTGTAAAGAACGAAAAAAGAATTCCCAATAATAGTTTAGTTCGGTATTTATACGCGCCCGGTGAAGCTGAAAAAGATACGAGGCGCAGAGCGACCGATCCTATATGGAGTTTAAAACTTTATAGAATATCTAAAACGATGAAGGCTGCGAATCAACCCATATTGTATTATGTAGAAGGAGGCCCCGCACGTAGTTTTGTAAGAGAAGAAATACAAATTATTCCTAGAGATACGATGAATCCACCGATCGTTAAACGTTAATCAATCATGTGATGACCGTAAGCAAGAGTGTGTATTCCGTTTTCTAAAATGTGTCTCTTTGTATCTAGAGGAGATAGTGATATTTTATTTATTCGAGTTGTATATAGTCTATGGTTTACGTGCCTAATAAAATTCATAGGGTGATGTAGAGTATTTTTAAATGATAAAACTTGTTTATATCGCTCGTGTTTAATATCTTGTTCTAAAACTTGTCTTTTAACGCCTTTAGCTTTTCTTATTTCAGCTTTGTCTGAAGTAAGTATCGAATACATTTTGGGTCTTAAACAAACAACTTCAGAAATTACAGTTTTCGCACACTCGTCTTTCATTTTACCGATCACTTTTTTGTTTTCTTCAGAAAACAGAAAATGACTCTTGTCGTAATTACTAAAATCGTATAAATGTTTATCCTTTTTCATATCTTTGTAAACATTTTTCGTTTTAATTTCCAATAATAAGCTATCCGTATCCGTGTAAATCAACTCACAATTATTTTTATACTTGCTTTTTAAATGATTGTAATAAAAATCGTACATATGAACCTTGGATATATCTAATATACTCATTCCTACGTAAATCGGGCGGTTGAGAACGAGTTTTGTTTTGTGCATGTGAATCGCTACTAGATCGTTATCGAAAATCCTAGCTTCTGCAAAATTTGGTCTCGCAATGAGTGAACGAATTAAATTGTCTTGTTTTTCATCGTTTAATCGCTTCAAATTTACGTTAACGCGATTTCGTACATTTTCCATCGTCTTTCCAAAAACCGAATTGTTCATCAGTTTGTACAAATCTTTTTCAAAATCACTCGTCGCATCTTTTCTTAATCGTGTATTTAAATCAATGTACGATTTCATCCAACATGATTCGTCAAATTCTAAAACTTTGTGAATTTTAGTCAGCTTCATGCCGAGTTGTAAATACAATAGTAAATTACGATAATGAAGCACGTAGTTTTTCTTGTTGTATAAATTTGGAACTAGTTTAGTAACGTTTGGAGCTGGTTTATCTTTTAGTAAATTCTTTTGATAGTCGCTCATCCATTCTTTCGGTACTATCAACGACTCTGGCGCGAGTGGAAACGCGTTGTGAGAATCGTGTAATTCTTTGGGGTATTCTAAATCAACTTGTAAAATGTATCCTTTATTGCTTTTAAATCCTTTCTTCTCGAGTCTGTCAATTTGTTTTTGCGATAACCATTTAAAATTACCGGTCGGTAAAGGTTGACTCATGGCATAGCCGTATAAATTATTAGCGTCCAAGTACGTAATGTAACTAGACGGTTTAGATTTGTCGTAGTCGTCTAAATACGCGTTGTTTGCTTTCACGTATCGTTTACTAGCCATGCACGTTCCTCCTCGTGTACCCTTTTCTATAAACAAATGCATGTTGACATCTGTAAACAAATCTAAAGTTGGTTTTGAATGTTTTAATAAAGCGTCCCAACTCAGACCCGGACTCGTATAATAGTTAGCTGGATCCAAATCGTATTGTTTTGTGCAAGTATTACGAAAGTTTTCAAACACATCCGCCAACAAGCAAGTATCGGTACGCACGTACAAATCGTGATAATCACCCAAGTTTTTACAATCAAACTTGTTGTAAACGTTTTTAGCGTGCTCGTATTGAGAGGTTGTAATGTGTTGACAGTTTAGACTACTGTAAAAACATTCTATAGAAGGAAGTTGCGTTTCTTTGAAACGCTCGAAAGAGTCCATGTACTCGTAAGGATAAATGCCCTTGCTTTTAATGAGATTGAATTTTTCTACATTTGGTTCAAACTTATGAGTAATTGGAAAAGAATCGTTTGATTTTACGAGTTTGTTCAACGAAGCTAGTAAAAATTGAGCGCTGTCTATAAATCGTAGTTGATTAATACTAAAAGAAATATACTTTTCGATATTGTTTGGAATACACGTTAAATTTCCTGTTGTTTGACCGGCAGCCTGCATAATGAGATGAGAGTCGTAGCCTCGCAAATTATGAAATACGACCGGAATAAACGTTATCTTTGGTTTTAAACTTAGTCTTAAATTACAACAATTATGCGCAGCGCCTCGATACTTTCCGGTAATGTGACAATGATCTCTAACTCGAGTATACTTGCCGTCAACGTCATTAAAAAACTTCTTTTCACATATCCAACACTCGCTAGCGTTCTTGTAATCTTGCACATTTTCTTTAGTCATGTTTAATTTTTTAGGGTTTTTAAATATCGTATTAATCTTTTCTTCTTCTTTTTGTAATTCATCTAAAAAATGTTTAGATGCGTCTTCTCCCCTATACGTAACAAGAGAGCTACTTGTACCATCGCAACAAACAACGACGTACGAATAGCCGCAAACGACGTGTTCTTGTAGTTTTGTAGTATTGGTATCATTTACATCGTCGATCTTTTTAATAATACTTTCAAAGTCGGCGTATATAACAAATGGAACTTTCATCTTTTTATGAAAATTTGTAAACTTTATTTTATCGTTTTTACCCTTTTTTGGCATCACGATAGTCGTCGGTCTGCCGTTTATTCCCTTACACATGTTTATGTGATTTTCTAGATATGCTTTTGTCGAGAAACCCTGTAAACATCTCAAACAAAAATGTTTACGATTCTCGTGTTTCGTTTGATCAAAAAGTAATTTATTCACATCTTTAATGTAGACGTAGTGAGATCTAGTTCCTTCTTCTTCTTCTTTGTGAATTAATAATAAATTTATACGATCTAGTTTCGCGGGTTGATCGCTTATCTCGTAAACTAGTATCGATTTTGATTCACAACCAAAAACGTTTATCGCTATATTGTTTTGTTTCTCTACTCGCTTAATTTGATTGAGGGGTGTAGGAGCGTCAATGTTGTTAAAATTTAAACCGTCCTCTTTTGGGTACTTGCTCGTTCTATCAGAATGATCGCTAGCTGGAAAAAAATGAGCGCGTAAAGCCCACCGCAAACAATCGTCGTCTTTGTTTTTTACGTTGATGCACGCTTTTTTATTTTTAATATAATCGCATAGATTTATATAAGAACCTCCTTTCAGAGGCTGAAACTTGCTAATTCTAACGTTCATTCCAACGATGCGATCTATTACCCATCCACTACCTTCTTGCGTATATCTTTCTAAAGTCTCTTGAATTTGTGAAAAAACACCATCTAATATATTTTTGATATCATGCAAATTAAATAAAGCAATTTGCCCATTATTATGAAAATTTGGTTCAGTTTCATCCGTGCCGTTTGGGTTTACTTTAAGTAATTTAATGCACACGTAAATCATAAACTTTAACGCTTTAAAATCTTTCAAGTCTTTAGTCAACTCGACGATAATCTTTGGTTTTACAGCTCTCCAAAAAACATTTAAATCTTTTTCTTTGCTATGATTCAACGGGACCGTCATTAAATGTTGACGTAAATAACTACCACCATTGATCGGTGGGTTAAATTTCAACTCGATTTCTCTACCGAGAAACCTTTTAATAGCGTTAATGTAGTCTTTTCTAATCAATTTTTCTTTTTTCCCAGAGCCGTGTAGCGGTAGCTCAATTTTTTCTACCATTACGCGCTCTCGTAATTCCTCGAAATTTAATTCTTTTAAATTTAATTCTGCTAAATTTAATTCATATAATGGTTTTTTCTTTTGGTGATTTATATACTTTTTAACTGCGTTGTAATAAGAACGTTTATCAACCTTATTCTTGCTGTTTTTCACGAGAATTATTCGACCAATGCGTTGTTGAACAAACTTTTTCAATTCTTTCAATGTCCATTCCGATAAATGTTTCGTTCTCTCCATCTTTACTATTAAACAATATAATATATATTCATTATGTCACTTTTTAAACTACTTTAAACGTTAACCAAGTCTGTAATGACCGTAAGCAAGAGTGTCTATTCCGTTTTCTAAAATGTGTCTCCTTGTATCTAGAGGAGATAGAGATATTTTATTTTCAACTAGTTTCCAAACGTAGTGATATTTATCGTCTTTATAAATCAATAGTAATTTTACGTTACTACTACATATTGATCGATTAAACTTTTTCAATTCTTTCAATGCCCATTTGAGTTGTTTCGTTGTATACATCTTTACTATTAAACAATATAATATATATTCAATATGTCACTTTTTAAAGTCTCGTTTTAAAAAAAAAAAACGCGCGCAGTAGTATGTCAGATGATGTAGGCCGATCTCTTCTTTTAAAAGATATCTTTTTAAGGATGGTTCCAAACTACTTTTATAAAAATGATATGTTTTCTTATCAATTGATAAGAAAACTAATATTTCTTGTTATTTTTACTTTTTCTTACAATACGATTGTAGCGCTGATAAACAAACGAGCTTGAGTAAAACAAGCTCGTTTTACTCAAGCACGAGTTTTTTTAATCTCACTCTCTCGTGAGTTTTCTTAAAATGTACTCGTTCGCTTTAGCGTATTTTAATAAAAATGATTATTCTTACTTAAACTAATATTTTTTAGAAATTCATTTCTAAAAATTATATTCTCAAAAAGTAGTTTGGAACCATCCTTAAAATATCTTTTTATAAGAGGAGGTCGGCCTACATCATCTGACATACTACTACACCTTCGACAGTCCAGAAACAATTGCCGCAAAGATCACTTCCCTGGGTGAAACGCTACCGACAACAGTGACAATTTCATCTATCATCCATCGGAAGAACCAGTCAGTCTCCCAACGCAAGAAGGTGGATGAGTCCAATGATCTCCTGAAATCCATCGCAAAGCGCAACAACTGGGGGTTTATCGACAATAGAAACATAAATTCCGACCATCTTGTCTCAGATGGTGTGCACCTCAACTCGCGGGGAGTAGGTCTATTTGCCAAGAACATTATCCAGCACATCGCCGGTCCATCAGAAGAGACAGACCGACACACACCGCAGCGAACTCCCTTTGGCGAAATGTTATTCGCTGAGGCCCTCCAGAAACCGGCTATTGGCTCTCGAGATAGACCAACGGTTTTTCAGCGATCGAGCCAGCATTACCCGTACCTTCAGCCAAAGCGACTTCAACCGACTCATTGCCAACCACGACCCAAGATGTTCCAGACCAAAACAATGCACACCCAACGAGACCACGAGTGGAGGCAATACCTCAAACAGGTCAAAGAACTGCTCAACCCACGGAACAGGGATCCAAAGTAAACTTAACAAATGGTATCATCCACAACCAATGTGTAGGTTTTTTTTCATTCGCACACCTAAATGTTAGAAGTATAATAAATAAACTTGACCATTTTAAGATATTAATGTCAAAACACCCATTCGATATCATCTGTTTAAATGAAACTTTTTGTGACGCCTCAATCGCTGACAATGAGATCAGCCTACCCGATTACTCTATTGTAAGAAGAGATAGAAACCGTCAAGGTGGCGGGGTTGCCATGTATATCAGAAACAATTTAACTTTCATTCGCCGTATCGACCTAGAAACAGATGACGTTGAATGTATATGGGTTGAGATTAAATGTAAACATAGGCAGCCTGTTCTTATCAGTTCTATCTACAGGCCACCTTCAAGTTCGGTTGAATTTATAGACAAACTAAGTGATATCATAGACAAAGCCTCTTCTGAATGTAAGGAAATTATTGTCACTGGTGATTTTAATCTTGATGTGTCCGATGACGATAATAGTAGTACCTCAAAACCTCTTATTTCTTGCTTTAACTTGTTCCAAATGACGTAACTCGTGCATGATCCAACCCGTGTTACTGAACTAACTCGAAGCACTATTGATCTCATTTTTAGCTCGCATCCTGAGCTTGTTAGTGAATGTGGTGTCTTACCTGTACTTCTAAGTGACCACTATCTTGTTTACTGTCTTCATACTTGGAAAATCCCCCAAAAGGGAGGACATTCAATTAACTTCAGATGTTTTAAAGATATAGATAGTGATGCTTTCAAAGAAGACCTCATTAACGCACCATGGGATCATGTACTCAGTTGTCATGATGTTAATGAAGCATGGTCCCTATGGCACTCCCTGTTTATGAGTATAATTAACCACCATGCACCAATAAAATCAAAACGTGTTCGGGGTGACTCCTTGCCCTGGCTTGATGGAGACATTCTTCAACTTATGCGACAACGTGACCGTGCACATAAAATCGCAAAACGTTCAGGTTCACAACATGATTGGGATGCATACAAAAAGTTGCGGAACACGGTTACTAAGAAAATCCGTAGGACGAAAAGTGAATACTTTACGTCTACCATTGAGGACAATAAAAGTAATTCATCTATGCTGTGGAAAAAACTAAAAGAGGTGCTTCCTAACAAAAACAGAATTACTCCAAATTCTATCCTTTCTGCGAATGGTGAAAATATCGAGGATCTTGTTGACATCGCTGATACATTTAATGAGCACTTTTCCACAATTGGGGAACGTATGTGTAGTAATGCCACCCCTCGTGATTTTGAAGTAGACGACAATATCGATTCATCTCTTCATAACTCAGTCTATGAGCAATGCATATTGCCCGACATAACAGAAGATTATGTGCAAAAGCAAATAGCATCAATGTTAGTCGGGAAAGCAACAGGTCCTGATGGCATCAGTGTTAAAATGATTAAAATAGCTTCTCCGTATATTATTAGATCATTAACCCACATTTTTAACTTATCGATAAGATGTGACCAGTACCCTAATGATTGGAAACAAGCTCTGGTCACACCTATTCATAAGGGAGGAGACAAATGTAACACAAGTAACTATCGGCCTATTTCCATCCTGCCGATTATCTCGAAGATTTTAGAAAGATGGGTACATTCAGCTATTTATTCTTACCTCGATGAAAGTAATCTTATTCCTGCTTGCCAATCGGGATTTAGGCCATTACACTCGACTGAAAGTACCCTACATGACTTCACGAACAAATGTTTTCAAGCTATGGAACGTGGGGAAATGACAGGCACAGTCTTTATAGATCTCAGTAAAGCATTCGATTCTGTTAATCATAACATTCTGCTAGAGAAACTTAAACAGTTGAATATGTATACTTCTGTAATTCAATGGTTTAAATCATATCTGAGTGAACGTAGTCAATCTGTGAAAATCGATGGTAATATATCTAAGGCCTTGCCATTAAATGTTGGCGTGCCGCAGGGTTCAATCCTAGGCCCTCTGTTATTCATTATTTATACTAGTGATCTTCCACTTTGTATCCCCCCAAACTGCAGTTTGTTCATGTATGCAGATGACTCTACACTAACTTGTAGTTCCTCCAGTGTTAATGAAATAGAGAATATCTTGAATATAGCCCTAGTCAGAATCCATGATTGGTGCGTCAAAAACAAACTTACAATAAATGCCACCAAAACTAAATCCATGCTCATTGGATCCAGGCAAAAGGTTTCAAACACTGGCCTTAATGTAAGCATTGACGATGGTCCAATTGTAAAGGTGAATTCATGTAAATGTTTGGGTGTTATTATTGATGAAACTTTAAGTTGGACTCCTCACGTTGAATACGTCAAGACTAAGGTCGCTTCTAAACTGGGTATGTTAAATTCGCGATTGTGTTCCACAAAGCTGCCTGCAAATTCTGTTTGTAAGCTTAGTTAAGCCATCCTTAGATTACTGTTGTACTGTTTGGGGAGATCGATACATATCTCACAATGTTATTCTTAACAAATGCCTGAAAAGGGCCGCGCGGATAATTCTGAAGTGTGACTTTCTTACACCATCATCTGAAATGTTTGCTAAACTTAATTGGCTCTCATTTTCTGAAATAGTTATGTACAAAAAAGCTGTTCTTGTTTACAAATGCATAAACAAAATGGGTCCTCTGTACATGACTAATCTATTCACACCGCTTACACAGATTCGTGAAACGAGACGATCCACTGACTCGGCACTAAGGGTTCCTTTTGCGAAGAAGGAATCCTACTTTACGAGCTTTGCTGTAAAAGGTGCGCACATATGGAATAACTTGAATGCCCAACTAAGAGCCGTAAATTCACTGGCTTCGTTCAAAGTTGAACTTCGTAAAACGTTCATCCAATAATGTTTATACTGTATACAAGGCATTCTTATATGTACTTAACGCTGTCAATAAAAATTAATTATTTCTGTGCTGACTTACGGAGTTTATAAACTTGGTTGCCGCGAAATTTCGGAGCCGGAAGGGAATTTCCTCGCTTTTTTCCCCCAAGAAGGGTTTTCGCCCTTCCCGTACTCGGCGTATATGTTGGTGCCCAAATTTGTATGTTAAGATTTCACACAGCTTATAATTGTTGATCTTAATCTATGTACAATTTTAATTACTTCTGTGATGTTGTATCTAATTGTTATTTTTACGTGGATTGTCGTATTTTCTGTATGTTAACATTTTTAAAGTTGACATATGCAGGGCCCCAATGGAAACCAGTTTTTAACTGTTTGGGCATACCCTGGGTAAATAAATGTAATAAATAAATAAATAAATGTCTACTTCAGGTATGTAACAAAACAGGCGTGTTGACGATGGAGCATATACTTTTATATATACACGAAACCTGACTTAAAACCGAGAACCCGATTTAAACCACAGAACCTGTGGTTCACCTAGATCCAGTTTAGAAATAAAAAGTGCGTATATCTTTAATTAAGACGCGAAACCTTACTAAAACACAAACCTGGGTTTCCCAGGTCTAATTCAGAAATAGGGTACGTAACGTCACTGTTTTCACATGATTCTAGCCGGCCAATCGTCATCGGGCAAGTTTGGTCTTCGAGAGGTTAAGACGTCTGCACTAGTAAGCAGGAGGTCGTCGGTTCGAATCCCGCCCGAAGTTTTTTCACAGACACTCGGAAAGCACTGAGTATACAGTGCTATACACACGTCGGGGTAGGGCAAATTTATGTCAATTGTTTTTCACCCGACGCAAGAATTTCATAAATTTATGACTTTTAAGTTGCTAATTTTTTTTTTAAATTGATTGTTACCATCATGAAGGCAGAATATTGCAGTTCTATGCGAAGGGACTATTGTCTTTATTCATTCATTACGTTATGATTAATCATCCTGTTGTTGACAAGTTTATAATAAATACATTTGGGAAGTGTGAAATATGTTCTTTCGCATAGATTTATCAATATTGTGCGTTTTGAAAGTGACACGGTACATTGAAAAAGTAGGTAACTTAAAACTCGACGCTGTTTGGCAAAATTGTCTCTTCGTGAAAACGCAATTTGCTTGTTAGCAGTTGGCACCTATTTTGCCCGTTGCCAATTAGTGTAATTACAAAACTTATGAATTTTAGAACCTGCAACTTTGTGGGATTATAGATTTCAATAAAGTAATTCTGAATGTCGAAAAAATGCAATTCACTCCCTTCCTGAAAACGGAGACGATATGCCTTAAAGCAGAAAACCTGACTTCAAGCAGAAAACCTGACTTCAAGCAGAAAACCTGACTTAAATTAGAGAACCTGAGTGAAACATCCGAGGTCCAATTTAGAAAAAAGGAAAATAAGGAGTGCACGAAACCTGACTTTAAAGAGGAACCTAACTTAAACACAAAACTGGGGCATCTAAGTTAAATTCAGAAAAGGGTAAAAAGTGAAAAGTGTGTATGCCTTAAAAACATAAAACTGGATTTGAAATATTGGTTTAAATATAAATAAATAAAACAAGTTTAAACAGTCCAATACATACCAACAATGCCCAGGATGACAATGGCGATGGAAATCACGGCAATAACCTTCAGTTTATTACGATGGTTTCCTTCATCTCGATTAAAGATATTCCCTTCATCTGATTTTAGTGTATTATTAGCAGTGCTCTTCATATTTTAATAGCTAGTCAGAGTTAATCTCAATCTTAGACGATATTTGAATGTTACGGTATGTTTGGAAAGTTGTCTCTTGCAGTACTGATGACGATGAGCTATGTCGTCGTTATCTGTTGTCAAATAGCAGAATCCTCAAGCAACATATGGGCTTGTATATAATATAGGCCTATACACAAGGGTTAAAACCAAGTTGCTCTTTTCAGAGCTACACGCATCCTTACAAAATGATTCTGTATACTCTTGTACTCTGCGTTCGTGTTTGCTTTGAGCTTGATATGCGCATGAGCGATGGATGAGATGAGTATGCCCATTTTAAAGCCAACCATTTGAAACTGCACACGCTTTACTGCGCAGAAAATATTGCATCAAAATGATAAAACACAAAACAATGAAGCTGTGACCCATAAAAAAACAATTAACAATGAATTGATGGATATTTTAATTTATTGTGCAGATGTCATAGGTTGTTTATGGCTGCTTATGTGATCTTTTTGGGACCATCAAAATAATTGGTTGAACAATCATATGTATCACCCATAGCGCTTTAATATTACGATTTAGGGCAACCATTGTTTTCAAATTATCAAATATCTTAAAAGATTTTCCTAAAATCTAAGAAAATACCAACAAATGTCTAAACAATTCCGAAAAATATTTCCCATACATTTTCTTGTAGTGTTTATTATAATTTTGTTTAATTTAATTACTTTTTAACGAATGTTTTTAAAACCCTGAATCTTTGATGGGGAAAGGGGCTGGTGTTGATCAGGGGCAGTAATTGGACTTTTTTGAATTTTGAATCATCAATCCACCTTTGACAACAATTTTACGCCAATTTTACCCCTAAACCAAGCTCTAACTCTGTCACAAAACATCATACAGCCAAACAAATAAAAAACCTGGAACTACTCGCGTGATGGCACATTCTTATCATTTTTATTATCATGTAATCGATACATCCATATATTATATGCGCCCAGCAGGGTGGATATGTGCGCGCTACAAATCTTTATTATTATTATTATTATTCAATAGTGCATTTGAAATTCTATCATTTCATCAACAAGTAATATTATATCTCGTTGATGAATTTGAGCTGAAAATGCACAACTGGGAAACACCACAGTGTAATTGATTCTGAGAAAGAGATATTTTGTTTCACTACAGACGATGTGACCAATGATATCACATGTTTACAAAAGAACCTCAAGGTGAAACTGCGCCGGGCTCAAAAAACGTACTCTGGTCTATGACAAGAAGTCATACAATCTGATATTTTGAGATATCAGCAGAAAAATTCTTAATTTATTTAACATTACGTCTCAAATCTTATTCATCTGACAATTAAAACAAAAATATTGATGTTATGTGGAGAAGTACAAAATGTACAAACTCTGCATACAAATACACATACTTTTGCCCGGCGGGACATCACCCTGGTACTCTAAAGGTCACACAAAGTGTAAACAAGTCACATGGTCTATATTCACACATATTATTTTTTTATTAATTTTATTTGTATTAATTCATCGCTTTGGGTTTTTATAAAGACAAACAAAACCTTAAAATCGTTCCAACTGCAGTATTGTACACTGTAAAATTGTCACATGTCAGGTACATAAGGTGATTGAAATCCCACAGTTAATGTAATTGAGATGCCTCAGCCGTATTGAAGGCCGCAGTAGACCGATCTCTCACTTTATCATTCATTGTGTCCAAATCGAGCGACCCAAGCACCTGTTCCGTCGATCTGGCAAATATATAGGCCTACACTGACCCACTTTGCGTGCAGGCGATGAGACTAGGATGAGACTAGGATTCTAGGAGTTGGGGAAATAGTGTGTGACCACTGAACCGAATCAGTTGTTGACAAGCACGGGGGAAGGAGAGTGGTTAACTTAGGATGCAGGAGGGCACACCCCACTAAATAGTGAGGAATTCATGCGCTGAGCTGTTTACCATAAAGTGTAAAGCCACAAATTTTTCTGAAAAACAAAGATTTGAGGCCCATTCATTTGATAGATTGTGTAAAAATGGCTCACTATCATAACCTGGGATCCTCGACTTCCAACCGTGAGTATTTCGGATACACTAGGCCCTGAAAAAGTGGTCCTATTTTGATTTCAAGCGTAAGGCCTTTTTCCAAAATGGCTGCTTTTCAGTGTGGACGTTTTCACTACTGTAGAGGGTGGAATTCAATAAAACAGCTATATGGTAATAAGGGACAAAACGTTAAGTGACATGGTTTGTGAGTGAGTCAATATTAAAATAATATAATACTAATTAAAGCTATTATTTATATACTTTTCAAAACTAATTTCTCCATAAAGTTAGTCAGAGGTAATGACCAGCCATTGAAGTGCGTTGAATCTTCTAGACGAACCCAGCGTGATAACCACCTTAGCACCCTTCTGGGGAAATCGGCAGACCATCGGTCCCTCCTTTACTTTCCCGCACCGTAACCAACTATCGAATAGGGGAGAGACATGGCGGCCCCCAAACCGTTGCTGCTGCCATGTCCCTGAATTAGGTCTGTTTTAGGGCTTCGAACCGGTGCGTCCCCGCGATTGACATTTCCAGTGGTTCGGCCAACGTGGTGCGCCATCTGGACCATGTTGGTATTAGATAGGTTAAATTAAACCTACTTCAATAAAGGGTTTGAAATGTATTGCTACACAATAAAAGGAAACAAACGGAGGCGGGATTCGAACCGGGATCGCCTGTACGGATGTCAAGCGTCTAATACATTAGACCACCAGTTCACCTGACTGTTTGCTATGAAAGGAGATTCATCATCATTTGATGTGATGGAAAGATAACCGGAATGCTCATTGATTTTGTAGGTATTGTTAATTCATTTTCAATTCTTCATGTTACCAGTATAGTTTCTCTATTGTCAGTTATGTCCTGGGTTGGTTTTAAGACCAACAACAATGGTTTCCACGCGTACACTTGTGTACAGTGAACAAAAGGGACGATAGAGGAGAACAAAAGGAGGTCCTTGGTCAATGCAATTAGTCTCGAACCGTAACGTGATAATTTTTATTTTCATTTGGTTTTGTTTTAAGTAAGACTAATTGCGGTGACACCATGTGAAATTCTCAATTGAGTAGTAATTTGTTCTGAAAAGAACTGGAGGTACAACTCGACGTTTCGATCAGACAAGTGTGCTCTGATCGTCCTCAGGAGAATGCCGGACTCTGGGAAATGCTGCTGCTTAAGTAGGCTGCTGGAGGATTACGCGATGACATAATGCTGGAGGATTAGTTCGTTGAGGCGTGCAGGCGAGAACTGATGAGACTAGGATCCTAGGAGTTCAATAGTGTGTGCTCACTGAACCGAATCAGTTGTAATTTCTCAGCCGATTTCTGGATGACAGTTATATTCTAATTTGCAACGGTAGTTTTTAGGCAAACTCGATCACTACAAAGAGCCAAGAAGCTCTTCATTTCGGTTTTCGGAACATATTTTCTTTTAGAAATATTCTCTCCATCGACAAAATATATATATTGCATATAAACAGTGCATTTGTGCCACTTGTCTTTTTTATACATTCCTGATGTTCAATTGTTATTATTTTTTATGCAATCTAATTAGCGGTTGGAACAACAATTTATTGGCGGTTGACTAAAGCTATAATTAATACAATATTAATCCCGAGAGTATTAAAATAGGCAAGTCTCATTTTAGATTTTAGATTGATTGATTGATTAATTTTTAAAGTTATTTATTTTTTGGGGGTATTTTTTTCAATGTTTAAAATTTTACGCTCGACCGACACCCCAAATTTATAATCATCATTATTTTTTAATCTATTGTGGGTTTAACCACGGTTTGACCATTATGCTTAATTTGTTTTTTAAAAACAAAGAAATTATCTGTAATTTAGAAGATTTTATAATTCAACTGATTTCTTAAAGATTTTCTTCATAATTTTGCTATAAAACGTAAAAGCTTCCATTTTCTGGCCGACCACCTTTCTCCTCCATTGAATTTGTGCACAAACATGTGCGTTTGTTTCCAACGGTTTTCCAAAACCCAACTCCCATAATTCATTGCGCGCTCAATTCCGATAAGGCTTATGTATTGGCTATATTTAATGAGAAAAAGTGGCGGCCGGATACGACATTCTACCCAACACTTCAACTGTTCAGAACTCAAATGTTCTTGTCACCAAGCAGAAATACCGGTAGAGCTCCAGCATGATGGTAATCCCTGTAGACCTGACAACAAAGTGACTTTGAAAGTCACCTCACTGCTGGTCAAACTCTCTTTCACCACTGCATCTAATTCTAACTGCCTCACTCACAATAAAACTCTTCCAGCATACCTTTAGGCTGAGTGCTGAGAGCCAACAGCTTCTGTGCCATATCCAATATAATTGCTGATTTAAAACTGAAACAATAATTCAACTGTTTTGTGATTTCTGACACTTAAAATTATAAGCAGAAACGTTCACAGATTTGTTATTAATGTTTATCTTGATTCAATGCGGTACATTCCCTTTAAAGGATAGCACCATAGGTCAACCTTGCTGGTTATGTCACAAGGTACAGCATTGATAACGTTGGCAAATCGTCTGCTTCTGTGTAACCGGGGGAATATACAACCCTGTCGGTTACATTATGGACGCAACGTTAAAAGGATTTATTTTATTTTATTGTAGTACGTTTTGTATCTTGTTTGCTTAATATATGTCATGTAGTGTTATTATTGCCTTCTCGTGTTACATTTAGGAATGTTCAGTTCGAGTTATAAAGCGCGGTAAAGCTAGGGGGTCTTGCCACCACTGAGGGCTAGGCTATAACACATACGTCCTTGTCTAGCCCCGTGGCAATTTTTTTGAGTTGCAGCGGGTACGGCGATTTCGAGCCAGGCTGGCACTTGCCAACGCGCTGCCAGTGACGGCGGTTGCGAAGGCGAACGTCTGTCCAGTGAGCCTTAAAGGTCCTATGAAATAGTTTTTTTTTCATTGTATACAATAAAGTATGTCTACTGGAACATATATTTGTCATTTGTAAATTTTTCCCCTCACGTTTACACCATAAAAATATTAATTAAAATTTAGGGGGTGCTTTTCGACACTACCATATCCCCTCATTAACATAAAATTCGTGACGTACACTTAATTAGGCGATTCCCGATCCGCGATCCGCAGCACTTGCCCAAGTATGCAGTCGTATACAACGCGCCAATGCATTGAACGGGGCCTTCACAGCCAGTTCGGTATGGCTTAAAAGGCCATGCTGCTACCAGATGCAATTCCAACGATATTCCCACTAAGAAGGCTGGGAAGGCTCCAACGAAGAAGAGAGGTGCTTTTTAAAGCGAGAAAGACTCAGCGTAAGTAGCCATTTAGTAATACTCCCATGCATAACCCAGTCCACTTCCGTGCAAAACGACATTCAGTGTTCACGGATGAAAACATGCCGTGATTTTCCGCATTAATAAAAACATCATGTCTGATTTTATATCCTGGCAAGACAAACATAAAAACATTAAACCTTTCTCATTATGCCTGCGCTTGTTTTGAGTTTTTTAAATGATCAGAACTTTGACTCAACTGTTTCTGTTATTTCATAAAATAACACCGTAATGTTAGCATTGCCTTCGGTGTGTGTTCCGACCGCATGATGGGGGCTTGCGCTGCGTAGAAATTATCTGCCTTTGTGTACGTCACGAACGTTTCGTTAAACCTTTTCTGATTATTAGATAAACCATTAATAATCCACTCGATTAAAAAAAAAAATTAAAATTGTTTTTAATTTATACCAATCAATATAACAGCACCAAGAAATAAAGTTTGGTAAATACACTCTTCACAGGACCTTTAATTGTAGTTACGTCTTTGTGTCAGGATGTTCTTCGACTATTACATTACATGTCTGATACAGGTAAATGATACATTTTTACTTATTTTTTGTTTTATTTTCACTGGAAATTGTCTTTGTAATTTTTAGAGTTTAGTAGGGGAATGATAAGTTTAAGTAAAGAAAATTTTTCTTTTTGGTGTCGAGACAAATTCTATAAGTGTTCGGTGAGCTTTGGGAATCGACGTCAAGTCGACCACAGTACCGGCTAGTTCATCAATTTAGCGGTGGGAACAGTTACGATAACTTGGTATACGTCTCGGTGACGTGGTTGCGAAGATTAATGGAGAAAATAATTTCCATTCAGAGTGAGGCATAACTTGAAATTATTTCGTAAGGGGCTAGCTTTGTTTGGGATTATTGGTTATCTGACAGGCGTATTGGAGTGAATCCTTTACAGGAGGCCGTCAGTATTTGTTTTATGGATTATTGTAAAGGGATCGGGGATCGGGGATCTCTCTTAACGTAAATGTAAACGTAAATTTAGGGGCCGAGTTGTCACAAGGGTTGAGTTGTCACAACAAAAGGTCGATTTTTTTTATTTTATTTTTTTTTGGGGGGGGGGGGGTTCTAGTTGTCGGTGTCGAGTTGTCACAAGGGTCGAGATGTCTTAACCCCATTTACACATGTGTCGATGCTGCAGTAACCGTGTGATCGATTTTCGGCGCGCAGGCACTGCTTCGAGGTGGTCCACGTTTGCGAAACTCAAAACAAACCAATTCGGAATCCTTTTAATTTCTACCGAGTCCCCGTGTATTTTATCCTAAATGTTTGGGCAAACAGTACAGGTTGTGTGTACCTTAAACATTATTTTCTAGCTATGAAATTAAGAAACAGTTACACAAATTATAATGCTTGAGCGATTTTGCAAAGTAGTTGCTTACTCATAACTTACCTGACTGTGCCAAGAGCTACAACGATGGCACCCAAGTAACCCATGGTTTCTCAATCCACCTTTTCTGTTGATATCAGAGATGGTTAAGAGATGACCTACTATCTGAAATGCATACAAAATGAAACTAAAATTATGTGGTACCTTCATTTTCAGTTCAACGAGTGGGGGCCCAAGTACAAACATCAACACCGGTGATAAAACGTCATTATATGCATTCAAACTGAATGAAAACACTGACCAGTGAAGATTGATCTCACATTTCGGTAAATTATTGCAAAAATGCAATAGTCATAGATTTTGATTAGTATCTGTGTTCATCTTAAACTAGGACACCGATTCCATGCCCTGTTGAAAGTCTGCTCTGATGGTCACGATACTGTCCCTTTAAGAAAAATATAATCAAAATAGAGTGACCAGAATAAGCGTTGGAATGTTTTTACCTCTTGCACTTTTTTTCCAAAAAGGTTCGGATCAAATTAGCCAAAGCAGGTAAGACGTGTACAGCAATCTTAATAACAATAATTGACTTTTCCCCCATTTTAAGAGAGGTTATGTCTTAATGAAACTAATTAACATAAATTGTATTATCTCCACGCAAAGTAAAATATTGTAAAACAATTATTTTATCTGAAGCCACTGATTTTGTTCAGATAATTGGAGGAACCGTGGCTCAGACAGCGCCGGTATTTTCGTTGTTGCTTACACAGTATATAATTAAATAAAAAAGCTATACAAAGATTTAACTTGCAGTCATTTGTACAACGAATTTTCATTTTCTCCTTCACACAAAATAAAGCATAATAACATAAATCGTTTTAATAAAAATCATAATTCTACATAATTCATTCGTTCTCAAAATTAATAGACCGACAGGTTGTTCCCCAACTTCGCATTCTGAACTGAAATTCATTAAATAAATTGCCATTAGGCCTATTTCTTGCAAATGGAATTATAGACTTTAACATAGGTTATTGAATGGTGAATTGTGTACACGATTATGAAAATGATCATGACAGTTTAGCTTCATTATGCTTTCATGAGTAGTAAAATAAAATTAATATGGGAACTGTTTAAGCCAACCAAAAACCAATTGAAATACACCTTGTTGTTGGTCAAATTGGAACGTTAGCGTAATGAGGTCTCTGCCAGGAAACCGGCAGTTATGATAATATGATGAAGGCACTGCATGATTACTGTATTACTGTGCGAACTCACAACCCACTGATTTGTAATGCCATTGCGAGTTTTTTACACTTTTTTGTCAGCGGGCCTGGTACATTTTTTAAAGACAATATTCACCAGGAAATTGAGATTTAGATCACAGAACAACTACCCGTCCCAAATCTTTCAAGGGTAAAAATGGGGGTCAAATATTTACCTGTGGGGCAAAGGTTTAGTTTGAATTTGTTGTATTAAAAACAAACAAACCAAAAAACAAAGCCACATGCGCAAGGGGGAGTGGGGAGTAAAATGTAAATTACATAGGGGTAGCGTAAATATTGGCCCTACGAAGGTCAACTGAAGGTCACAAAAGGTCAAATGTTATGATGATCCGATAAACATCGCATGTGAAGCATTACAATAAATTAATATATGAAAAAGGGTTATCCAATGTTAATGTCAAGTGCCGCAACATTTTATCAATTTTAGTACTTTGAAAAGTATACCTCTGCAAATTAATGCAACTTCTGCAAATTAATGTAACGCTAATTCGTGCCATAAAAACTTAAAATATGGAATTGAATGCGCATATTTATTATCATTCAACGTGTATGCGCATGTAAATACATGTAAATACTTGTAAAATATGTGTACCGTGAGCAAAGACGATGCAGCTATTGATAGCTGGAGTTCAGGTTGTACACCTTGATGCTTTGTGTCCTTATTTCTTTCACAATATCTTGTGATGGATAGACCAATCCTAGCTATAACTTGCAGATAAAAATGCATTTTAGTGAATCTTCAAATAATTAATTTAAGGATCCCCAAACAAATTGCCCTTTTTAAATATTGTTGCTCTTCCCAAACCCTGAAGATAGACCAATCCTTAAGTCTGTATAAATACTTATATAAATAAATGCACAGTACACATTTCGGGTAACTTACACAGAGCGACCCCGAAAAAAAAAATCCTATTTTTGGTGTTGACAACTATAAATGTATTCATAATTACTTTGTCTTATGTTATGTTGTCCTATTATTTTGAGGAGAACGTCTATATTTCCGTACTTTCCAACTTCAAATGCAGCAATAGCCTTTAATTAATGACTTTATGTCTATATAGGCCTGGGTATTTGTTAGTTTTAATACTAAATGAGGATCTTGAATTATTTATTCATAAACAATAGTTTGTGGAAGTAAGTTTCTTTTGAAATGTTCAGCATATTATATGTATTAAAAAGGTGTGATAATTGTACATTTTTCAGTGGACTTAATCTTCCATAGCAAGTATACTGTAAAAGATTCGTGGCAATTTGGTGTGAATATTTTTGTTTTCCAATTTTCTCTAAAATGAGAGCACATTGGACAGATGAACATCAATGGTGTACCATGCATTTAATGTGAGAGTATTGCATATTCTGTTTGAATGTTCTTTTTGAAGTTTGTTTACATTCATGTGTCGTATCATCACTAGGAGGCAATCATTTGAAACGCTCATTTTAATATGAAAAAAATTACGAAAAATAAATCTCAAATAATTGTACATTGTTAAAACTGATGTACCGTTTTTGTTTATATATTCGCCAATATGAATACCACGGAATAAAACATTGACAACACTGTTGTAGTTATTACACCCCAGTCATTGGCGGATCGGGGGGGTGGGCTAAGGGGGCTGTAGCCCCCCCCTAAAATCGTTAAAAACATTTAGAGAGAGAGAGAGAGAGAGAGAGAGAGAGAGAGAGAGAGAGAGAGAGAGAGAGAGAGAGAGAGAGAGAGAGGAGAACGCACTCCCATTCCCTCACTGTGCTTTGTTTTTCTCTCCCTTTGATTATTTCATTGTAATTTTTGTAGTACTGAAAAATAATTGTTTTTAATTCTCAGCCCCCCTAAAAATGTTCTGGATCCGCCCATGCCAGTGTATAGGCAATGTCTGATTTATGAGTGTCTTGTATCAACATGGATCTGTTGCTATCACAACAGTTTAAAATGCAGTATACACTTATGGTTAGTCCCCAAATGAACCCGTAATAACAGTTTAAGATGCAGTATACATTTATGGTTAGTCCCCAAATGAACCCGTAATAACAGTTTAAGATGCAGTATACATTTATGGTTAGTCCCCAAATGAACCCGTAATAACAGTTTAAGATGCAGTATACACTTATGGTTAGTCCCCAAATGAACCCGTAATAACAGTTTAAGATGCAGTATACATTTATGGTTAGTCCCCAAATGAACCCGTAATAACAGTTTAAGATGCAGTATACACTTATGGTTAGTCCCCAAATGAACCCGTAATAACAGTTTAAGATGCAGTATACACTTATGGTTAGTCCCCAAATGAACACGTAATAACAGTTTAAGATGCAGTATACACTTATGGTTAGTCCCCAAATGAACCCGTAATAACAGTTTAAGATGCAGTATACACTTATGGTTAGTCCCCAAATGAACCCGTAATAACAGTTTAAGATGCAGTATACATTTATGGTTAGTCCCCAAATGAACCCGTAATAACAGTTTAAGATGCAGTATACACTTATGGTTAGTCCGCAAATGAACCCGTAATAACAGTTTAAGATGCAGTATACATTTATGGTTAGTCCCCAAATGAACCCGTAATAACAGTTTAAGATGCAGTATACACTTATGGTTAGTCCCCAAATGAACCCGTAATAACAGTTTAAGATGCAGTATACACTTATGGTTAGTCCCAAATGAACCCGTAATAACAGTTTAAGATGCAGTATACACTTATGGTTAGTCCCCAAATGAACCCGTAATAACAGTTTAAGATGCAGTATACACTTATGGTTAGTCCCCAAATGAACCCGTAATAACAGTTTAAGATGCAGTATACACTTATGGTTAGTCCGCAAATGAACCCGTAATAACAGTTTAAGATGCAGTATACATTTATGGTTAGTCCCGATCCCCAAATGAACCCGTAATAACAGTTTAAGATGCAGTATACACTTATGGTTAGTCCCCAAATGAACCCGTAATAACAGTTTAAGATGCAGTATACACTTATGGTTAGTCCCCAAATGAACCCGTAATAACAGTTTAAGATGCAGTATACATTTATGGTTAGTCCCCAAATGAACCCGTAATAACAGTTTAAGATGCAGTATACATTTATGGTTAGTCCCTTAATGAACCCGTAATAACAGTTTAAGATGCAGTATACATTTATGGTTAGTCCCCAAATGAACCCGTAATAACAGTTTAAGATGCAGTATACATTTATGGTTAGTCCCCAAATGAACCCGTAATAACAGTTTAAGATGCAGTATACATTTATGGTTAGTCCCCAAATGAACCCGTAATAACAGTTTAAGATGCAGTATACATTTATGGTTAGTCCCCAAATGAACCCGTAATAACAGTTTAAGATGCAGTATACACTTATGGTTAGTCCCAAATGAACCCGTAATAACAGTTTAAGATGCAGTATACATTATGGTTAGTCCCAAATGAACCCGTAATAACAGTTTAAGATGCAGTATACATTTATGGTTAGTCCCCAAATGAACCCGTAATAACAGTTTAAGATGCAGTATACATTTATGGTTAGTCCCAAATGAACCCGTAATAACAGTTTAAGATGCAGTATACATTTATGGTTAGTCCCAAATGAACCCGTAATAACAGTTTAAGATGCAGTATACATTTATGGTTAGTCCCCAAATGAACCCGTAATAACAGTTTAAGATGCAGTATACATTATGGTTAGTCCCCAAATGAACCCGTAATAACAGTTTAAGATGCAGTATACATTTATGGTTAGTCCCCAAATGAACCCGTAATAACAGTTTAAGATGCAGTATACATTTATGGTTAGTCCCCAAATGAACCCGTAATAACAGTTTAAGATGCAGTATACATTTATGGTTAGTCCCCAAATGAACCCGTAATAACAGTTTAAGATGCAGTATACATTTATGGTTAGTCCCCAAATGAACCCGTAATAACAGTTTAAGATGCAGTATACACTTATGGTTAGTCCCCAAATGAACCCGTAATAACAGTTTAAGATGCAGTATACACTTATGGTTAGTCCCCAAATGAACCCGTAATAACAGTTTAAGATGCAGTATACATTTATGGTTAGTCCCCAAATGAACCCGTAATAACAGTTTAAGATGCAGTATACACTTATGGTTAGTCCCCAAATGAACCCGTAATAACAGTTTAAGATGCAGTATACATTTATGGTTAGTCCCCAAATGAACCCGTAATAACAGTTTAAGATGCAGTATACATTTATGGTTAGTCCCCAAATGAACCCGTAATAACAGTTTAAGATGCAGTATACATTTATGGTTAGTCCCCAAATGAACCCGTAATAACAGTTTAAGATGCAGTATACATTTATGGTTAGTCCCCAAATGAACCCGTAATAACAGTTTAAGATGCAGTATACACTTATGGTTAGTCCCAAATGAACCCGTAATAACAGTTTAAGATGCAGTATACATTTATGGTTAGTCCCCAAATGAACCCGTAATAACAGTTTAAGATGCAGTATACATTTATGGTTAGTCCCCAAATGAACCCGTAATAACAGTTTAAGATGCAGTATACATTTATGGTTAGTCCCCAAATGAACCCGTAATAACAGTTTAAGATGCAGTATACATTTATGGTTAGTCCCCAAATGAACCCGTAATAACAGTTTAAGATGCAGTATACATTTATGGTTAGTCCCCAAATGAACCCGTAATAACAGTTTAAGATGCAGTATACACTTATGGTTAGTCCCCAAATGAACCCGTAATAACAGTTTAAGATGCAGTATACACTTATGGTTAGTCCCCAAATGAACCCGTAATAACAGTTTAAGATGCAGTATAATTTTATGGTTAGTCCCCAAATGAACCCGTAATAACAGTTTAAGATGCAGTATACATTTATGGTTAGTCCCCAAATGAACCCGTAATAACAGTTTAAGATGCAGTATACATTTATGGTTAGTCCCCAAATGAACCCGTAATAACAGTTTAAGATGCAGTATACATTTATGGTTAGTCCCCAAATGAACCCGTAATAACAGTTTAAGATGCAGTATACATTTATGGTTAGTCCCCAAATGAACCCGTAATAACAGTTTAAGATGCAGTATACATTTAAGGTTCGTCACCAAATGTACCCGAAATAACAGTTGAAGAGGCAGTATACACTTATGGTTAGTCCCCAACTGAACCAGTCATAACAGTTTAAGATGCAGTATACATTTATGGTTAGTCCCCAAATGAACCCGTAATAACAGTTTAAGATGCAGTATACATTTATGGTTAGTCCCCAAATGAACCCGTAATAACAGTTTAAGATGCAGTATACATTTATGGTTAGTCCCCAAATGAACCCGTAATAACAGTTTAAGATGCAGTATACATTTATGGTTAGTCCCAAATGAACCCGTAATAACAGTTTAAGATGCAGTATACATTTATGGTTAGTCCCCAAATGAACCCGTAATAACAGTTTAAGATGCAGTATACACTTATGGTTAGTCCCCAAATGAACCCGTAATAACAGTTTAAGATGCAGTATACACTTATGGTTAGTCCCCAAATGAACCCGTAATAACAGTTTAAGATGCAGTATACATTTATGGTTAGTCCCCAAATGAACCCGTAATAACAGTTTAAGATGCAGTATACATTTATGGTTAGTCCCCAAATGAACCCGTAATAACAGTTTAAGATGCAGTATACATTTATGGTTAGTCCCCAAATGAACCCGTAATAACAGTTTAAGATGCAGTATACATTTATGGTTAGTCCCCAAATGAACCCGTAATAACAGTTTAAGATGCAGTATACATTTATGGTTAGTCCCCAAATGAACCCGTAATAACAGTTTAAGATGCAGTATACACTTATGGTTAGTCCCCAAATGAACCCGTAATAACAGTTTAAGATGCAGTATACATTTATGGTTAGTCCCCAAATGAACCCGTAATAACAGTTTAAGATGCAGTATACACTTATGGTTAGTCCCCAAATGAACCCGTAATAACAGTTTAAGATGCAGTATACATTTATGGTTAGTCCCCAAATGAACCCGTAATAACAGTTTAAGATGCAGTATACATTTATGGTTAGTCCCCAAATGAACCCGTAATAACAGTTTAAGATGCAGTATACATTTATGGTTAGTCCCAAAATGAACCCGTAATAACAGTTTAAGATGCAGTATACATTTATGGTTAGTCCCCAAATGAACCCGTAATAACAGTTTAAGATGCAGTATACACTTATGGTTAGTCCCCTAATTAACCCGTAATAACAGTTTAAGATGCAGTATACATTTATGGTTAGTCCCCAAATGAACCCGTAATAACAGTTTAAGATGCAGTATACATTTATGGTTAGTCCCCAAATGAACCCGTAATAACAGTTTAAGATGCAGTATACATTTATGGTTAGTCCCCAAATGAACCCGTAATAACAGTTTAAGATGCAGTATACATTTATGGTTAGTCCCCAAATGAACCCGTAATAACAGTTTAAGATGCAGTATACATTTATGGTTAGTCCCCAAATGAACCCGTAATAACAGTTTAAGATGCAGTATACACTTATGGTTAGTCCCCAAATGAACCCGTAATAACAGTTTAAGATGCAGTATACACTTATGGTTAGTCCCCAAATGAACCCGTAATAACAGTTTAAGATGCAGTATACACTTATGGTTAGTCCCCAAATGAACCCGTATAAACATTTTAAGATGTGTATACACTTATGGTTAGTCCCCAAATGAACCCGTAATAACAGTTTAAGATGCAGTATACACTTATGGTTAGTCCCCAAATGAACCCGTAATAACAGTTTAAGATGCAGTATACACTTATGGTTAGCCCCAAATGAACCCGTAATAACAGTTTAAGATGCAGTATACATTTATGGTTAGTCCCCAAATGAACCCGTAATAACAGTTTAAGATGCAGTATACATTTATGGTTAGTCCCCAAATGAACCCGTAATAACAGTTTAAGATGCAGTATACACTTATGGTTAGTCCCCAAATGAACCCGTAATAACAGTTTAAGATGCAGTATACACTTATGGTTAGTCCCCAAATGAACCCTGAATAACAGTTTAAGATGCAGTATACACTTATGGTTAGTCCCCAAATGAACCCGTAATAACAGTTTAAGATGCAGTATACACTTATGGTTAGTCCCCAAATGAACCCGTAATAACAGTTTAAGATGCAGTATACACTTATGGTTAGTCCCCAAATGAACCCGTAATAACAGTTTAAGATGCAGTATACACTTATGGTTAGTCCCCAAATGAACCCGTAATAACAGTTTAAGATGCAGTATACATTTATGGTTAGTCCCACAATGAACCCGTAATAACAGTTTAAGATGCAGTATACATTTATGGTTAGTCCCCAAATGAACCCGTAATAACAGTTTAAGATGCAGTATACATTTATGGTTAGTCCCCAAATGAACCCGTAATAACAGTTTAAGATGCAGTATACATTTATGGTTAGTCCCAAATGAACCCTGTAATAACAGTTTAAGATGCAGTATACATTTATGGTTAGTCCCCAAATGAACCCGTAATAACAGTTTAAGATGCAGTATACACTTATGGTTAGTCCCCAAATGAACCCGTAATAACAGTTTAAGATGCAGTATACACTTATGGTTAGTCCCCAAATGAACCCGTAATAACAGTTTAAGATGCAGTATACACTTATGGTTAGTCCCCAAATGAACCCGTAATAACAGTTTAAGATGCAGTATACACTTATGGTTAGTCCCCAAATGAACCCGTAATAATTAAACAACAAATCCAGAGACACCTGTTTGTGAAAGTTTCACTTTATTTCGTTTTCTTGTTCTCGAGAATAATAGTGAAAATAATTATTGTTGTATTTTTTCTCACGTGGAAATTAATCGTCAGCTGATAATCCATTTCAGATTTGAATTTGTGTAGATACATTTTAATAGTTTTTTATTTGTGTAATATTGTATTATTATTTATTGAACATGTCAGATGGAAGAAGATATATATGTAATTTCCATTTTAAAACCAAGTATTAAGCTTATCAATAACAACTCACTCAGTTACTTTGCGGGTAATTGATGTCAGATGGAAGAATATATATATGTAATTTCCATCTTAAAACCATTTCAGATTTGAATTTGTGTAGATACATTTTAATAGTTTTTATTTGTATAATATTGTATTATTATTTGTTGAACATGTCAGATGGAAGAAGAAGCTCATTACAGGAACAAAGTAATGAATTAAACATTATTTCCACAATACTATGAACATTATCCAAATTTAAATTTCCTTGTAAATAATAATAATAATTATCCACTCACCTTGAAACTGTTGATATTCTGATTCAAAAATCACCAAGAGGTAAGATGTAAGATGTTTAACCTATGGCCGGTTTAGTTAGTATTCCGCATGTAAATCAGATCTAGTTCGTTGTCCGTGCGATAAACTGATATAATAATGGTTATGATAGAATTAACAATCAACGTTGATACCAAGTGCTGTGTAATAAGCTGACGTCACAGTCCATGTATAATTGGTGGAACTATTATTACACATGTATATTGTTTCCCGTTTCTTTCACCTCCGACGTTCATGACGTTGAAGGAGCCGCGGCGTATCCCCGTAGGCTAAGTCTAGAGGGAGGGTGTTGGTGCATTATAGGGGACAGGTACATCCTTGTCACCCAGAATCGCAAATTTTCTTCTTGTTTCCAAGTTGTTTTCTTTCACAAAAAGATGACTGAATTGCGCTGAAAACAAACATGGAGGTTATCTTGAGAAGGATGATAACAAGCAGGCACCAGTAGCAATGTAGTTATAAATAAGTATTTTACATTGTTATAAATAAATTAATTGCACGGTGTGGTGTATGTGCCATTCTTACATAATTAATAACCTCACCACTCAACTATTTCCTCTTGCAATCTAATTTGACCTGTCTCGTTCAGATCAACCTGGGAATTTAGTCTGCATTTACAGACTAATAAGAATTTATATTTTCCAGAGCAAATGATGTTACTGAAGGTGTTTCCTGCCTTGCATTTATATCCGTTTCACTCATTGACAGGTTTTGCCCAGGTGCCCATTTTGAACTAAAATTCATTAACTAAATTGCCACAGTCACATAAGGCATTATAGACTTTCAAATGGGTTATTGAATGTCATAATTTAGGGGGTGTGTATCGCTTACACAACCATGAAAATAATGATGACATTTAAGAATAATGCTCTCATGATCTTTTTGTTTTGATTTGTTTTGTTTTGTTTTGTTCTGTTTTTCTTACTACGGCCTCGGACGTGACGAGTGATCATATTGTGAATTGGGTGGATGCAAACAGGGGCGTAGCCAAACATTTTTCATGGGGGGTTGTATTTTTTGTTTTCCATAAAAATGGAGGGTCTCGAACGTCGCTCAAGGGCGGGGGGGGGGGTATGGGGTAGATTTGCAAATTAGGCCTATTTGTGAGGTCAATTCACGCATTCCCGTGGAGGGGGTAATTCCCCCAAACACTGCTTAAAACAACACCTTTTGTAACATTTCCTCTTCTCCCTTCTTTTTTTAATTGAATTTTATTTTAAATCGGCAGGCCCATGGGGCGGGGGAATTGAACCACTGGGTGCAAATATCAATCGTGTTATAATTTGTTTTTCAAACCAAGACAACCAAATCCGACTTATGT
Source organism: Zoroaster sp. YZ-2022 (assembly GCA_029582265.1). Lineage (NCBI taxonomy): Eukaryota > Metazoa > Echinodermata > Asteroidea > Forcipulatida > Zoroasteridae > Zoroaster > Zoroaster sp. YZ-2022. The sequence goes on along the minus strand of CM055828.1, from coordinate 24,805,770 downwards.
TAATTTTTACAGAAGCTATAAAAAATTATTGGGTATCATATTTATGATAAAATAATTGTGGATAAAGTTGTAGTTGCTTTTAGTTTGGTAACAATAAAACAAATGGACATTTTTGAGGATACTCTGAAAGTAGCTAAACATGTTCTGCAATATAATTTTAGTAATCATAAGACATTGCAGGTTTTGCTTTTCTTATGCACAAAGAAGTAATGCATCTAACAAACAAAATTAATGCAAATTGAAAATTTCAATAAAAAACATTCTATAAAATTCCTTCTTTCTGAGAATCGTTTTAGCAAAAAGGTGTTTGCTTTCTTGCTGATTTTCGCTCCTCTCATTGAGAGGCTGTTAACAAATTGTGTATTTTTAACAGAAATTCATTAACTAAATTGCCACATTTCTTGCATATGATACTTATGGCATTATAGACTTTCAAATGGGTTATTGAACGTCATAATTTATGGCGTGTATCGCTTACACAACCATGAAAATGATGATGACATGTTTGTTTTGTTTTTGTTTTTTACTACGGCCTCAGGCGTGATGAGTGATCATATTGTGAACTGGATCGGTGCAAACAGGGGCGTAGCCAAACATTTTTCATGGGGGTTTATATTTTTGTTTCCCAAAAATGGAGGATCTCGAACGTCGCTCAACGTGGGTAGGGGGTAGATGTGCAATTTATATTTGTTAGCTCAATTCACGCATTCCCGGGAGAGGTAATTCCCTCCACACACACACACACACACACACACATTCTCATTTTTGCATCCTTGTGGAGACCTCGATGTTCTTTCCTTTGTTCCTGTACTTAACAATTTCTCATAGGGTTTGTACACAATTCCTTGTGGAGACCTGAGTCCTTTAGAATTCCCTGTGGAGACCAATTGTTCTTGCCTTTCCCTTTTGTTATAGGACAAGGGAGCGAAAGTAAGACTGGCACACACACACACACATACCGCTTAAAACAACACTTTATGTAACATTTCCTCTTCTCCCTTTAATTTTTGTATTATTATTGATTTTTATTTTAAATCGGCAGGCCCATGGGGGTGTTGGGTGCAAATATCAATATTGTTACAAATTTGGTTTTATTTTCAAAACAACACAACCAAATCCTTATATAAAAACTTATATTAAATTTTACAGAAGCTATAAAAAATAATTGGGTATCATATTTATGGTAAAATGTGGACAATGTTGTATCTAGATGTTTAGTTTGGTAACATGTTCTGCAGTATAAAATTAGTTTTCTTTTTCTTTTTAACAGAAATTCATTAACTAAAGTGCCATATTTTTCTTGCTAATTACAGTGTAGACTTTCAAATGAGTTATTGAACGTCATAATCTATTGGATGTATTATTTACACGATCACGACAATGATGGTGACAATTAAGATTATGTGCTTTCACTAGTAGTTCCAATATTTGTTTTACTGCGGTCTACGGCGCCTGTGGGAACGTGCCCCCATTCGCTTTGCTGAAAATTCAAACTTTAAAGAAAATCATAAGAGTTTCTCTTGTATTGCTGAATTAAAGTCCCCTCCACATTATCATGTGCACAAAAGAACCAGACTGGAGTCAAGAGTGGGTTGAGTTGCATATAAGTGTCCAGAACGCATGTACAGAGTGTACACTATAGCATAAGGCCTCTTTAACACTGGTATTTACTATAAATGGACATCCGATTAGACTTGTTCAAAATAAACGGAAGCCATGGCAACCATGAACAACAACAGACAGCACGTTTGGGGATTCATGTCATATGCCCGACGCTTCCAACGCATCAATCGTATTTACTCGTTTCTAATGTATTTGTTACCCCCGATTTTGTTCACTTAATTTGACTGTTTAAATCATATCACATGTACAATGCACTCAGTGACTGGGTACAGTAAGCGGATTAGCGTTATCTCTGTTGGGCTGTGCGTTCGTCCGTGAAACCTGAATGTGGGATCTTCCATTCACAAAATGGGTGGAACAAAGTGGTAAGGTTTAGAGAACAATAATCTTTACACTGATGTGAAACCAAGACAAAATATTTCACAAAAGAAAATCACTATTTATTTATCATTACAAACCAAATCACAATGTCTATTCAATATACAATTAATATCCAAATCAGTCTCATCATTTTTGATAGATTATGTAGTAGCTGAAGAATGCATAACACGTGTAAAGCAATGGAGAATGACTTGTCGAATGCAGAATCAGACGTTGGCTGTCATTGGTCACTATGTCTTTGTAAAAAATACGGTGGTTTTTTCCAACCAATCAGAATAAGCTTTACATCAATGGAAACAGTAAGATCTGATCTGTTTGGTGGTCGTTTACCCTGTTGAAATTGATACTCCAGTAAGGAAATACGTCAAGAGAACGCCGCGCGGATCGGTTAAAAATGAGCCCTTCCACAGGAAAACAGGCCAAACTCGGAGTATTGAAAGCAAAATATACGGTGGTTTTTTTCTTCCCCCAAAAAAGTTATGATATATATTAGGACTGCAATGAAACACAATTTATAAAACCGTTTTACCCGGTGAAATAGCCTGCACGGTTAAAAAGTAATTACTTAAAATGTGTGGAAAAGGGGCGTTTTAAAACAGTTTTTCTACTAATAAATGTGTGTTCAGACAGAAAATCGCTTATGTGAACATGACAAATTCATATAGTAAGTGACGGCTGACGCCGCGGCCCCAGATTGGTTACAGCGCCACCTCGTGACGGTGGGCAAAACATCGTTCTGCTCGCCTCACGTTGTTGGTGCTCAGTGTCCAATCAATCACCTAAACAGGTACCATTGTCCATTTTCATTCCTTTTTATGAACACCATGCCCTAAAACCTAGGTGTATAGTAAATTATTGTATTATTTAGTCGCCCGTATAGTTAAAGTAAGGAGACAGTTTTGAAGAAGTGGTATAATAAGTTTATTTACTTTGTGAACTTTTATGCAATGGCGACTCCCTTGAAATGTGCATGTAACGTGATTATGCAGTGGTTACGAAATGTTCCATTTTCATGAAAATATCAAGGTTCTTTATTGTCCTGAGTCTGTGAGAATCTCAGGATGCCAGACCCTAGGCAGTTGGAGATATAGTTAGGTTGCCGCTTGTTGGGTTAATGGTTATTTTAGATATTATACTCCAGCTATGTAGCCAGGGTTTATAAGTATCTTAGATTAGCGCCCTCTGGTGGCGATGCTGTATGGTATGATTGTGTATTTTTGGTTCATGTCCCCACACCAGAGTACTGTAATGCTGGATTGTTTGAGGTTTATTGAACTGCAGGTTAAATTTAATATTGACCCTGTAAGGAATTAGTAGTTAGGTAAAATTAGTAGTTCATCTCAGCAGAACTTAATCTAGACTTGAAGTCCTGCTGAAGTTGCAATGCAAAGTAATATTAAGTAAGCCTAAACTCTGACAACACTGTCCTTTCAGGTGAATTATTTAATACTCTTTGACATGTATAATTATGCCTTGCCTCTTGTATAAATTGGTTTACTTATTTTTTTTTTTCTTTTCTTTTCTCTCCTTATATGATGTGCTTGTTGGTGTAAATAAAAAAACATTGTTCTGCTCGCCTCACGTTGTTGGTGCTGTCCAATCAATCACCTAAACAGCCAACCTCGAACCCACTGTGATAATTTGATTAAACCAGACATTTAATTAATATCACACCCGAGCTGGGGGTCTTCCACACTAAAAACACAATAATTACTTTTTATTTCGAAAATCTTCACATAACCTGTATGCTTTCAACCCCAGTGGGGCATCAACATTGAAAACAAAAAGGTTTTCGGCCACTTTTTTTAAAGAAAAAAAAACAGGAAATATTAAACTTAACTGATTCACCAGGGGAATCAGTGGGAAGGGAGTTGAAGGCATGGGTAGCAATCTTAATACTAACACTAGATTTCTGCCACTGCTCACTGTTGATTATGAAGATTGAATTTGTTTTAAATTGTTAAATGCTGGATGGAGTATGGCATTTATATTTGGACATCTGGAGTACTGTAGTACTAGTACTACTACTATAGTACACGACTATACATTATCCCTTCAGATGATGGTGATTATTGGAGCAACATCTACTTTATACATATCTGCGACATTGGGTCAAACAAAGCTCATGTCAGAATAGTATGTTGGATAAATAACGTGCCAGAAATAAAAGGATATATAGATGCAAGTAAGATTTGTAGCTTTGCATGGTGAAAAGGATACGTAAAGACTGTTTGTTGTGACACCGTGTAGAAATCCTCTATCTGATATAGATGCAAACAGTTACAATCACAACAGAAAACTTCCCCGGAGCTGTGGCTATTTATCCAGCAAACTTTACTACATCAAAGCATTTTGTTGCAGCGCATCCATACGTGTACGTGGCATGTATGTGCATGGCGAGAATAGCTGGCCTAAGGGTCACCCGTGATACCGACTTCCTTCAAAAGATCTTGGAATATACCAGCCGCAGCGGTATTTGACATACCGGTGGCCGGGGCAAGAGCGAGCCTAAAACGCAGAAGGTAAATTTATTTTAACTCATGCTGTCTTGCTATGTTTTTTGCTTTAAAATATGGAAAGAATAAAGCCGGATACATGGCGTTATGACTATGTTTCTTTATACCCACTCCATCGAAATGAGGAATGTCCCCCAACACATGTTTCCGTGTAATTGACTTCCAAAGTTAACAAAACGTGCATGACTGCATTATTACATTATCAATTTATCACATCCTAACACAGGAATGAAATGAACCAAAAAATGAATGTTTGGTATCATCAGAATGCCCATTAAATTCTCTTTAAGTTGATATTCATATCTCAAAAATAATGTGAAATTTGGGGGACATTCCTTATTTCGATGAAGCGAGTCACATATTTGGTAGTGAAATGTTAATGCCTTCTATATATTATGACCAATAGGAAAACAGCAATACACCCATCCATGGGCGGCGATCCCGGCGAGGTGGCAATGTCCACCCCAATAATTATCGCCCTCTAAAAACTATACTCAGAGCACACAGATAATGAGATTTGTTATTTGTATTTTTCCACTATACAAACACCCCCAATGAGTCTATTGAATCTTTTTAGGTCTAATGTTTTCTCGAAAAGAGTATTCATGTGTATATACCCCCGATGCATTGTAACAAAAAAATCACGTTTATTTCATTTAAAACATTCAAAAATTCAAACTAATAATTATTTGTATTATAAAAAATGGGTGCTAATCCATACCCCCAATCGTAAGAAAAAATTAACGCCCCAATATAGTAAATAATTAAATACAAATTTTGACATTTTGTCGGTTTTGAAAACCCAGTAGTATTGGCCAACAGAGGGCGGCAGTTCCTCACTGCAGTATTCACAGCTGACCCAGTTATGGTTTTGTGCGCAGTGGGTTGTATAAAAGCTCTATGATAAAAGTAAGTTGTTTATCGTAAAAAAAAAAACAAGTTGGGCGGATGGCCACATATTCACTGGTAGTTAAAAGGATGCAAATTAGTTCCAGTTGGGGTGTGGGGCGGGGGCTTTTTGGGAGTTTATGTACATTTAATTTGTTACCCCATGGTAACTTGAGTAATTAATTGTTTTATGCTATATTGGTATCTGTGGTGCATAATATTATTTCGTAACGACGATAGATTTGTAATACCTGAGGAGGGAGCAGTATATACAAAAATGCTAAGTGTGAGTGGGCGGAGTAAAAGTTATTGTTCGAAAAATTAAACAGGGTTTTTGGCGGAGGTCTTATGGCGGCATGGTCGAATGCTGACATGAAAGACCGCTCGGGAAATTAAATAGCTTGAAACAAGGTTTTGCTTGGGCCGTGTGGGATACCTGCTCTCCCCTCGTCTTGGGTCAAGACTGTGTTGGTATGTTTTTGATATACACGATCCGTCGCCGCACGCCGCACGAGGGCGCTACACGAACCGCTATCATACACGAACCGCTATCAAACACAGTCTTCTAAATAGCTCTCCCTCGATCCTCGGGACAATTTATTTTTTCGTAATGGTGATAACTTCTAAGTGACTTCAAGTGAATTCAAACTGTACGAGTCATCCCAGATAATTCTCACACGAAAAACATTTTTCTGATGGCATTTTACTTGATAACAAGGATGGAGTTTCTGCAGTATACAGTGTGAAGAAAACAAACCAACAAACCATTTATTGAGTTTTGAATTTGGACAATTCCTTCATACCTTAAACGGCCTCCATGGACACTTAGCCCTCCGTAAAATATTGTCAAGTTGCCGGCGATCTCAGTGAAAACAATACTGCAGTATACAGTGTGAAGAAAACAAGACCATTAAACCATTTCTAGGTTCATGTATAACTTTAAAGTTTTCATGGGAGGCCGACAGATTTCTATCGAAATGAAAGCTTAGGTTCACCTCATTCAGGAAAACACATCAATTTTGAATTTGGCCAATTCCTTCATACCTTAAACAGCCTCTATGGACACTTAGCCCTCCCTCAAGTTGCCGGTGTTCTCAGTGGAAATAATACAGCACTATACAGTGTGAAGAAACAAAAAATTAACCGCCGCTTGATCTAAACGATCGCAATCTGTATCTGACTTAGACAAAGTTTCACCAACGATTTCAGAACTTCGAAATCGCCACATGAGTCCATGAGAAGGGTGATGCCACTAGAGTAGTAACGTTATTGTCTGTCATCGGACAACAAGCTGTCGATACATACATTCACATGGGCCAATGATGGCGACGATAAGAGGTATGACATTGTCATTGATAAATTGGCCTCATTTTGCAAAGGCAAAAAGAACATAATGTATTAACGCTATATTTAACTGTAGGAGACAATAGATGCGTTTGTAACAGCATTAAAAACGCTTGCTGATACATGTGAATTTGATGAGCTAAAAGATAGCCTGATCAGAGACCGCATCATACTTGGTATTCGTCATACTACTAGCCTCAAGCAACGACTGCTTCGAGATCCTGAACGACTTGACAAAGCTGTGATGCTGATCAGAGCAACTACTTCTGCACAGGTTCAAAATATGGCTACGAGTAGTAATCAGTCTCAAGTCAGCGCAGTTTGCCACAAACCTCGTAGGCGTCAGCAACCGCACAAACCTGTCAATAAGCCGTCACACCCTTGCAACTTCGGCACTGCTTCGTCGAAATACCACGATGGAGCTACGGCAAAAGGCATTTGCCGAAACTGTGGTGGAAGTTTTCCCCATTTTGGTGCTTGCCCAGCGTATGGAAAAACTTGTGACTTTTGCAAAAGAATCCAACGTACATGCAGTACAGGCTGATTCTCCTGGGCACGACACTGATACAGACGAAGATAAGTATGCTTTCATTCTTCATAGCTCTGACCAAAAACAACCACGAGTCACTGTCACCATTAACTTCCGTGAGCATCATTTTCACAAATGAACATTTGGACAACAACAAACAAACAAATAATACTCTTGGACTCAGTATTAAGATCTGTGTATTTTATTTCAGCTACAAAAGAACACTTTTAGATGTTATTCAAAGGTGGGAGGAATGTAATGTTCATATATAACGCAATAGTACCATTACTTTATTGCAGACCTCCTTGTGCTCTATGTGTTTTAAAACAATAACATCACATTATACTTAGGTGACCTTTGCCATCAGTACAATGAATAAACCATGCACGTCAAGATTAATCAATTTATTTACACATCAAAACAAAAAGCTGTAAATATTATATGTTTGAGAAAGATTTTGCGAATAAGATGGCCACAAAGGATATGCAATGTTGAGCTACATCAAATATAACCGGCATAGCAAAAATGAGTGAGACAGTTACAATGAGAAGATGGACATGGATTGGGCACATTTTAAGGATGGATAACAACAGGATTTGCGCAACATAACATCTCTGACCTGACAACCTGAAGGAAAACGACGTGTAGGAAGGCCAAACTGACAACCTGGAGAAGGACTGTAGAAAAAGAAAGGGACAAACATGGATGGAGAGGTTGGGGTGCGGCGAGGACGGTGGCGAAAGACAAGGGGAGGTGGAAAGAGTGCATCAGGGCCTTATTATGTGTCAATGGGCACGAAGAGGATAGGTGAGGTGATGACTTTTAAGTTGCTACCTTTTTTAAATTGATTGTTACCATCATTAACGCAGAATATTGTCTTGATGTTATGTGGAGAAGTACAAAATGTACAAACTCTGCATACAAATACACACACTTTTACCCGGCGGGACATCACCTTGGTACTCTAAAGGTCACGCAAAGTGTAAACAAGTCACATGCTCTATATACACACATACGTAAAATGTTTGTATTTCGCTTTGTATTTATTCATCGCTTTGGGTTTTTATGAAGACAAACAAAACCTGCAACCGCGGCCGCTCCAACTGCAATTGTACACTGTAATATTGCCACATAAGGTGATTGAAATCCCACAGTTAATGTACTTGAGATGCCTGAGCCGTATTGAATGCCGTAGAAGGCTGATCTCTCACTTTATCATTCATTGTGTCCAAATCGAGCGATCCAAGCACCTCATCCGTAGATAGGCCTACACTGACTCACTTTGCTCATCAGGTTTTTTGTTTGTGTACTCAATAGGATAGGGCATGGACCAATTTACCAAATCACAGGGTCAACTAGATAAATGCACGTGTATTAACAATAAATTTACCTAATCACAGGGTTACGCAGCCAGACCAATGTACGTGTATTTAACATCAATTTGACCAATCACAGGGTCACAACCAGATCTATGCATGGTCAACGTCGTTTCAGCTTAGACTGTGATTGGTCAAATTCCATAATAGCAGAACAAAGTTTACGTGTTTTTGTGTTGGGAATGCCAAAGATTTATACAGATTTAGTAATGAGCCTCTATCACAGAATGAGTATTAAAAAAGTATTCGAGGGAAGATCGAACCAGTGGCGTGTGTAGGTAGGATTTCCATGGGGGGGGGGTGGATTTGTTGGTTAATGTGCCGACAAAATAACCTTGGGGTTATAGTGTACAGACAACATCACAAATTTACCAACATAACTATTTTGATGAACAAGTGAACCCGAACCCCACCCCACCCCACCCCCGCCACCTATGGTTCGTTGACCTCGGATTGGAATCTTAGGTTTGACATCTTACAGATGAATTGGCTTTGGGTTGTTTGGTAGCAGTTCTGATCATTCCAGTTTCCATCCACAGCATGGTAGTTGATCTCAGTACAGTCTTCCACGCCGCCTAAGTTGTTGGGTTCCTCCGAGTACCAGTTGGTGTAATTTACTGGTGACCCATCCGTCCACACGAAGTTGCCTTCACTGTTCCTATCGTTGAAGCCCATCCATGTTTCCTTATTACCGGCGGTTCCTTCTTGAGACAGAACGTTCAGGTGGTTATTTTCACTGGCAGAATGTATTGATGCCAAGTGGGCCCCGTCTTGTCTGTAATTGCAAAAAATAATGGAAACATGTCTAAAAACAACAACATGGGAATGCACAGCAATCAAGCTTGTAAACACAAACTACTTGCAACCTGTTAATTTACATGGGCCAACTTTCTCACACGGAAACCAATGTCTTAGCCTTGGCAATGAATTTTGCCACCGCCCCAAAAAAGATTCCCGTGGAAGAATTCATACAGTCTATTGAACCTTCCATCCGAAAGCTCGAAAAACAAAAGGCAGATGATATTCGTATAGATACACCAAGTCTTAAAAAACGTGAAGAAATCCAATATCAATAGACTGGAATATCAGGCAATTGGCAACCACTAAAAAGTGCAAATTCAATTACACCTGTTCAAAATAAATTGTTGCCATGAAAGGGATCCTAAAGAATAGTTAGGAAAGTCAGGAAAATTAAGCGTGACCGGTAAAGCGTTCAGGCTTGATAGGGTTAAAATAATTAACCTTCGGAAGTGTTAGCCCAGAAAATATTGTGATAAAGGTCACAGAACAGCTACCCCCACCCCACTTTCTACGGTAAAAAGGAGGGGCTACCGACCCTTCGACCCCTCTAGGCTACTCGCCTGGATTCCGTAGGATTTTTGTGTGTGAAGCAGTTGATGTACTTGATGAGGTGAAGTTGATGTAGGTACCATACCAATCATCTTGAAACGCTCACATTTGAAAGGAAACTCAGAAAAATATGCACATTAATTTTGCTCTGGTTGTTTAATGTATATTTTAATACGGGTATATAGGGCTAATTTTGCTATCATTACTGATGTTGTAATTACCTTTAAAATCTTGAGTGTTAGTGTAATTTCAAATGTGATATTTTGTTCAATAACTCACACACAGCGTCCTTCGGCAGCTACCCACGGTAATGGTTCTTTGTATAGTTTATAGCAGTCACTCTCCCATGTGAGATAGTCTTCGGGGCACGAAGGCGGGCGGCTGGAAGATCCTTTGGATACGGTTGCCACTACTGCAGCTATACAAAAAAACACAATCGAAGTTTAAAAAAATACCGCGTTCATCTTTACAAACGAATACCCGAGTACCACAAAAAAGAGCTATCTGATGAATGATACATGAAAGCCACATACAGTTGATGAAGGGTGAAGTATATAATAAGCATGATATAAGCAAGTGCTGTGAATGAACATTACAGACTGAAAATAAGATGTAACATCAGGCTATATTTATAGGACGATCAGGGCCGTAGCGAGCGGGGGGTGTGTCACACCCCCAAATATTTTTTTCTCAGTCGGCAAATGAAGCATCAACGGTACTAGAACAAGGGTTGTTCCAGAATAAATTTTCAGTCGACAAACCTAGAGCTATGGGTTTGCTGACTGCAAATGTATCGTTTCTAAGCACTGAAGATTTGCCGATCGAGTTGTTTGTTATCAGTTGTTTTTACTTTGTAATACATTGTATTTTACGAAAGAGCTGCAGTTTCCCCCATTTTTTGGGGAAAAACAAAGTAAATTTGTCTGGTCATATTAGTGTTGTGTCGGTAAATTTACCCACAAAAAATATTTGCCCCGCCCCCTCAGTTCTGAAATCCTGTCTACGCGACTGATGTCAGTCGGCAAATTGGCTTCCATGCGTTCGTTACGCTCCTGAGGACAATACAAGATGAACAAAATAAGTATTTGTATGTAATAACGCGTAGAACATAATACTTTGTTAAGCCAAGACATATTGAAAAAGAAAAGAAAGGGATTAAACTACTAAATCCCAAAACGTAAAAACATTGGAATAATGTTAAGACAAGATTTGTATTTAAAAAAAAATAATAAAACTAGATATAAGTTTTTGTCACAACAAAACTAGGTGTTCGGTTGAAGTTAAAATGATGACGTCATCAATTCGAAGTGTTGGAGAAAGTAAAATGTTAACGTCTGTTGAAGTTCTCGCGAGAAGTTTATTTGAATACAATACAATACTGAATTTAGAAATTATTTTAATATTAAACTTTGACTTCCGGTTTGGACAGGAAGTAAAGGTCAAATTGGGGTCATGTTTTTGTAAATACTTTTGACAATTAACAATCTGTACAATGGTGCAAAATCTGTGAAGTTACCTATTGTGGTAGTCTGATTGTGGTAGTCTTCGGGGTACGAAGGCGGGCGGCTGGAAGATCCTTTGCATACGGTTGCCACTACTACAGCTATAAAAAAAACACAATCGAAGTTTAAAAAAATACCGCGTTCATCTTTACAAACGAATACCCGAGTACCACAAAAAAGAGCTATCTGATGAATGATACGCGAAAGCCACATACAGTTGATGAAGGGTGAAGTATATAATAATCATAATATAAGTAAGTGATGTGAATGAACATTAGAGACTGAAAATAAGATGTAACATTAGGCTATATTTATATAGGACGATCAGGGCCGTAGCGAGCGGGGTGTCACACCCCAAATATTTCTTTCTCAGTCGGCATTTAGAGCCTCAGTCGGCAAATGAAGCATCAACGGTACTAGAACAAGGGTTGTTCCAGAATAAAGTTTCAGTCGACAAACCTAGAGCTATGGGTTTGCTGACTGCAAATGTATCGTGTTTCTAAGCACTGAAGATTTGCCGATCGAGTTGTTTGTTATCAGTTGTTTTTACTTTGTAATACATTGTATTTTACGAAAGAGCTGCGGTTCCGGGTAACAGTTTCCCCATTTTTGGGGGAAAGTCAAAGTAAACTTGTCTGGTCATATTAGTGTTGTGTCGGTAAATTTACCCACAAAAAATTTGCCCCGCCCCCTCAATTCTGAAATCCTGTCTACGTGATGTCAGTCGGCAAATTGGCTTCCATGCGTTCGTTACGCTCCTGAGGACAATACAAGATGAACAAAATAAGTATTTGTATATAATAACGTATAACATAATACTTTGTTAAGCCAAGACATATTGAAAAAAAGAAAAGAAAGTGATTAAACTACTAAATCCCAAAATGTAAAAAACGTGGAATAATGTTAAGACAAGGATTTGTATTTAAAAAATAAAAATAAAATAAAAATAAAAATAGGCTATTTTGTATATAAATTGAAACGTGAGAACCATTACATGAATGTGATTAATGTTAAAATACACGATAATGAAGATGAAATAATTGATAGAAAATTAAGTGCAGTTATAGACGGGAGTAAGCATGGGAAACAAAAGTGAAAAAAGGCTGATTATCGTACTAACAAACAGATGGAACGCTTGACAGGAAACGTGCCGCGGTGAGAACGGCACAGAGAACGGCTCACAGATTACGGGAAGGACGCTAGCAAACTTTGGAGAAGAGGGTGGGCAGCTTATACAAGGAGAATAACGAGCAGTGGAAAATGACTAATAGGGCCTATAACTATTGAATACAACTAACCAAATGAAGGATAAAAAGCCTGGAACAACACATGTGGATGGGAATATGTATAACGGTTAAAAAGGAAGGACAGGATGTTTATAAACATTAAGAGCAAATGAATAGTAACTGATGATAAATAATACGTTGATGGAAGAAAGCGTAAGTCTAAATATTAAAAAAACAGGTGGGTATAAAACAATTTAAAAACTAATTAAGATTTGAAAGAGCAGATTTTTTTAAATGAATTACCTCTAGCGCAAAACAGTTGTTTAAGTTTAAATCATTGGATGAAACGAAAATCAATGAGAAACGGTTCTTGATAAGATTCTTGTATGTGTTAAAACCTTACGGGCATACAACATGTCATTAATAAATTTGTTAAATTTGACATAAAATGAGGTCAACATTAAAAATAGAGACAAAAATGTTTGTGGAAAGAAAACATGATGAAACTGAAACTTAAATCTGTTGCTAATTGATCTATGGAAACCACATACACTCTTTAAAATATTGGGTAAAATTCTTACCTTTTCGAGGGTAAGAAGGGAACATGGTTGTCGGCTTGGGTAATATAATTACCCAACTAAGGATGGTTAAGAATTTACTCAGCATTGTGCAATTTCTTACCCGATATTGGTTAAAAACCCCCAAAACAACCATGTTCCCTTCATGACACAAAAGTTGGGTAAACCTTACCCAACCCAAAGTTTACCCTGGTGTTGTGTAAAAATCTTACCCAGATATTGATTAAATTTATTTTGCCAACAGAGTTGTGTTATTATTTTTACCCTGTTGTTGGGTAATTTTTAGCCTGTTACCAGGTTAAAAAATAAAGCAGTTGGCGGGTGGGGTGCAAATAACAATAAATAATCACTGCACTTTATTTCTGGTCACTGTAAACAGTTTTTATGGTTTTATTTAACTCAAACTTTAAGTTAAGGAACAATTGTGTAGTGGAATGAAATGGCCCACATAAATCCTTAAGTTAACATTTAAATCATATGAAAATAAAATAAACGTTTTTTTTTTTTACTGAAATATGCAATTTATTCAGGTTATCTATCTGTGTTAAGAGAAAAGAAACACAAATTTAAACTTTGAAATTTAAAATATATGATTTTACAAAAAACTAATAACACTTGCTGTATTGAAGACATGATCTGCATAAAATAAATAATGGATGATCAACCATTGTTTAATATTTTGTAAAATTATATGACGAAAAATAAGTTTTAAAATCAATTTAGGTTGAATTCACCCCAACACAAAATCACACGTTTCTTTGATAAGTTTACAAACACCCTGTGGTGACAAATGATAATAGGTCCGACAGCCTCTTTTCGCTCTTGATACACTTTCCACTATGACCAATAAAGTCCCAAATTAGAGCAGTAAAACAACAAAGAGGAAAAAACATTCATTGGGTCTTGCAGGCGTCTTTTGTGCTTTACACTTCCTGTATATTAGCATAGTGGGTCCAAGGTTAATGCCTCGTCAACTAGTCATTCATAAAGGGTGGGTGGAAATAAACATGGTGTAAGGAATGAGCTTTTATTCATGATGATCATTTCATAACAGTATATACTGCATGTAAGTTCGATGACCATAACTCCCCCTTTGTGTAATCCCCCCATAACTCTACCAATTAGTAAATTGTTCCATAAAGGAGAACATTTCTTTTTCTGGAAGTCTGTCCATTTATTTACATTATCATTCATATTTACATTCTCATTTTATGATTAAACTTTGTTCTTAAATTATACTATACATCATGCATCATTTTTTTTTCACCGGGTTAATCCTCAAACCATGTATGGCCTTGACGATACACATTTTGCATCCATCCCTTGTATCCTCTTTAATCCATCCTAATACCCATCGATTGGATCACCGTGTTTTGCTCCCTATAACAGAAACCGTTGTAACAAAAGCAAACCTTTTCATTTTCATAAGATAAGCTAGGCCTAATGAAATACAATAATAATTACAAATCAAGTCGGACCCAACGATTGTCAATTCACCCCGACACTTATTACTGCTTTATTGTTCAGACATTCAGTGCCCACAAACGTATGTGGGTATAATTGTTAACATCATTGAGTTTTGCCAACAATTTGACGGACATTCAATAAAGTAATTGTTTTGGGGTGTATACCTTCGTACATGTCTTATGCTGATACATTAATGTTTTCCATACAGTGTCTTTTCTAGTATTAAAATGGTCTTCATGTAAAATTCGAGTATAATAGGTCTTGTAAGTTTTAATTTTATGGTGAATGTTTTCGAGTCTCGTAAGCCATTTTCCTGCATAATTCGGTTACACAAGGTGCCCCTAAGTTCTTAGTTAAAGCTGTAACTATAGTATCAAATAATAATAATTGTATTGCATTATATTTGTCTTGAATCTGGAACAAACTCCTTTACCCGTTCAATAATAATAATAATAATCGCACTTAAAGGGAGTGTTTACAAAACATGCTCTTTCATTTTTATTTACAAAGAAAATAATGTTTGGCTGCGCAATTAATGGTAACTTCATCTGAAGAGTTCATAAATTCTGTCTTTCTTTGTCAGTTAAAAATCAAAGTGATCATTTGATTTGATAATATCAGCAAACATACATTTTCCCAAAGTCCTTGTAGGATAGTAGACAATCAAACAAACAAACAAATGAATTTTCTGATTTCTGATTCCACATCAAGGTGCCAGCGTGCAATTCTCTGACTGGAATCTTGACCAATTATTTCCATGTTTCAATAAACAGCTGTGTAAAGAACATCTAAAATGGGCGAAACAAGGAATGACAGTATGATGAATTATTATCACAATACAAATATAACTCAAACTCAAATTTATTTTCACGGTACGGTAAGTCCTGAGCTTGTTTCTCTGGTTAGGATTAATTCTGGACTCATATGTATATTAATCTATCAGACCAGTTAGAAATGAACAAGTTGGCGTTAATAAAGATAAACATTCATTTGGCGTAGAAATACTACTTTTATAATTTCTTATATACTGAAATACCTGAAATGATGAAGAGACTCATATAATAAATATAAAAAGAATCTAGACGCAGCAGTGTAGATATTACAAACACATAGGTGTTCGAGCCTTTGTCAGGGCAGTGATGGATGATGTCAGAATCTTTTAAAAGAAACTTTGGATTATTATTTTTAATATTAAACTTTGACTTCCGGTTTAGACAGAAAAGCAGCGGTCAAATTAGTCGTGTTTTGTAAATTATTTTGACAGTTAACAATCTGTACAATAGTAAAATTGTGAATTTTACCTCTTGTGGTTGTTGAGATATGATTTTTTAAATATTAAAGCCTGACTTCCCGGGTTTGACAGGGGCGTAAGCACAAATTGGGGTCATCTTTTTGTAAATATTTTTTGACAATTAACGATCTGTACAATGGTACAAAAATTCAGGAATTACCTCTTGTGGTTGTTGAGATATGATTTTTAAATATTAAACTTTGACTTCCGGGTTTGGAACAAGTAAGGAAATAATTGGGTTCCACTTTGTGTAAATATTTTTCGAAATTAATCTATATAATGGTCAAAATGTAAATTTACACTTTGTGGTTGTTGAGATATGATTTTTAAATATTATCTGACTCTGGTTTAGACAGGAAGTAAAGTAAATTAAATACCTGTTTTTGTAAATATTTTTGACAATTAACATCTGTACAATGGTACAAAATTATGTGAATTTACCTCTTTGGTTGTTGAGACATGATCTTTTAAATATTAAACTTGACTTCCGGTTTGGAAAAGAAGTAAGGTCAAATTGGGATCACCTTTGTTCAAATATTTTTGACAATTACTGATCTGTACAATGGTACAACAATTGTGAATTTACCTCTTGTGGGTTGTTGAGATATGATTTTTTAAATATTAAACTTTGACTTCCTGCCTGGACAGGAAGTAGGTCAAATTTGAGGTCCACCACAACTCGTTTTCATCTACTTGTTAAGTTCTCTACATGCCAAGTTTCAAGTTCATGTGAAGTTTGCAAGTATGTGTTTTTGGTGGAGAAACGTGGGGAAAGAAGAAAGAAGAAGAAGAAGAACTAGAAATTCGAGTTGTTTACACAAACTCTAGGTGTTCTGGAGGAAGTGAAGGTCAAATTGGGGGCACTTTCTGTAAAATTGTTGAACAACAACGATCTGTACAATGGTGCAAAAGATTGTGAATTTCACTCTTGTGGTTGTTGAGATATGATTTTTAAACATTAAATTTTGACTTCCTGTTTTGGACAGGAAGTAAGGTCAAATTGTAATCACCTTTTGTAAATATTTTTGACACCAATAATCTATACAATGGTGCAAAAAACAATTTGCCTCTTGTATTGTTGAGATATGATTTTTAATGTTAAACTTTGACTTCCGGTTTGGACAGGCACAAGGTCATTGTGTCATCTTTGTGTAAATATTTTTCAACAATTAACGGTCTGTACAATGGCACAAACACTGTGAATTTACCTAAGTTGTATGTTGAGATATGATTTTTAAATATTAAACTTTGACTTCGGTTTGGACAGGAAGTAATGTCAAATTAAATCACCTTTTGTCTAAATATTTTCCACAATTAACAATTCATACAATGGTACAACAATTGTGAATCTACCTCTTGTGGTTGTTCAGATATGATTGTTTTCATTAAACTTTGACTTCCGGCCTGGACAGTGTAGCGTGAAGGTCAAACTTTGGGGTCATCTTTTAGTAAAATATTTTGATAATTAACGTTTTGTACAATGGCACAAAATCAGGAACTACCTCTTGTGGTTGTTCAGATATGATTATTTTTAATATTAAAAATTTGACTTCCTGCCTTTTGGACAGGAAGTAAGGTCATTGGGGTCATCTTTTTGTAAATTTATTTTGACACTATTGATCTGTACAAAGGTACAAAAATTAGAATTTACCTCTTGTGGTTGTTGAGATGATTTTTTTAAATATTAAAAATTTGACTTCGGTTTGGACAGGTATAAAGGTACTAACTAGTCATCTTTTTGTAAATATTTTTAATAATTAACTGTCTGTACAACGGTACAAAAATCAGAATTGCACTTCTTGTGGTTGTTGAGATATGATTTTTAAATATTAAACCCTTGGATTTATCGTAATTCGATATCTGATGACCTAATAATGACGTCAATTATGTTTCATCTACGTGTTATGTTCTAAGTATATGCCAAGCTCTTCAAGTTCATGTGGAAGTTTGCGTTATGTGTTTTTGTAGACAAATTGACCCGGGAAAAAGAAGGAAGCTAAACAAAAACTAGAGCTTAGTGTTTGTTTTAGTTGAAACACTAGGTGTTCGGGAGGAAGTGAAGGTCAAATTTGGGGTCAACTTTGTTCCAATATTTGTTGACAATTAATGATTCAGTACCTTGGTGCAAAGATTGTGAGTTACCTCTTCAGATGATTTTGCTATTATTAAACTTTGACTTTCGGTTTGGACGGAAGTAAAGGTCAAATCGGGGTCATGTTTTTTGTAAATATTTTGACAATTAACAATCTGTACAATGGTGCAAAACTGTGAATTTACTCTGTTGTGGTTGTTGAGAGATGATTTTTTAAATATTAAAACTTTGTCTCCGGGTTTGGACATGAAGTAAGGTCAAATTAGTCATCTTTAGTAAAATATTTTTTGCCAATCAACGTGATCTGTACAATGGTACAAAATTGTGAATTTACCTCTTGTGGTTGTTGAGATATAATTTTTTGAATATTAACTTTGATTTCTCGGTTTGGACAGGACGTAAAGGTCAAAGTGGGGTCACCTTTTGTATATTGACAACCAACGATCTGTACGACATTAGGTGTTTGTCCTTTGGACGAATAACAGAGCTGTTACGCTAATTATAGGTTGTGGTGGAATTAAATACTGTATCATCACAGCTTTATCATTACACATTTTTGGCCCTGAGGTGAGGTGTGTGCAGGTCTTGTACAATACAATGACAAATTCGATCAAGTGTTATAATATTTAAAATGTTTGGTTCCAGTTTTTTAAAACAATACTTATAGGGAAGAGAGTATAATGTAATTTGAAGAATAACTGTAAAATAAAAAGAACAAAACAATACTGAAATATGATCTTCTGATTGTTACATGTATTATGTATTGGCGTGTCATTAATCGTTGAAAATACATTTCTATAAATAGTAATGTTAAAGTTATTGTTTAAAGGTGGTACATCTTCACGATCAACAGGGCATGGAATCAGAGTTCAAGTTCTAGCTTAACCTAGTGATCGAAAATAATACCACATGATAAGGTCATATTCGCGTTGCTGGCGTATAAAATGAGCCAGTAATTTGTAGACACTGCGTTCGTTCTAACCAGGACACCAATTCCATGGCCCGCTTGTAGAAAAGTCTGCTCTGATCGTGACGATACTGTCTGTTTAACCAATAGCGTTTATGGGATTGATGGTCAGCATTTATCCCAATGCGAGTATACAAATAAATAGGAACTTTAATTCTATGATCGGGAAATGTATGGCTCCACATACACCCATGCAACAAAGATTGGGGGGTATAATACTGTGTTTATATGCCCAACTGCCAGTGATTCACTGTCGGCACGTAAGTACTTTTTACTAGATCACCAACAGATATTGCTTTAATAATTACATTTGTGAGGATGTTTGGGTGCAGCCAAAAAAATAATAAGAATTCCTTTAGCAATTTATTTTTATCAGAAGATAATAAAGAAATTTTAGAAAGATGTAGATTGTCTTGAGGTCCTGAAAACAAATTTCCCTTTGAGGGGTCAAGACTGCCACAGATAGGATAGTGTCAACTCCTTTGATGATCTGAATGGATAAACTTCAAATAAGGCCATTGGATCACAAAGTTACATAGACTTCCAATACTTTGTAGTAGTAGTGACACAAATGGATATCATGATCTGAAATATAAACGAATCATGAAAACAACAATTAAATGTTTTCAAAGAGGGACGAAGATTTAATGGGTCATTCTAAGTTATGTGTGTTTTAAAACACATATAACCGAATGCCCTTATATGTTATTATCAGGATGATGGACTGATGGACGATGTAACTTCAGAAAATGATCCTTTCAGAACAATGCCTTTAAGTTAGGTTTTACAATGGAATAGAACTACATGTGACGTCTTCCTTCCTCCATGATGCTGACTGTTTCATTATCTCAACAAAGGCGCTGATATTGGTTTCGGCCCACTTAGTGAGAAAATTGGCGCTAGTGAGCAGCAAACCGCAATGCACACATCACCAATACGGTGACACAAGTACTACTAATATTATGGAGGAACCAGGCCACTATAGTAGCCAATTAACTTGTACTTTTACCAACGCGTACTCCACCGGATGTCAATCCTTCACGTATGCCAGTGCAATATTCAGTATTAAATATTTTCCGGCTGAGCTAACCAAAATAAGTGTGAATTGGTCAAACACGATAATGTATGAGTTGACTGGTTTCCACCAGGCGCAGCAATATGTGATACCATTGCCATACTACATGACTGCTAACCATGGTTTTTATGTAATCAACATCTTAATTATACTAATAAATGAACATACATCTATAAAAAATGTGAAAGTTTAAGATACCTCTCAAACGAAACCAAGTAATGAAGACCACTTCGCACACCAATTGTGCACGGATTCTCAAAATGATCTGTTAACGCAAGACGTTAACGACAATGATCATGCATCATACAAACTACAGATTGCTGATGACCTGAACAGTTACGATACTGCATTTGGACAGCTATCAACGCTGTCTCGGGTGCTGTAGGCTGGAACTTAGTCTGAGCCATGATGTATTGAGCTAACATGCTGTAAAAAATAATATGGAAAGTTTTATAAGTACATGGACCAAGAATAAAATATTTGAAATTTCAGAGAAGTTCTAATTTATGTGAATGAGGAAAATAATACATCAGAAAGAATATGCTGTACAAAATAGTAAGAAGGTTTTATACATTTGGACCATGAATAAAGATTGAAATTGAGACTAGCCCCAACGAGAATACGATCGTGGGAAAACAGTGTATAGTTCTTGGTTAGCTGGACCATTGAAATTGAAAAGGGCATTGGTTGTTTTCAAAATGCACTATTCTTTGACAATGTAATAAATTAGCAAAACGTTCTCAGAAGGAACTCACATCAAAAGAGAAAGGTATTTAATTAAGGAAATTGCTGAGTCTCATAATTTCATGTAGAGATGTCTGAGAGAGGCTCTCAGGGAGTAGGACTAACAACTTATACAAGTACATGTATTGTGTCATGAATATTGTGCATTTTCTGTGAAATAATTGTCTATGTAGTTGATTTCTATCTAAGAAGTGAAAAATTAAGGAAAGTGCAGTAAACAATCACTACTTGACATTAACTGTGCACAAACTGAAGTTTTTTGGAAAACATAAATTAGAAAATTAGCATAAAATTTCAACTGAAAAATGGCCATAACCTAAACAACTGAATTTTCTACCCTATTTACATTCTATTTCTAAATACATTTTAGTGGCATCTGTTCATATTTTGTTGAAAAGGGGACTTGTTTACTGTCAAGTACATGTATGTTCACATTTATAACTCACGTTAACGTTAATTTAAAACACTAAACAGGCACAATGCACTACATTAAGTTTAACTTACCATAGTAGTACCAGCCAACCCAACGCTTAAAAATGGCTTTTCTTGTATAAAAACACGAAGATAAATACAGGAAATCCTCTTAACAATTAAATTAAAGATACCACCCTTTATGACTATTTTTGGTTTTGAAGCATGTTTGAAGTACGATTTGGGTTTGGGAGTACGAGTGGCACGGTTCATCAGTAATATCCATATTTCACCTCTTATTTTCATAAAACTACAATTTCTTTCTGAGTAAATCTGTTTCTGCCGATTGAGGCGACATACCATTCCACTGGCGGACTGTTTTATATCCCCCTGATCGATTGAGTATTGCGGACGTAGTGGAATAACAGATTGGGGAAATTTCAAGAAAAGTGTGTTTCTTTTTTACATAAATGTCGTGTTTTCAGTACAAATAAATATCAAACTCAAACATATCCTCGTCTCTAATGTCACATATTTCCCTCTTTACACTCTTTATAAACCATATTTTCCCAGACTAAATCAGTAATTTTATTGATTTTTTAGATCCCTGGATATGATTTTTTTTAATGATTAAACTTTGAATTATCGTAATTCGATATCTGATGACCTAATCATGACGTCCAAAATTTTGTTTCATCTACGTGTTAAGTTCTAAGTATATGCCAAGTTTGAAATTCATGAAATTTCCCAAATATGTGTTTTTGTGAAAAGTCTATCCGGAGGAAGAAGAAGAAGAAGAAAAACCGAACAAAAAATAGGTTTTCGGGTGCATACCGAACACCTAAAAACCGAACAAAAACAATAGGTGCTCGCGCTGTGCTCGAACACCTAATAAAAATAAATCAACAAAACAATGGGGGTTTCTTTTACCCGAACACCTAAAAAAAATAAAAAAAACGAACAAAACAAAAGGGGTTTCCGGTACATCGAACACCCCAAAACAACCGAACAAAACAATAGGTGTTTTCGGGCACATCCCCAACACCTAAAAAAAACGTAAAACAATAGGTGTTTGGGCACATGCCACCCGAAGAGAAGAAGAAGAAGAAGAAGAAGAAGAAGAAGAAGAGAAGAAGAAGAAGAAGAAGAAGAAGAAGAAGAAGAAGAAGAAGAAGAAAGAAGAAGAAGAAGAAGAAGAAGAAGAAGAAGAAAAAAAAAGAAGAAGAAGAAGAAGAAGACGACTTTTTGACTTTTCAACAGAAACTTTATTGTCTAATCAATATTAAAACAAATAAATTAAAATAAGACAGTTTCAATTGAATACATAAGCAAATAGATTAAATTTATACAAAAAGAAATGCTTAAGCGCAGAAACAATGGGAAAAAGTGGCGAAAACGTGTTTAAATAAACCAATTTTCTTTTTGGTTAAAATGAAAATGCGTCATGGATGTACCATGTTTTTTGAAAGCGGAGAAGTTATTGGGAAAATTTGTAGTAAAAGTAGTCGGACAAGATTTGTGTTTGACGCGATTTCCTAAACAATTAATGGATCTACAAAAAAGATTTGAGATAAGCCCGTAAATAGCAACTTTAAAACTAATAATGAGATAATTGCAGAGACGGACGACTTCCTTTCCGCGACCCTTGGCGTGTGGGATAAGCGTCCCGTAAATCGAAAGTCAGGTTGTTTTGGAAGAAGACGTTGGAGAAAGTGTGTAGAAAAATTCAGGATGGTTGTATAGCCGGACAGTGATGAAAGATGGTCAATTTGCCTTTTGCCCACACCACCCGCACTGGGAGAATGATTCGGGTCGATGTGGTGGAGTACTGGGACAGGGAAAAATGTGGAAAAGTTTAAACTGATGTCACCTTCTTTTTTGAGGTCGGGGGGACGGTGGTTCCTTCCATTTGAAATTAGTGTTCTCATCAGGGTAGCCGATTTTGTGCCAATGGTGATTGTCGTGGCAGGAAAGGAGTTGATAGTGGCGTTGATGCTATTGAGATAGTTTTCGTAGAGCGATCAGACCGTCAATATCTGGCTCAATTGGGTGTCCGGTGGGGGCGGGGAGCGGTTGAGAGAAATTTACCGACGGGGCAGGGATCCTTTCGTTAAAGTCCGGAGGTTTACAATGATACTGTGTGTTTTTCAAGTCGCTGGAGA
Organism: Zoroaster sp. YZ-2022; assembly: GCA_029582265.1. NCBI lineage: Eukaryota > Metazoa > Echinodermata > Asteroidea > Forcipulatida > Zoroasteridae > Zoroaster > Zoroaster sp. YZ-2022. The sequence goes on along the minus strand of CM055828.1, from coordinate 24,782,248 downwards.
CATCGGGGGGATATCCTAGGCAGTGTCGATTCCTTGAGTGTTCGAGCCATGCACCAGTGGTTTCGTGGGGCGGTGTTTAACGAGTCGGATCCCACGCGCCATAAGTCGCTGTGCAGGAGGCCATCCGTCCCTGTTAATCTCATTGAAAAAAAGCTATTTAAAGGTAAATTCACAAAGAAGAAAATTCGGTACGGTGTTTTAATTCGAGCTCTTATTGTTATCCGGGGACGCAGTAACTCACTGTGAAAGTGGTGGGTGAAGAGAAAATGGGGAAACGATAACAGAATTGAAGAGTTCGTGGTCGAAACCGAGTTTTTGATATTGGCGGGAAAAAAAACCTGATGAAAACAAACGATGGATGATGTTGGGGATGTTGAAAGAAATTAAATTGAATCGGGAAAGTGAGCACGCGTGCCTGGAACGGAAAGTCCCATCCCTCTGTCTGGGTTTTGATATAAATAGATTTTTTTAAAAGTGTTTTATTATTCCAAATAAAATCAATAAGTTTTCCTTGGAATTCACCCAAGATGTATTCTGGGGACAGTGTGGCGAGTGTGAAAAGTTTGGGGGCAAGTTGATTGGCTATCAGAACTCGACCTTTGAGAGACATTTTTAAGGAAAGCGTTTCCAGCGAGAGAAATTTTTCGAGCTTTTGTCGGCACGATTTCCAGTTTTTGGATGAAATGATTAGAGTTGCCAAGGTGAATTCCCAAAGGGGAAACCCAAACCTCATATTCCATTGGAAATGGAGGTTGGTCAGATCTAGATGTCCAGAACCGACCCACGACCCTGGGATTGGCATAATTTAACCCGAAGCGACTGGCTGTACAAAGAAAAACGTCTTTGACAATGTCGAAACACGATTATCGGTTAAAAAATAGTAATGTCATCCGCGTACCGAGATAACTGGGAAAATCTACTGTCGCAAAGGGAAATTTTTGGCCAAGTCGTTAAGTTTGATGCGAAGTGTGTGTAAAAAGGTTCGATGGCGATTGGTAAAGTGGCCGGAGAGGACACCTTGTCTGATTCCTTTTCAAAAGAAGGGGAGGTTGGGGATCCGCCCACTTTGATTAAACTCTGCATTGAAATACATGACTTTTAAAATAAAGAAAAAACCGTTGGCCAAAACCCATCGCCTTCAGGTGTTAAAAAGATAATCGTGTGACATTGTCAAAGCTTTTTCTGGTCTAGATTTAAAGAGCCCGAGGAAGTTATTAAATTACAAAATAAAAGACTGTCCCTGATGAGATTAATATTGTCAAAGATAGAGCGCCCTACGAGTAACTCTGGTCAGTGAACGACTTGGTTGATGACATTTTTAATCTATTTGTTGGGACTTTAGCGTAAATCTTGTAATCTGTTTTAGAAGAGATACCGCCAGTTTTTTATGTCGAGAGGTCCCCTTTTTGGGAGATGTGATTATGGCCCTCCTGCAGGAAACCGGTAAAGAGCCAGATAAAATGGAGTTATTAAAAACAGACAATATATCGTTTTTAGGGGCCCGCCAGAAAAATGGTAAAATTCCGACGTTAAGCCGTCGAGACCGGAATTTATTATGACAGTTGTTTAACTGCGACGTCTAATTCTTCGGGTTTTGAAAGGCCCATCCAGTCCTCTGCGTCACAGGGATCGGGGAGGATATTTTGAAATAGGCGCTCGCCAGCTTTCTCTTTAGTATGGGCTCGTTTGTAAAGGGTTTGATAAAATTGCAAACAGAAATTTTTCCTCGGGTTGTTAGTGACAGTTCCGGAGGGGCCGAATTTTTGAAAGATGTTGCTCATCGATGTCGATTTTTCCATACCGAAGAAAAGCTGGACGAGCGTCCACTCGTTGGTAAACATGAAACGCGCTCGGATGAGGCGCCTCGTGCTTCCTGTTCGTATAATGATCTCAGAGCATTTTTGTTGTTCTCTGAGAACTTGCTGAGTGTCGGGGACAAGTCTGGCGAAACTGAGCTCTCTATTTTCATTGAGATTTTGATGGTCTGTCGTTTGATGTCGCATTTTGAGCCGAACATCGAGTGAGGACTTTGATGTGACATTGCCAACATCCCCCAAATGCGAATATTACTGTAGTTAGGCTTTTGAGATTGCCATTGGTTGAGAAAGAAAGATGATGTTGGTATATTCTTTGTTTTTGAGGAGAGAAATTTTTAAAGTGCCAGTGCGAGCTTCCTTTCGTCTGGAAGACGGATTTTAATGTTGAGGAGACGCACTGTGGTCTGAAATACATGGTGAAATTTTGCAGGGAGAGACAGAAGGAAGAGCATCGAAATAAGGTTTTGTCAGTCTGGCTTTGGACATTGGGAACCTTGGCAGGATTATTTCTGAACCAGGTATTTTTCCCCTTAGTGGGTTTTGTTTCCGCCAGACGTCCATGACACTTAGTTCATTAAAAGGTTTTCTAAAGCTTGACTTATCTTCTTTCATTAGAGTTACAGAAACGGTCAAAAGGGCATTAACGTAAATTAAAATCACCGCCAAGAACAACAAAACCGTCATTGTGCTCGTCAGTGAGAAAGAAAAAAACTAATACATTCGAAGGCTAGACTGTCTTTCTGAGGAATTAGAAAATTATAAACATGGTGATGGTAGAATGAAGTCAAGTTTAAGATACAAAAGATGTTTAAAAAATAGTACAGAAGTAATGATATTAAAGTCGCAGTTTTTTAAACAAAGTTGTAACACCGTCCCAGGCGTCTCACCTGTGCGCAGTGGACCGGGTAAAGAATGTTCCACCAAGAATTTTCGGTCAAGTTATGGGTTTCCTGCGGAGAACAACATCCCGGGGTTTTGGAGGGTTTAAAACAAAAAATTTGACACTGGGTTCTTTAAATTTTCGACACCCGCCGGTGTTCAGCGTGCAAACAGAGCCATGACAAAAGAAAAAGAAACTAATCATTGTTTATGAAGAAGGAGGGGGTTTATCAGGATCAAGTCTTCGAATTAAAGCCTAACCCTCTGCTGCTGGCGCTTCGAAGGAGGGCTTTTTTTCTGAGGGTTTAAGCTGTTTGACCAGCCCCAGGGAAAATCGGGTGTAATTGGGCATTAAAGCTTTTTTCTGGATTTACACATTTGAAATTTGATCATTTCCTCATTTTGAGGGGCCTTTGGGAATCTGGAGGGGGGAGATTCGTCGAATTCCGGGGGGAGATTTGGGTCATTCAGACGAGACGATTCGTTGTCGCTGCCATCCTGGTCGTCCATCGGTGTAGGAGGAGTAGGGGGGCGGGATTGGGGTGGGGTAGCAGTGTAGCCGGTGGTGAGGGGGAGGGACCCCCGTAGCCTTGGCAGGGGCTTGGTTTGTTTCTTCTTAGAAACGACAGTGGACAAAAAATTTTCCGGGAAGGGCCGGAGGTGACGAAAAGGGTGGGTTCAGTGGGTTTGGATAGGGGAATGGTATCAGTGGGGGCTGGTTGGGAAGGTGGGGTGATTGAGTGGATGGCAAGGGTTGAAAACAGCCGACGACTGTTGGTTTGGTGGAGGGGTGGGTGTACAGGGGGGTTTTGGGAGAGGACGAGGGTTTCGCTTGGGGTGGGTGATTTGGGGGTGGATGGGGGAAACGAAGAACGTGTTCTTTTCGGTGTTAGAGGGCTTGGAATTTTTGGCAGGATGTTTGGGGTCAGATTTATTTTGGGTGAATGAATGTTGGTTTTGGGTTCAGAGGGTTGTCTTCGGTAGAAGGTTCTTGAGCATCGGGTTGGGAAATAGAGCTTTTCTTGCAGGCTTTGCTCATATGACCGAATTCACCACAGTTGAAACACTTTTTGATTCGGTGAGATAAACACCCGGTAGTTTACGCCGTTGTTAACAGATTAAGGTGGTCTGGGAGGGTTATGTTAGGTTTAATCAGAACATCACTTGTCTTCTGAACATGACATGGGATAAGTTCAGTCTTTAATTCCCAAGGAATGGATCGGATTGGGACCCAGTTTACAAAAAAACAACATTACCCCGCAAGAACGGCGTTGGGGATTTCGGATATACATTTTAGAAAACAATCGAATGGCGGGTCTGACAAGTGGGTGATTTCCATGAATTCATTTTATGTTCAAAACCCTCCCGGATGCGCGTTCCACGTCTTTCGGGAAATTTTGGTACACAACAATGGCTGTTTGAAATACGGGAGGCCGAGACAATGTGCATCAGGCATGCTTTTAACAAAAAATTTCAAGTAATTGTTTAAAGGAATTTTATGGTTGGAGTGAAACGTGAACCTCCTTTCGAGTTATGCTTCCCAAAAATGTCAAAGTTGCTATTGTTGTTTCTCCTTGACTGGCCCAACGGCTAGTCTTGCAAGGAAAACAACCAAAATTAGAAATAAAACACCCTTTAAAAACCTCTTTTAGCAAAAAATAGTTGGACTTAAAAAACACTATAATGATCTATAAAGTATAAATAACACAATGGAAACAATAAATTGACAGAGGGACTAAACCGTAAATAACCGTCACAATCAGGCTCGGGTGTACAACCTTCCCTGTGAAGAGAAGAGAGAAAAAGAGAGAAGAAAAGAGAAAAGAGAAAAGAAAAGGAAAAGAGAAAAGAGAAAAGGAGAGAGAAAAAGGAGGAGAGAGAGAGGAAAAGAGAGGAGAAGAAAAAGGAGAAGAGAAAGGGGGAAAGGAGGAAAAGGAGGAGAGAGAGAAGAGAGAGGAAGGAGAGAAAGGGGAAGAGAGAGAGAAAGGAAAGGAAAAAGGGGAGAAGAAGAGGAGAGGAGGAAGGAAAAGGAAGAGAGGAAGGAGAGGAGAGGAGGAGGAGGAGGAGGAAAAGAAAAGAAAGGAAAAGAAAAGAAAAAGGAAAAGAAGGAAAAAGAAGGGGGAAGAAGAGAAAAAGGAAAAAAGGAAAAAGGAAAAAGAGAGGAAAAGAAGAGGAGAAAAAGAAAAAGAGAAGGAAAAAGAAGAAGAAAAAGGAAAAAGGAAAAAGAGGAGAAGGAAAAGAGAAAAAGGAAAAAGAGAAGAGAAGAAGAAGGGAAGGAAAAGAAGAAGGGGAAGGAAAAGGAGAGGGGAAAGGGAAAAAGAAGAAGAAGAAGAAGAAGAAGAAGAAGAAGAAGAAGAAGAAGAAGAAGAAGAAGAAGAAGAAGAAGAAGAAGAAGAAGAAGAAGTGTTGCAGTGTTGAACACTAAATAAATGATTAAAACACGTTGGAATATACATGTAGATAAAGTCGGCACAGCATTTTATACATAAATTATTAAGTTAATTAGACACCAAAATATAAATGTCACAATCCTTCTTGGTCTGCTCTATGAGAATCTCCTGGTTGGTGACAAATTTCATAGGGAAATATCATACATTGTGTATAGCTACATGTATTCACATGTATTTTGGTATACATGCGTCACAGTGCCGGTCCCGGTCACTTTATAACGGTTTCGATAATCCTTTCGAGGAAGAACTTACGCATCGATAGGCCTATGTACTGACTTGTTTAATCCTCTACCAAGGACATTGTCCAGCGGTACGACCTGTAATATAAATAACACTAAAATACAGCGGTGTAGACATTATAATTGTCAAGTTGTAGTAAGAGTAAACATTATAATTGCCAGGTTTGTAGTAAGAGTAAACATTATAATTGTCAGGTTGTAGCAAGGTAGACATTATAATTGTCAAGTTGCATGGTATGGGTATTCGGGTAGATTATGGCGTGTTCTATCGTTTTACAATAATGTTCAAATCAAATTAAATTTGGCAATCTAACTACGGACTTTATTGACATTGATGAAGGTGTCAAACAGGGTTGCGTGTTTTGCCGATTCTCTTCTGCGTCTTTATCAACGAATTATCAAAATCGCTCAAAGAGGCCAATTTAGGGTACAAGTATTTGTGGTGTGCAGTTTGGGTTGCCTATTCTGGGGATGACATTGTACTGATTAGAAGATGGCAATGAACTACAAAAATGTTGAACATTGCGGCGTTTCTCACAACAATGGAGTTGATTTTAATCATGATAAATCAAATGTGCTTATTGGTCGGCGTGTTAGTTTGGGAAATTTGGGTCACAAGCATATCTGAAGTTAATCATTATAAATATCTCGTGTTAAAATTAGTTCAATTTACCCGACCATTGTCATATCGAGGAAGCCATCCGTAAGGGAATCGATTACTTGCATATATAAAATCAATTATTGATGAGCAAGATGATTACAACAGGGTATATTATGGTGATTTTTTATGGAAGTCAAGGGCCTTCCGTCAATAAATTATGCATGCTCTGTTTGGATACCTGGTGGCAATTCAGATATTAAAAGGCTTGAAAACGTTCGTACAAATGGCAAAAGCCATTCTTAAGGCCCCGTAACATGACTAAGGACAATGTATGGTGAATTAGGATGGGAGCCCCTCAATTAGACAAATTCAGGTTGAGTTTTTGTTGACCCTTTTCAAAATGGAAAATAATGATGGAAAACTCTTGTTTTAAAGCGTCATATCCACTCTGAGTGAGCATAATAAACTGCGGCAGAAACAATCACATAAGCAAAATTTGTCGCGCTGTGGGGTGGACCATATTTTAACAATCCACCACTAAACCAATCTTGGTTAAATACTTTAAAAAACTCTTCATCAGGTTGAATTGAATGATTGGGAAAGGTACAAGTAAATCATCGCTGTCTTTATATATGTCTCTCAAACAAATACGGCTCTGAACAATATCTTATCGATGGTGAAATTCTCGCCGCAATGACTAAATTAAAGGGGTCTACTAACCTTTACAACTCGAGAGAAAATACCCGCTCCTGGTCACCAAAATGACGGGTTGTGCAAACGTTTAAATAATGTAGATGAAGATATTAGCCATTTCTGTTTTATTGTGCACATTGAATCACATTCGTATTAAGGAATTCATAGCCCCTTTAAAATAATCTTTTTGGTAACAATATGGTTGTTTTGGGAAATATTTATTTCAGGCAATATCGACTTAAAACTATACATGATGCTAAGGAACATGTATGAATTGATAACACACTTGGAAACATTCTTGATACATCTGTAAAATCTTTTGACCAACCTTTGGGATGAGCGTAAGATGTTGTTGATGCTATAAATTGATGAATTAATTGACAAGTTTCTGTTCTATCTATATGTCACCTCATGTTTTTTTTTTTCTTTTCCTTTCTTTTTTATTCTTTTTACTTTGATACTGGTGTTTTGTATTTTAAGTCTTAGTTTATATTTATTGTTTATGTGTTGTACTATGTTTAAGGATGCACCGTCTTTGACGTGTGCCATTGATTTAAGTGTAACTCAATAAATTGATTGATTGATTGATTGTAGAAAGAGACATCAAAATTGTCAGTAATAATGGTCGACTTTTACAAGTCTGACCATCCATCATAAGTATGACGTCACTACTCAACACTCAACACAAGTTTGACATTTACACACTCTTTTCACACCTCATTTTGCACATTTTATTTCCCAAACGGGTCTAAAAAGCGCCTCTTATACTATAACAACAAACAAATTATTTGGGCTTTTCATTGGTAATACTGTGAACATGTAACTCAACAGTTGGCTAGTCTACAATCAAGACTTGAAAATGATAGTAGGCCCTGAGGCAAAGCACTTGCTCATTAAAAACCTTGATTTGAACACAACATTGTCAAGGCTCCAAAGTCAACAGCTTGAGGCGGATAACTTAGGTCTAGTACCTAAATGCCTTGTAGCATTTATCAACTGTTAAAGGGAGACTTTCACAAGGGATGGCCTGCCGCTAAATTTGACAAAGGTCTGCATCGGATTTTACTCCCCCCCCCCAAGCACCAGGATGAATGGCTGGCTTCTGCCATATGGCTATCTTCTTACATAGTTATACCTATTCCCCTTTCCCTAAAAATACAATTTACACAAAAAAATTAGATGTGATATTAATGAGAAAAAAATATCTGTTTTTTGGTTTCAATTCTTTTGTTGGACAAAGTTTTGAACACATCACCATATGTTGGTCACCTAGAAACTGCATTAAATATTTTCAGAAGAATCATTTTCAGAATAAACTCATATTTCATAGAGGCCAATTATCGTTTTTGAATAGATTAATCCATTAAGCCCTACTGATAAGAGTGAAAGTATTTGTGATGCTCAGAGATGCCCCGTAGTATTACATACATGGATTTGTCTACTGTAATGTAAAACTCTATTTCCCTTGAGTATGAGCCAGTCTTAACTCAGACCCATTCTCATCAACATGATATGAATTACCCACCAGGTGTTCTAAATGCAAAGCTCCTGTAAAATTCCATAAAGAGCAATCCTACAAATTTGCTAAAAATGAAGATTTGCAGCAGATTCAGATTTTCAGACAAAAGTGTGAAACTTGTTGTTAGCAACACAATTTGTCATGATATTTGGACAAATTTAGTATTTTACAGTGTATTACTTTTTTTAATAGTCATGAAATTTTGCCCCAATTAGTTTTTAGTTGGAAAAGATCTTGAAATTCCATCATTAAACCCATGATTATTAACATTATTATGGAATTTCAGAAACATACCTTTGGGAAATCAATGAAATAGTCAAGCGTTTCCTTTGGGCGAGGGTCTTCCACCCCTTTGACTGATTTCCGACCTCAAAGAGTCTCTACACAAAAAGCAAATTTACTCTTTTTTCTGCAAATAATGTCACATAGGTATACAAACATCTGTCAAAAATTTAAAAATACAAACATTTATGTCTCCCCTTTTGGGAGCCTACTTCTTTGAGCTCAAGCTTTGAAATCTGAAGAAAAAATCTAGAAATTAAACTCCATCTTATAAAATGCTACAAAGCAAATGCTACCACTGGTGAACTTGGTGACATCAACACTCTCAACGCCATACATCTTGGGAAAAACTGTTGGCATATCCGGATGCAAGTTGACAGTGTAGGCCACTTCTGGTGAGAAGAGTAGACTTTTGTGGATACAGCTCACTGTCGTCTTGCTCAATCTGTTTTGGTAAAAAAAAAAATGAATTTTGCATTTGCAATGTTTAATTTTTGTTATACTGTTTTTAAAACTGTTTTTTTAACCCTCCTCCCCAGCCCCAAGATACAGACCCCCCCACCCCTTTGGTCTGGAGGTATAATTTAAATTTCCTTATTTCAGACATGCATAAATTGTTGATCTAAAACTAAAGTGCTATTTTCATTCATCAAAAAAAAAAAAATGGGTTAACTTAATTTTGGCCATACAAAAATATATTTGGCCTTTGACACTGGTACATTTGAACAGTGTTAAAACAATTAATTCCTAAAAAAAATCCCCCAATCTTGTCAGGTGATTGACAAACTGAACTTTAATTGCCAACTGCATGCTCCATGTTGTATTGCATGGGCCCTTTGTTTGGACATTTTAGATCAATGCGTTGACGTCATCACGCCGCCATCTTAGTAAAGCGATGATGAAACAATGGAAAACGACATTTTATACCGCGGCGCCCCAGATTGAGCCAATGAGCAACCTTCTTTTGACCTCTAGCCGAGGCGCCCTACTCAAATGACGTCATGTGCATAAGGTAACAATTTCGAGAAGGCCCATGTTAACTTTTATTGTGACATGATTCAATGTTTATCACACCAAAACACTCGCCATCTTCACTTAGTAGTATAATGTAGACTCATGTAGACATTTGTTTTCCAAACTTATGCGACAACAAAACAGTACATGTTGATCATAGACAAACACCCACCCTCAATGCATTGCAGTTGTACATGAAATGACTTGTGTGTTTTTTTGCATTTAAAATGGTTATGGAAAACAGATTGTAAAGGCTTTTACAGGTGTATCCCGAAATTATTTAAGAATCTTGAATTAAAACAAACAAACAAACAAACAAACACCCCAACAAAACAAAACAAAACAAACAAATCATCGTTACCTTGGGAAAACAGGAATTAGGACTCAAAGCCCCAGTTGTGATGTCTTTTCATTCGTCCATCTTATCTTGGTAGACTGGTGCGACGAATGCATTCGAACCTCGGTGATGTGCGCAAAGTTTGATTTTCTACCCTTTTCATGGACAGTTTTTACTCCTTTTGTGTATCTTTTCTTTTTACACAAGTAGAGGTACTGAAAACGTCAGTTTGCCCAATATTGCGTAAATGTTACCAACCTTGTCCAACAGTTTTACACAACAACAAAAAGATTTTTACCTTTTTAAGTGATAAGAGTCTGATTGAAAACATTATCAAATATGGTTTATTCGTGACTACAGACGGATGGGTTTAATAACGATGACATTCGCCTTGAAAATAAATTGGGTTATGATTGAAATTGAAATTAACGTAACTAATTCTTTTGTGGGTTTCTGATAAATAAAGAAATTATATTTATCATTAAGCAGAGTAAAATTGTCGATGTAACTTGATTTGTAAGATCACGGTACTTGTTTAAGAGAGAGGTTGCCGCCCAGAAATTATTATATTTACATGTAAATTGTACAATTTGATAAAGTAATTGTGACCTTGAAGAAGTACCCGTGGATGTCATCGGTTCCTAAAGTAAAAGGAAATGAAATGTCATCAAAATAATTAATATCTAAACTCTTAATTTGGTTGATAAGTTCTAGAACGGTTATTGATTTGCCAAAAGGAATAAAATTGGTTGTTTAAAAAGAGTGAGTTTAATCTTGGTTAGCTGATTTTGGCGTTACATGCCAATGTGGACAGAAACACAATGTGTCCACATTATTGTAGTTCTTGAGACGTTATGAACTCACGTCCACGCAACGTTTCACGAATTGAAAATCTCAATATTCTAAAAAGGGAGCTTTTAGTATATGTTGTTATCTGTCCAAAAATGGGTAGATTACACTGGGAACAAAATTTTTCGTTGAGTTAGATCGCACTTTTTTTTGACTAATTTTTTGAGCTACAGGATACCTCGCTTTGTCTCAAAAACCAAAAAAATACCGCATCTAACAATTTGTGCTTATTTATAGAATGTTTTAAAATTTACATACAATGGAAATAAAATAATTTCTTGACTGTAATGTTTGTTTAAAGTTATTTTGTTCTACAAAGGATATTGTTACTGTAAGTCAAATTGTGTAAGTAGTAAGGTAAAGGTACGCTTTTAGCTTTTCCTGGGTTTCAATCATGGACAATCTCCTTGATGCTCCAACAATAGTCAGCCATCATATGCATCCCCTCTACCTGATACCGTTCCCCCATGACCTTCAAATCTTGGGGAAACGTTCACCTTGCTCACAGACTTACCCAAAGGGTTTTTCCCGGGGAAATTAGCAAGATGGGTATCAGAAAATGCAACTTGATGCTCATTTTTGCAACCCAGCGTTGTAGCTCTCCCAAAGTTTCTGGACAATTTCGGTGTAATTCTTTGCTCTGTATTTCCAAAAAGTTCTTGACAAGGTCTTTGAATGATAACCAAGCATTCTTTTCGGTTTGGAAATTTTCCGATGAAATGTTCTCTTGATGAGCTGCCAACTGGAATCAAACACCGCCTTGATTTTTAATTGACAGGCGAAATGCCAAAATCTTGAAACAGTCGCCTTCAGTTGGTGTTTCAAATTGCTTCGGACCCAGTTTTGCAGAGGTGGAATAATTTTCTTTCTGTCAACAAGTGGCTCATTTGAGTGTTGGGATCACCAGGTTTGGGTCAGATCTTGGGCCAATTCCTCTCACCCAATGCTTTCTCGAGCTCTGCTGTCCCATGAACAGAAAACAGGGCTCTTTGGGGTATCCCGTTGCTGACCAAGAAGGCATACCATTTTAAAGGTCCAAGATGATCCCAAATTTTGTTTTGATATTGCAATCACTGACCGTCCTTTCACGGACAAACAATACAATTTTGCTTATTCAGAGGGTAGCTGTAGAGAAAAAAATTGACGTGAAAAAAAACTGACTGTGTTTTGAAATCAGCATGCAATTTTAGTCTAATCAATGAAAAAACGAACTCAACAGAAATTATGTTCAAAAATTTTTCCCAGTGTTATTCATGGGAAGACCAGACAAAAACCGCTCCAAAAAGTCTTCGGGGAAAATGGTAATGGTTTGAAGAATTTTGGTTCTCAACTGCACGAGAAAAAGAATGTCTACTAGGTATGTAACAAAACAGGTGTCACGATGGGCATATATACTTTTCAGACACAAAACCTGACTTAAAACCGAGAACCCGATTTAAACCACAGAACCTGTGGTTCACCTAACCCAGTTTAGAAATAAAAAGTGCGTATCTTTAAGACACGGCTTACTAAAACAAAAACCCTGGTTCCAAAGGGTCTAATTCAAAATCCCGGTCGTAACGTCCCCTTTTCACAGGATTCTACGGCCAATCGTCATCGGGCATTTTGGTTCGAGAGGTTAATACGTCTGCACTAGTAACAGGATGTCGGGTTCAAATCCCCCAAGGTTTTCACAGACACACGGAAAGCACTGAGTATACAGTGTTATACACACGTCGGTGTGGGCAAACTTATGTCATTTTTTTTCACCCAACGCAAGAATTCATCAATTTGTGACTTTTAAGTTGCTAACAAAAAAAAAATTGTTACCATCATGAAGGGGGAATATTGCAGTTCTGTGCAAAATAAACCGTTCTCTGGTTTGAGCATTTTCCTGAAGGGGCTATTGTCTAATTTATTCATTACGTTAGTTATCCATTGTTGACAGTTTATAATAAATACATTTGGGGAAGTGTAAATCTGTTCTTTCCATAGATTTATCAAATTTGCTTTTGAAAGTGACATGGTACATTGAAAAATTAGGGAACTTAAACTCGACGCTGTGTGGCAAAAATTTTTCTTCGTGAAAACGCAATTTGCTTATTGCACCTTTTTGCCCCTTTGCCAATTGGGGTAATTACAAATCTAATGAGTTTTAGAACCTGCGACTTTTGTGGGATTATAGATTTCAATAAAGTAATTCGAATGTCGAAAAATTTTCCTCCTTTCAAAAACGGACGTATCCTTGGAAAAAAAACCCTGCCAGAAAACCCACTTCAAGCAGAAAACCGGCAAATTAGGCCTGGGTGACTCTTCCAATTTAAAAAAAGGAAAATAAGGGTGCACGCGTGATTTAAAAGGGGAATCTAACAAAACACAAACTGGGGCATCTAGGTTAAATTAGAAAAGGGAAAAAATGAAAATGTGTTCCCTTAAAGACATAAAAACGGGTTTTAAAATTTGGTTTTAAAGGAAAATAAAAAAAAAATTTTAAACAGCCCTATACATCCCAAAATCCCCGGAAACAATGGCGATGGCGATAAATCAAAATAATTCCCGTTTAAAAACCGGTTTCCGTATCGATTAAGATAACCCCCTCACTGTTGGGGTTGTATTAAAGTCTTTCATTTTTTTAATAAGCGGAATCTCAATTTTGACGATATTTGAAAGGGTTTGTTTGGAAAGTTGTCTTTGCAGTACGATGACGATGAGCTTTTCGTCGTTATCTTTTTCAAAAAACGAATCCTAAACAACATATGGGCTTGTATAGGCCTATAAAAAGGGTTTAAAAAACCATGTTGTTTTTCAACCCCCCATCCGTAAATAGTGTTTACATTTGATACGCTGGGATGGATGATATACCCCCATTTAAAAGCGATTTGAAATTACCCACCTCCAAAAAACTTCTCAAAATGAAAAAACCCAAAACTGTGCCCCAAAAAAAAAATTTAAAAATGAATTTTGATTTTTTAATTTTCAGATGTCATAAGTTGTTTAGGGGCCTTATGGTTTTTTGGGACCTTAAAATAATTGGAAAAATAAAATGTAACCCATAGCCTTTATAAGATTTGGGGCCCCATTTTTTAAAATTAAAAATAAAAGTTTTTAAAATTTGAAAATACCAAAAAATGTCTAAAAAATTTCCCTAAAATTTTTCCCTACATTTTTTTGTCACTGAAAAAAATTGTTTTAAAAAATTACGTAAGTTATGACATGATAACATACTTTTTAATTTACATTAATAAAAATAAAATACTGTAAGTTCAGTAGTTTGGCATTTTCTTTAACAATATTTGTTTGTTCTGAAAATTTACAGTAGTTCAAAACCGGCGAACTGATTTAAAATTTTATTAAGTTTAAAATTTTTAAGTTTCTCAGCTGGTTGAAATTTTAAATTTTTAATTTTTTAAAATTTTTTTAAATTAAAATTTTTGTTTAATTTTAACAACAGGGGCCTTTCTCGTTTAGCCCTTTTGGGCCTGCCCCATTTTAGGGCCCCCTCGGCGGGAGGTCAAGAAGGTTGCTCTTTGGGAACCCTCCCGGTAGATTTTGGTTTAAAACCCCTAAAACTTTGATGGGGAAAGGGCGGGTGATCATATTCAGGCGAAATTGAACTTTGTTTTTGTCATCGGGTCCCCATTGACAACAATTTTAACAGCCCAAAAGCTCTAATCTCCCTCAACCCAAAAAAATAAAAACCTGGAACCTCCCTGATGGCACATTCTTTATTTTCATTATCATTCGATACATCCATATATTATTTCATTCAAATTTCATTTGAAATTATTTTTTTAACAAATAATATTTTATTGTTGATGAATTTGAGCTGAAAATGCACAAGGGGAAACATCCCTCTTTTATTCTCAGAAAAGATATTTTGTTTCCCCTAAGATTGACCAATGATATCACATTTTACAAAAAAACCTCAAGGTCAAACTGCCCGGGGGTCAAAAACGTACTCTGGTCTGACAAAAGTCATACAACCCGATATTTTGAGATATAGAAAATTCTTAATTTATTTATTTTTTATACATATCTGGACATTGGGAAACAAAACTCAATCAGAATAGTATGTTGGGTAAATAACGTGAAAAAAGGTTATATAGATGCAATAAAAATTTTTCTTTTCATGGTGAAAAGGATACGTAAAAACTGTTTGTAGTGACACCTGTAAAACCCCTTTCTGATATAGTGCAAACATTACAATCCAAAAGAAAAATTCCCCCGGGTTGGTTTTTATCCCGAAACTTTTCTCATCAAAGCATTTTGTTGACCCTCCAACTTTCGTGGCATGTATGTGCGGGGTCTGGGCCCAGGGGCACCCCTGATATAACGACTTCCTTAAAAAATCTTGGAATATACCACCGCAGCGGTTTTGACATACCGGGCGGGGGAGCGAGCCTAAAATGAAAATTTTTTTTTAACTCATGCTGTCTTGCTTTTTTTTTTTAATATGGAAAGAATAAAACCGGATTTTTTATGACTGTGTTTCTTTTTTTATTACTTTTCAATTTATCCCTCCTAACACGGAATGAAATGACCAAAAAAAAGAATGTTTGGATCATCAGGGCCCCTTTAAAATTTTCTTTTAAATTGATATTCATATCTCAAAAAAGTAAATTTGGGGACATTCCTTATTTCGATGAAGGGGGCACATAAGTTGGTAGTGAAATGTTAATGCCTTCTATATTTTGACCAAAAAAAAATCACCCCTCCATGGGCGGCATCCCCGGGGGGGAATGTCCCCCCCCAATTATCGCCCTCAAAACTATACCAGAGCACACAGATAATGGATTTGTTATTTGTTTTTTATTTTTACAAAAACCCCAATGAGCCTATTGAATCTTTTTTTGGGCTAATGTTTTCTCGAAAAGAGTATTCGTGTTTTCCCCCCCCATTGTAACAAAAAAAACACGTTTTTTTTTTAAAAAAATTCAAAAAATTTAAACTAATATTTGTATTATAAAAAAAGGGTGCTAATCAGCCCCCCCCAAACAAGAAAAAATTTAACCCCCAAAATAGTAAATAATTAAAAACAAATTTTGACATTTTTGGTTTAAAACCCCTGTATTGAACAGAGGGGGAGTTCCCTGCAGTATTCCGTAAATGGTTTTTCGTAGGGGGTTTTATAAAAACTCTATGATAAAAGTTGTTTATTGTAAAAAAAAACAAGTTGGGGGATGGCCCTTTTCACTTAGTTAAAAAAATGAAATTTGTTCAGCTTGGGGCGGGGCTTTTGGGGTTTATAATTTTTAAATTGGTTACCCATGAACTTTTGGTAATTAATTGTTTTTTGCTATATTGGTATCTGTGGCATTATATTTTCGTAACGATTAAATAATTTTTTTTTTTCCCCGTATTTTGAAAAAACCGTTTTTTTCGTA